>OY759261.1:25323772-25724517 GCA_963662155.1 Lamellibrachia columna | reverse complement strand
TACTTGATTCCATCCAAAACAAGATGTCAGTGAGACAGTCGAAACATATTTTTGTGCATTTGATTGTGAAAGTGATATGTAAACATGGGTCATCAGCATACAGGTGATGACTGAGATTATGATTAGTAATGACTTGGTTGAAAGACGTAATATATAAACTAAACAGAACAGAGCACAGGACGGATCCTTGTGGATTCCAAGCAAGTGTGAAGTGATCGAATAGTTAGCCATTGCACTACATTGCTACGACATATTCGGAAGCCTCACTGTATGGCAAAACGCAACACATTAAATGTATAGACATCACGGAGCCGTTCGATTGCTTCCTGTGGTGATTATTATAAGAAATAGTTGCGTTCATTTTCATTCGATAAAGTTAAAATGTGTTGCATGTTTACAGTCACCGATGTGTCCCACTGCTGAGTCTGTGACTTGTGTTTCATACTGTATTATAAGGGCGGTTTAATTATTGACCTAAACAATATATATATGTGTGTTTGTGTGTTTGTGTATACATATATGTATGTATGTATGTATGTATGTATGTATGTATGTATGTATGTATGTATGTATGTATGTATGTATATATATATATATATGTATATATGTATATATCTATATCTATATATATATATATATATCTCTCTCTCTCTCTCTCTCTCTCTCTCTCTCTATATATATATATATATATATATATATATATATATATATATATATATATATATATATATATATATATATATATATATATATATATATATATATATATATATATCTGAGCGTTACAAATTTCCTAGACGCACAACAATCACGGCGAATTTTGTAGGTACAGTTTTCATGTTTATGCATGATTCATCTATCAGGTAACAATTTTCATTATATCGAATAGTGGTAGTATATCTATTTTCCAAACTAATCGATCACTTCACACTTGCTTGCCCGAGCTGTACACCTACTGTATTCAGCGCGTCAACACGCCTGCGCGCTGGATACAGTAAACCCACGAATTACGTGGATGCGTTGCATTGTGCACAGGGCAGGAAGAAGTTGGGTGTCTTGCTCCACGTTGGAGTACCTAGCTATCAGTTAGCTTGGGTGGATGTGCACAATTGCGCATGTAGTTTAGTTGAATATGATTTTATAGAACAATCTAAAATTAGTAACATTCAACGTTTTTCTATGAGTTACATGCTGTTTTTTATTTGTAAGTAAGCCCAGCAGATGTGCGAATAGTCTACTCCTTTGCCTTTGGCTCTACATTGATGAAGTGCACACTCGATGGTGCCCAAGTCCACCGTGCGGCGCCACTTGTTACATGCGCACGACATTTCTAAGCGTAGTGTGCAGAGCGCCTCTAAGAAACGGTATGTAAACCAGATTACTCGAGCGTGTGCGTAAATCGTCACGAATGTGCGCTTTTTGTACAATTACAGTGTACTTTTTGACTGAAACAACTAACTACAAGTGACGACGTGTGTGGCATGTAATCCTCCTGGTGCCAAACGTGTGACAGAGTTTATCATTAAGAAATGTCAAACAGGACATATGGCATGTCACATGCGACAAATGTATGTGTGATCATCAGTAGATCTGTCACGCAGGAAGTAAGGGTGGTCACTGGAAGAGTGAGTTACTGGCTATATCTGTTGTCCATGGATATGTTTACTGGATCATCTTCAGGTAATCCTCTTAGCTTATTAATTGTCTTCATGTTGTCACGACTTTTCGCCAAGTCTGCCAAAGTCATAATTGCTGTCGCATTGCCAACTTTGTTTGCAGTCCGTTGCATGCTACTTCGGCACGGTGGTGGTGCAATCTAAGCTAGCAATTATCACTCGCCCTTTAGTGATTCCTGTGGTAGATTCCTGCAGTCCCATCTGAAGGCCGACATTTGGAGCAGCAGATCTCTGCCCTGCATTCTCAGTTGGTACTTCATGGTATAGCTTGAACATTTTTGATGTGTATCTCCACACTTAACACACCTGAGATTTTGTTTCCAGCAGAGGCCAACCTTGACCTCTGTATGCACTGTAAATCTAGGAACAGCACACAATTGACTGTCAATAAGGGACGCATGCTCTGCAATGCACTCGTTATACATCTGTGTTGTTTTGTCTCTATGCATAATACGCATTTCTGATTGTGAGTCATCTTTCTTCAGGTATGTCGTTTTCAAGTCATCAGCAACACGTTTCTTCGGTCTCATGAGTTTGGCGCCACCCGATTTGCCCTCAGCATCTGGGACTTCGATGAGTCCACCTGGTGTAACTTTGGCGACTCTTGTGAATTCGGCTTGCGTGAGTCTCGGCATCCACATGCTTGGTGTGGAATTGTCTGCAACGTCTTTCTTGGACGTGTGCACAGTGTGCCCCTTCTGAAAGCCACATCTCCTCACATTTTTGGCTATTCGGAACTTCCCCACATCTTCACTTTTCTTCTCCATGTTGATATCTGTATCAGAGTCAAACACTTTTACTATCTCACTGATCTGGGAGCAATCTGTCCAACTGACATTTAAGCAATGGCCAGAATTTTAGTGGGGTAGACCACTTGTCTGTAATGCTGCACAGCTATTGGCTGAGAAAATACCCCAATGTAGATTCTGAATAGAATTTACTACCTCCTGTAGTTGAAATCTGAGCAAAAATTAGGCTTATCGTCACTGTAGTTGCAACAGGAGACACTCAAAAGCCCCAAACAGGCAGCATCCTGTTCCATCTGTTGACAGGCAGTTGGCACCTTCAGTGACTTGAAATTGGGTCATCCGTGTCAGAAATGCCAAATGTTCACATGAAAACTTGTCAGATATATAGCTTGTTTTCACACGTACCATAATTCGCTGTACTTTGAACGCTCAATATTACCTATCAATGTTGTGAAATACACTGAAATGCTAGCTTTTTGCCCCAAAAAGTGCATATTTAAAAATAAAAATATTTTAATCAAAAATTAGTTGACAATTTTAGTGTTATATTGATGAAAATACCCCACATTTTGTGAAACACTTGTAAGATTTCCTATATCTCCGGCACAGCAAGCAGTGTGGGCTATATGACTAAAGTGCATATATGCAATTCAGCCCACTTGAAATTCGTCCCCTCACATACGGGGGCATGTCTCGATGACATATGAATTAATGTGTAGCATTGTGGTGTGAATTTCCTCGTGTGATTTATCTAGATAAATGTTTTTCTTCGATTTGGTATAACTTTCGTGACGGTTTGTGAGATGTCGGAAATTAATTAGGGCACAGACCACAGTCAGAATCCATCCGCCATTACATACATAAAGAATCCCAAGGAAAAAATTCATTGTGCAGATAGGGTTTATTTGTGAGAGCAGAAATTGTGTGGATGAGTGAGTGGAAGTGATGTTTTTGTGCACAGTAGAATCTAAGCTTTGAAATGATGCCATTTGTCAGTAGGTATACCAGTTGCGTAAGGACACAGTGGCTATTAGGCAGGATGTACTCATATTTGGGAAACCGGGGAATTTCATGGCAGAAATGCACGGGCATCATGCGTTGAAGCAATTTGTGCGAAAAGGAGGTATGTCATTTTCACGAATTTTACACACCAGGTGTGTCATTTTCTGTGAATTAAAAAAAAAAATTAGGTTAAATTTTCAATGTAGACGCAAGAACGTTATAATGGTCGTCTATGGGAAAAGTGACTGTGGTCCGTGCCCAATATGAAATTTAGACTGGCTTGTTACCAAGGCAATGCATCATGGTAAAACAAGCATGGATGACATTTTTGTGAGAAAGTATAGGCAGAAAATCGAGTCTAAAACTGTCTTGTCAAGCAGTGGCAGTTGCATGTTATGGACAGGGTGTTGTAAAAGAGCATATAGGCTAACGCAGTATGGTGTCATATGTGTGAAATTTCCAGCTTCTGGTGGTAATGCTGGGAAATGGAAGACAGTTCTTGTACATAGATTAATGTACATTCTACACCATAATTTATCAAAAATTCCTAAACATCTAAGTTGTAGCCATATTTGCAATGTCAGCTTGTGTGTTAATCCACAGCATATAATACTGGAGCCACTGCTTGTAAACAACAATAGAAGACAGTGTGTGAGAGAGCAGCATTGTTTTGGTCACGGTCATTACCCTCAGTGTATTTAGAAATTGTGCAGTTGAACAGGTGAGAGACAAATCAATCAATTAATTAAGCCAGTCTTATCATTACTCACCAGTTTGTGTGTTTTTGCATGCTCGGCTGCTTGCCTGTCTGTCTGTATGTCCATTCTTCATTGTGGTCGCAGGGCTATGGGGTAATCCTCTCGAACTCCTCTCACATCCATGTAGTTTAGTTGAATATGATTTTATAGAACAATCTAGAATTAGTAACATTCAACGTTTTTCTATGAGTTACATGCTGTTTTTTATTTTTAAGTAAGCCCAGCAGATGTGTGAATAGTCTACTCCTTTGCCTTTGGCTCTACATTGATGAAGTGCACACTCGATGGTGCCCAAGTCCACCGTGCGGCGCCACTTGTTACATGCGCACAACATTTCTAAGCATAGTGTGCAGAGCGCCTCTAAGGAACGGTATGTAAACCAGATTACTCGAGCGTGTGCGTAAATTGTCACGAATGTGCGCTTTTTGTAAAATTACAGTGTACTTTTTGACTGAAACAACTCGCTACAAGTGACGACGTGTGTGGCATGTAATCCTCCTGGTGCCAAACGTGTGACAGAGTTTATCATTAAGAAATGTCAAACAGGACATATGACATGTCACATGCGACAAATGTATGTGTGATCATCAGTAGATCTGTCACGCAGGAAGTAAGGGTGGTCACTGGAAGAGTGAGTTACTGGCTATATCTGCTGTCCATGGATATGTTTACTGGATCATCTTCAGGTAATCCTCTTAGCTTATTAATTGTCTTCATGTTGTCACGACTTTTCGCCAAGTCTGCCAAAGTCATAATTGCTGTCGCATTGCCAACTTTGTTTGCAGTCCGTTGCATGCTACTTCGGCACGGTGGTGGTGCAATCTAAGCTAGCAATTATCACTCGCCCTTTAGCGATTCCTGTGGTAGATTCCTGCAGTCCCATCTGAAGGCCGACATTTGGAGCAGCAGATCTCTGCCCTGCATTCTCAGTTGGTACTTCATGGTATAGCTTGAACATTTTTGATGTGTATCTCCACACTTAACACACCTGAGATTTTGTTTCCAGCAGAGGCCAACCTTGACCTCTGTATGCACTGTAAATCTAGGAACAGCACACAATTGACTGTCAATAAGGGACGCATGCTCTGCAATGCACTCGTTATACATCTGTGTTGTTTTGTCTCTATGCATAATACGCATTTCTGATTGTGAGTCATCTTTCTTCAGGTATGTCGTTTTCAAGTCATCAGCAACACGTTTCTTCGGTCTCATGAGTTTGGCGCCACCCGATTTGCCCTCAGCATCTGGGACTTCGATGAGTCCACCTGGTGTAACTTTGGCGACTCTTGTGAATTCGGCTTGCGTGAGTCTCGGCATCCACATGCTTGGTGTGGAATTGTCTGCAACGTCTTTCTTGGACGTGTGCACAGTGTGCCCCTTCTGAAAGCCACATCTCCTCACATTTTTGGCTATTCGGAACTTCCCCACATCTTCACTTTTCTTCTCCATGTTGATATCTGTATCAGAGTCAAACACTTTTACTATCTCACTGATCTGGGAGCAATCTGTCCAACTGACATTTAAGCAATGGCCAGAATTTTAGTGGGGTAGACCACTTGTCTGTAATGCTGCACAGCTATTGGCTGAGAAAATACCCCAATGTAGATTCTGAATAGAATTTACAACCTCCTGTAGTTGAAATCTGAGCAAAAATTAGGCTTATCGTCACTGTAGTTGCAACAGGAGACACTCAAAAGCCCCAAACAGGCAGCATCCTGTTCCATCTTGTTGACAGGCAGTTGGCACCTTCAGTGACTTGAAATTGGGTCATCCGTGTCAGAAATGCCAAATGTTCACATGAAAACTTGTCAGATATATAGCTTGTTTTCACACGTACCATAATTCGCTGTACTTTGAACGCTCAGTATTACCTATCAATGTTGTGAAATACACTGAAATGCTAGCTTTTTGCCTAAAAACAGTGCATATTTAAAAAAAAAACATTTTAATAAAAAATTAGTTGACAATTTTAGTGTTATATTGATGAAAATACCCCACATTTTGTGAAACACTTGTAAGATTTTCTATATCTCCGGCACAGCAGGCAGTGTGGGCTTCATGACTAAAGTGCATATATGCAATTCAGCCCACTTGAAATTCTTCCCCTCACATACGGGGACATGTCTCGGTGACATATCAATTAATATGTAGCATTGCGGTGTGGATTTCCTTGTGTGATTTATCGAGATAAATGTTTTTCTTCGATTTGGTATATCTTTCGTGACGGTTTGTGAGATGTCGGAAATTAATTGGGGCACGGACCACAGTCAGAATCCATCCGCCATTACATACATAAAGAATCCCAAGGAAAAAATTCATTGTGCAGATAGGGTTTATTTGTGGGAGCAGAATTTGTGTGGATGAGTGAGTGGAAGTGATGTTTTTGTGCACAGTAGCATCTAAGCTTTGAAATGATGCCATTTGTCAATAGGTATACCAGTTGCGTAAGGACACAGTGGCTGTTAGGCAGGATGTTATCATATTTGGGAAACCGGGGAATTTCATGGCAGAAATGCACGGGCATCATGCGTAGAAGCAATTTGTGCGAAAAGAGGTGTCATTTTCACGAATTTTACACACCAGGTGTCTTAGTTGGTCTGTCATTTTCTGTGAATTAAAAAAAAAAATGTAGGATAAATTTTCAATGTAGACGCAAGAATGTTATAATGGTCGTCTATGGGAAAAGTGACTGTGGTCCGTGCCCACCAAAACGTGTAACCAGAGAGTCACGTTTATAGGGGTTGCTTTTAACGGTGCATTGCAGCCGACATAGACCACCTATAATAAAAGTATGCATATGCCTGTAAAGCTGAATAAACGTTCTTTACTCTGATGTACATCCTGTTTTATTTCTTTAGGTGAAAGTATTTTGTTTTTTAAGGTGAAAATTTCACGAAAAAAACAATTGTATGTCTTTCACTGATCATTTATTAAAATATATATATATTTTTTTGATTTTGGCTAGGTCTAGCTAGTAATGTGCTGTACAACTAAAACAACCCCCTATCACTATCCACTGGCGCCAAGAATTATATAGCTATTTGAACGTTAGGTGGCGCCACACACATGTCAGAATAATAAATTATGCGATGTCCTAGCCCGCTGTTGTTTCAAGTTCGTCTTTCTCGTTGTAGTTGTTGAAAGTTCATAAATATCCATTCTTCAAGTACGTGTGTAAGTAGTAATTGATCTATCTAACTATATTATCGTGTAGCAGTGTATGTTTGAAGTTCTGGAGGGTGTATTCATATTGCTCATTTTGGCGGGAGTTAAAACATGTCAACAAACTTGTAATGTGACAGCATTACTGACCTGTCAAACGATGTCCCAGCAGACAAGATGAAGAGAGGCATCCATTACTTACATTAGCTCAAAGCTGACAGTCTTACACTTGGAATGTTAATATGATTTACTCTGTGCTTTCTGATTGTTTTTCATTATAAGTACTATCATAACTGTGGATACGACTTTTGTATAGTGACTAGTAATGTAAATATTTGTTTATGCCAGATTTATCTATTTTGGATATGATGATGGCCTAGATGATGGGTAAAGGTGTATGAAACTCTAAAAATGATGTACAATTGATAGTTGGTATGCAATATTGTGTCAGAATGGTTATTCACTCAACGATCCACACATATTGATATGATACTTGTAATGACGTACATATTTATAGTAGTTGTTTCTTATTTTAACTACTAATACACCCAGATAATGTAATAAGAATGACAATAAAAGCTTACATTTCATCCTACATGATACAGCTGTGAAAAGGCTTCTGTCAAAATCTGCATAATAGTTCGCAGTTAAAACCTTGTAAACAATATTTTCATATATATATAATAATGCTAATGACCTATACATGTCAATCATGCTTAGAAATAGACACCATGCAAGTTTTAAAATGACTCTCTAGGGTATATATTGTGTTTTTTCTTTTGCCCCTGTATAAATGTGCAACATAAGTGAAAAATAGCACTGTTTACAGCTTTCTTGCAACCAAAATAATGGATGCTCTGGTATGAATGACCCCCACACAGGTTGAGAACATTTAGTACTTCCACAATATGTCAAAAAAATTACATTAACATTAATATTAGTAATTTTAAGCCAGGTACACTTTTTTAATAAAAATAGAAAAAACGTGTTTTGGAAATGTTGATGGGGGTGTCTTTAAAGTGCTCTAACATGAAAACTAATTAACCTACAGCCACACAACTGATTCCATGATGCATCTTAATAATATATCTTTCCAATGATCATCATCCTACATGATACACATGTCAAATATTCTTGCATCAGCATGTCTTCAGCTGTGAAAATGCTTCTGTAAAGATACATAACAGTTTGCAGTTTAAAAGAATCTTGTAAAAAATATTGTTCACATATATAATAATGCTAATGACCTATACATGTCAAACATGCTTAGAAGTAGATACTGAGTTTTTAAAATGTATTTGTAGGGTATATACTGTGGTTGTTTTTTACTTTTAACCAACTGCCCCTGTAAAAATGTGCAAAATATGTGAAAAATAGCACTGTTTACAGCTCTCTTGCAACAAAAATAATGGATGCACTGGTATGAATGACTCCCACACAGGTTGAGAACATTGAGTACTTCCACAATATGTAAAAAATACCTTAACATTAATATTTGTAATTTGTTTAAGCCAGGTACACTTTTTTAATCAAAATAGAAAAAACGTGTTTTGGAAATGTTGACGGGGGTGTCTTTAAAGTGCTCTAACATGAAAACTAATTAACCTACAGCCATACAACTGATACCATGATGTATCTTAATAATAGGCCTTTCCAATTATGTATAATACTTTGCAATAACTTAATTATCTCAAAATGGTCTAGCATAGCTACTGATGGTTCGGCCCATGATGTGTTCGGCTCACGCCGACGGATGGTTCGGCCCAACCCCAGTCAATTCGGCCCGCGCAGACGGATGGACGTCATTATTGAATTCAGGGTAATCTGCTTTGTGTTTCACTCTTAGGACTTACCTTGATTAGGCACTTCAAAGAAAAATTAGATATAATGATAGAACATTGGCAATTGATTTAAATGAAAGGTGAAAATTAATGTAAAGGAACCAAAAACTGCTTATTTTATTAATATATCTTTATTAGATCCAAAGATATTGTGATTTTAATACAGTAAAAATGTGAAAAAAATTTCTATCGTATACAGGAAAAAGACTAATTTTTGTGTTTTCTTTGAATCAATGTATGATTAAAATTGCAAAATAAATTGCATACTTTTTTATTTTTGCATATATTTGAATAATTTTTTCAGGAGTTGCAAGCACATTAAGTAGGGTCATAAATATGCATAATCCAGTCATGTATCATCAAGAGTAACTCAGTTAATACAATTAATAAGTCAATATTGGCTAATTAGTGCGTGAAGTCAACTGACCGACACATGTCCATAACTTATTATACATGATTATGAAGATATTTGTATAATTTGTTCAGGGTTTGCAAACCCATTAACCAGGGTCATTAATATACATCACACACTCATTTCATAACTCAATTGATGCAATTAATAAGTCAACATTGGCTAATTAATGCGCAAACTCAACAGACCAACACCTTTTTATAAAAGGCCATAACTTCCATGATTATGAAGACATCTGTAAAAAAATTTCAGGGTTTACAAATTCATTAAACAGGGTCATAAAATATACATCACACAGTCATTTCATAACCATATTGATGTAATTAATAAGTAAATATTGGCTAATTAATGTGCAAATGCAACAGGTCAACACCTTTTTTATACCAAACTTCCATCATTAGAAGATATTTGTATAATTTCAAAACACATTAAGTAGGGTCATAAATATACATTAGTCATTTATCATTAATAGTAACTCAATTAATAAATCAACAATGGCTAATCAGCATGCTATATCAACAGACCAATACATTTCAATAAAAAGCCACAACCTCCATGATTATGAAGATATTTGTGTAATTTTGGCAGAGCCTGGGCTTTCTTTCCCTGCCAAAGAACACGAAAATGGTCTTGCATGGTGACTATGGTAACATAATTAATGGAAAAATATATATATTAGTTGGTGTTCCATACAGAGTGCTAAATGTTTTTGTGTGAAATAATTGCTTAAATATAACACAATTTATTAAATATTCTGACACTTTGTAATTTCCTGCATGCACAGTTTACTGCAGGTTCAGTACAGCAATTAATTAATTATAAACTAGTGATTTAGAATATCTCTTGCACAGTTTTTTTCAATCATTGAAAAAGTACATAATAATTTCATTATTCTACTAACTTAGCACAGCCAGGCCCAACAAATTTAATCAATATCAATCAATCTTTTATTTTAGACAAAAGAATACATGCATTATGCATTATGTAAATTTGCTACTTGATATTATAGTAATATAGATATACAAAATTAAAGAGTAAAAAAAATATATATAAAAATGTACCATCACTAATAATCATTAATAACATTTGTTTTGCAAAACAAATATTAAACAAATATTGGCTTTGTATTATATATAATGAATTAAAATCACAGAAATGTAAATAAGTAATGATTTTGGTTAAATCGATCTTGCTCTCCAACTCCACGAATCAAAATCGGGTGAAATTTCACAAACTAGGGAAGCTCAAAAACGTTTCGTTCACATACTAACTAAGACCTCTAGAAGAAGTCACGAACATATGGATGGAATCATAAATAGCTTTGTCTGCTAAACTTACACCAGAAATACACCTGTGTCGTCTAATCGATGTATTTCACCTTAATTTTGGTTCAATTATAATCAGAAACAGACGATCATGAAAAGGAACTTACTATTGTCCAGTCTGCCGCTTGTTTGTTAGTCGTCCCTGGTAGTATGTGTCAAACCTGTCCTGTCTCTTGCCTATGACACTTTCCGCCTTCTTTTTTATAATCTTATCCAGTCTGTTCCTATCATGCTTTGCGACATTTCCACCCAAGCAGACACAAACAAAAGTAAACACACTAGAAATGATAAAAGTAAAAACATCTGTAAGATCTGAGAACTGATGTCAAATGATCTTAACTTTCTCAAACAGTATAGTCGAATTTGTGCTTTTTTGACGATGGCGTTGGTGTTCTCTTTCCAGCTTAAGACTATCAAAGACGACCCCTAGATGTCTCCACTCGCCCGACCTCAACTCCTTTAATGACAACGGAATCAGGCACACTTTTGTTTTTTCTGAATTCCATCAACATTTACAACGTTCAATTCGAGATGGTTCTGGTCAAACCACCGAACAAATCTCCTGTCGGTAGTGGGTGTCATCATATCATCGTCAGTTATCTGTCCTGTCAGTACAGTGTCGTCAGCGTATTTATCAATCATACAGTCACCACGAGAGCTTCTGCAATCTGCCATATACAGAGAAAACAAAAATGGCGACAAAACGGTCCCCTGTGGTGTACCCGTATTGGTGCAGATGACGTCCAATATAAAATTCTGTTCTGTAGCAGGAGGCTGCTGGTGCACTGCACTGTGGACGGTTTGTAAAATAATCTAAAATCCACATTATGGTGGATGCCTGGACGTTCATGGTTAACAGTTTTTCTGAGAGTAGGTGAGGCTGTATGGTATTAAAAGCACTGGAAAATCGTAAAACATCAGATGAAAGATTTTCCAAATGGGAGTAAATGCAGTTTAAAACCTGTAAAATAGCATCATCTACACTTCTGTTCTCTCTGTAGGCAAGCTGAAAAGGATACATAAAATCTGCTAGTTGCTCCTGAAGGTGTACAAGTACAACTCTCTCAAACACTTTCATGACACAGGATGTAAGAGCTACAGGATGCAGATCATTCATAACTTTCACTGGCTGCTTTTTTGGCACAGGGACAATACAAGACGTTTCCAGATCATGGGAACTGTACTATTGGCTGAGCGAGAGATTAAAAACATGAGATAAAATTCCATAAAGCTGTTCTGCACATGTTCTCAAAACATTTGGTCTGACTTCATCTGGTCCTACTGCTTAGTTTGACTTGGTTTTTCTAAACACCTTAAGAACCTCTTCATCAGTAACAGTAATCTCCCCTTGTTCCTGTGTGTTTGCCAGTCTGTCCCTTTTTCCCTCCTGTTCACAACCAAAATCATTACAATCAAAACGTGCGTATAATCTGTTTAGGTCGTTGGCATAGTCAGCGGAGTTAGAGTTGACCTGATTTCCTTTGTCTTTTTTGTAACCACTCATCACGTTTAGCCCTTCCCACACCGTTTTCATGTTGTTTGTCTGAAAATGTTCTTCTATTTTCCTTTTGTACTCTAATTTCCCTTTCCTTATCTCTCTCTTCAGTTCCTTCTGTATCTCACGTAACTTATCTCTGCCTTTCTTTACAAAAGCTTTTTTCTTTCTATTAAAAATATCTTTAATGGGATAGATCTCTACTGTTTTGCTGATAGATCTTTACTTTTTTGCTTTCAACACAGAAATTAATGTATTCGCACACTGTGTCTGCTGGTTCATTGACGTCACTTGTGTCTGTGAATACTGACCAATCAGTACAGTCAAAACATCCCTTTAGGGCGTTCCACGCATCCTTGGTCCACTTGCTTACTGTCTTCATCACTGACAGTTCGCGTTGCATGCACGGTCTATATCGCGGCAAGAGACTGACCAAATTATGGTCAGAGCAACCCAGCGGTTGCAACGGGGCAGAGGTGTACGCATCCTTGATATTACAATAGAATAAGTCAAGCGTGTGGTGACCACGTATTGTGCACGTCACTTGTTGGTATCCCGGCAAAGCCTTGTTGAGATCACAATGATTGAAGTCACCCGTAACGAGCTTGGCCATATCGGGAGTACAGTTTTCGAGGTCATGCACATGGTCAGCGATCATGCTTACGGCCTCTTGCATTGGCTGTTGGTGGCACATACACATTGGTCACAATCACGTGAGAGAATTTACGTGGCAAATAATATGGACATGCGCTCACTGTCATCATTTCCACCACTGGCGAACAATGTGTGTACTTCATTGTTGTGTTGTTTGGATGACACCACTTCTTGTTTACATAAATAGAAAGTCCTCCTTTTTTCTTTCCCGTCTCTTTCTGTCTGTCTACTCTATACAGTTTATAACCTTCAACAGTCACACTAGCATCGGTAATCTTGTCGTGCAACCATGTTTCTGAAAAACACAGAGACTGCATGTCCAGTTTTCATGATACTGTATTGCACATTTGTATGTAGTTCATCCAGTTTATTGTTCAAAGATTGTACGTTACCAATGATGGCTGTTGGTAGGAAAAGTTAAAAACCCCTCCTCTTGGTCCTTGTTCTCACTCCTCCCTTTCTACCCCGCTTCCTGATCTTGATCTCTCTTGGCAAGTCCAGTGTTGGTCACATCAACGTCACGGTTGAATGAATCTCGTGCAGCTCCGCCATGTTGTACCATATTGGAGTGGTCACAGTCGCGTTTCAGTTCCGCACATTTTGAGAATCAAACATGCCACCAGCACCCACACAGCATATATCACATCAGTCCTTTCACTCACACGTATCAGACATAAATCAGTGAAAAATACGTAAATTGACGAGACACACAGGCAGATGTGTCACCACAAGCGCAGCACCACCTAGTCCTAGTATATATATATATATATATGTAAATCGTTGCATTGCTGTAAGCCCATGCTCAGGCAGAAAATGTCAGTCTATGACCTGCCTGAAGAAATAATTTGTTCATCACATTCCTGTTAATTGTGGTGTGTACAGTGTAATGCCTCGGGTGATTTTCTGTTGAATTTCAAGGTCAAATGTCACTGATCGTGACATTTCTGTTTTTTGCAGCACCATTTTGTGTGTGTACAATTTAGTGTAGTTCGATTCTACTCCATTTGTGTACTTGATGGCCCCTCCATATAGGTCAAACCAGTGAGTTCAAATGAACGTATATGATGTTATTAGTTGATAGTTTGCAAGATGCAGTAACGGAATCAGAACATTATTGATAAGCCTAATATTTCATTGCCCACATGCCATCTAGAGCTTGTACTTTGCAAATACCACACATCAAAACACCACATTAACCCTTCTAACCACATGTTAGAGTTGGCCACGTCATTGCACTAGAAAAGAAAAACCTATAACATAATGATTTTATAAAAGACTACTGTGCTACATTGATAAAAAATGTATAGGCCTAAGGCTAAATCCATCATGTTCAACTCTGTTATGTGTACAATTTTCCCAAGCACACTGGAAAATCTAAGACATCTTTTCAATGTGCAATTCAGCTGTGGTAAAGAGTATGAAGGGGACGCTTTTAGAATTTGTTGATCCTCCCTCCTCTCTTCCATTCTTCCTGTTTTTTTCATGCACTAACAACAATTGTGCATTGATGGTAGAAGTGAGGGTGATGAAACAAATCTTTATGTATCCACTTTCGATAACAGGCATTGGTGCCCATTTTCGTCTTATTGTGCTGCTTGCTGATACATTTTTCCATGAAAACAACACCATTTGAATGAAGCAGAACTTTCATTTATCACACTACCATTGGTAACATTGCCAAGAGAAGCTTCAGTAGTTTAAATAGACATTCCACCATTGGCCTTCAGATGCAGCATCAGGACAATAGTTGACGCTGCTGCTGTCATTGCCTCTGTTGTGTTATTACAATGTAGTTGATATTTTGCAAGATGCAGTGACAGAATAAATGGCATGTAGTCTGAATGTTTTCAGAACAGCAGTATTTGGACCTTCCTGGTCCACACAGTGATGACAAAATTGTGGAATATTGATAAGTGGAATACTTCATTGTCCACATGCCATCTAAAGCCTGTTGTTCTGCATGGCAATCTTGTTAAACTACGATGTGTTCTTTGTTTTTTTTGTCTGCTGTCATGTTTGCCAGTTATATTGGTGTGCATGTGGTTTATAGGTATTGCTTGCATTTTAGTTGTACAAAATGTTAAGAATGTACAGAAATTATTGTATTAAATGATAAAAACATAGGTTGGTAGGCATGCATTTCCCAATACTTAAGATCCTAAAATGTGCATGTTCAAGCAGGCCTAATACACCAAATACAATTTGCAGTATCTGGCGTGTATTTGACCAAATACTCCAAATGTGAATTACTAGCTATATTTACCTATTAACAAAAACTGTTAAGCATAATTTGAGCGAACTACTATGCCTGTGTGTACATCAAGAAGCTCGTCCCCAGTAAAAAAATTCTCAGTCATTTAAGTACACCTGGCCGGCGTGTTTGGTTGTCAATTCATCTTGCGCTTGTTAACTATGTCCGTGTTGGTCTGCGAGTCCTTGTCATGCATCAGTTTGTTACACTTTTCTCCACAGTGACTGGGTTCTCCATCATCTCAGAATTTGCAATTGAGCTATCCATGGCGTGTATCTATGGCAGCTTGCATTCAGTCAAAATGTATGTCTTTTCAGTAAGCCTGGCCAGCAAGTTTGGTTGTCAATTCTTCTCTTGCTTGTCTTACATGACATATTAACCCTGGCCATGTCGGTATGCAAGTCCTTGTTATGCTGCACAGTTGTTACACTTTGAACACCCAATACCCATATAGTTACAAATATGCATAATCTGCCTATTCAAATACAAATACATTTTTGATCGAAACTCCTTCCACCACCTTTCAAAGCAAGCTGCCAAAATACACTATGATTTGTTATCAATTAATACTGCACATCTTTTGACAGTTCTGTTTGTTGTACACATTTTACTGATGCAGAAGTGCAGTTTTATGTATTTATGATACACATTCATAAGCCAAATATATAATATAGTTTAAGAGGTGTATGCATTAAAATACCCGAGTGTGTTGCTGTTGGTATGGCCAGTAGTTATGAAGGTGAACCTGTTGGTATGGCCAGTAGTTATGAAGGTGAACCTGTTGGCATCGACCATCTCAACACATTAAATGATGGGGTGCTGCTGTCACTCTCTGCAGCTTGCCATCTCACACATTGGCAAGCCATTGTCATTGGTGCACAGGTTATAGATTGTCAAGTGCCTCGAGTGTTGGACACGTAATGGAGAATATGATGCTGCCATAAGTAATATCTTTGATGTTACAACCAAACTTAGCCAGCTCTTTTATCTGACTTAGTTTCTAAGACTGCTCTGCAGATCTATTTAATTCTGGAGCCACTCCCAAGACACCAATAATTTTCAGATTGTTTGGTTCCATGAATGTTGTCTCAAGGATGGCTCTTGATTTTCTGCACAAGTTCGGATTGGTCTTTGTCAAATGCTGCTACTTCAGTGTGGTGTCAAATGTTGAACTTGTACATGTAACATCCTCAGCATGTGCTGCGGTAGTTCCATGGATATGTGACTCAGGAACATTCAATATAGGTCAATCGGTTTTAATCGATAAATTTATTAAAGTTCTTTTCCTGCACCAGTCTCTAGCTTCAGTAGCCAGTCACAAGAGTATTCAACTTGTCATTAAAAGAGGGAGTTGTTCCGTTCGAATGGAAAGAAGCAAACATCATACCATTATTTAAAAAGGGTTCGAGAAATAAGTCAGAGAATTACAGACCAGTGAGTTTAATGTCAGTGATTTGTAAATTATTAGAAATGTTAATCAAGGATCAGTATTAGGATATTATTCTTAATATATATCAATGACTTGGATGACAGTATAATAAGTAACGTACTGAAATTTGCGGATGACACAAAACTGTTTAGAAAGGTTAATACTGATGGTGATAAACAACATTTACAAAACGATCAAGATAGATTAGTAAAATGGTCTGAGAAATGGCAGATGTTGTTCAATTTTGGGAAATGTAAATGCGTACATACAGGACATGGGAACTTGGATGTAAACTATAAAATGGGAGATACTGTTCTGGGTACTACTGTAAAAGAAAAGGACTTAGGAGTTACAATAAGTGCTGATATGAAAGTTTCAGTGTGATATTGCAGCTTCAAAGGGTAATCAAATTCTTGGATTGATTAGAAGAAACATAACATACAATGGAAAAAAGTTAATTATACCTCTGTATAAAGCAATAGTTAGACCTCATTTAGAATACTGTATACAAGCATGGAGACCATATCGTAAGAAGGATATAGATACGCTTGAACGCATACAAAGGAGAGCAACTAAAATGATTCCAGTACTGAGAGACCTTAGTTATGAAGAACGCCTGAAAGAATGTGGTTTAACAACTCTAGAGACAAGGAAGTTAAGAGGAGATCAGATTGAAGTTTTTAAGATATTGAATGGGTATAAAAATATTGATAGAAATATGTTTTTCTCACTCAAGAAGGATAGCAGAACTAGAGGACATGAGGTAAAATTAGTAGAGGATCAATGTAGATTGGACATCAGGAAGCACTCGTTCTCACAGAGGACAATAAATGAATGGAACAAATTGTCTACAGATTGTGTAACTGCTAGCAGCGTGAATATGTTTAAAAACAAGGTTGACACATATCTCAGGAAGGCGGGTTATAAGTAGATGAACATTGTTGGACTCTCGATAAGCCACCTTGTCCACTTGCCATCTGGGCCTTTGGCTTGGATGGCAAATCTTATTAAATATTGTTAAATCTTGTTGCTGTTGGTATGGCCAGTAGTTATGAAGGTCAGGGTTGACTGAATTACTTTTATTTTGTACTTAAGTAAAAGTAATTCACTTTGAAACTATTTGAATAAAAATAAAACTAGCTTGTAAAAAAACTTAGTAAAAATACTTTTCAAAAGTACTTGAAGTAAAAAGTAGGGGAGGCCAGGCCACAGTGGATCGGATTTTTTCTTTTTCAACATTTCTACTGCCTTGGTGACAGCAAGGTGGATTTATATGGTGGAAAGAGTACATTAGCTTTCTGTCTTCCTAACATATATTCAATTATTCTTCCAACTTATAGCAGTTTGTTGTGAGACGGGGTGAAAAGTAAAAAAAAATTGATTCACTGTGCCCTGGCTGCAGAGTGGATCATAGGCTGGGACACAGTGGATCAAATCTCCCATTATCATTCATATGTTAATTATAGTTATTAATTTAATTAAAAATGTTATATGTACGTATGTGTCTTAAATAAATACATGCACTATCCATCAAACATTAATTTTATGATGTTAAACAACAATAATTACTCGATTACAGAGCTAGCTTATGCTATCTGTCTACTGGATGTAGTCAATCATTGTCATTCATTTGGAAGGAGACCCGTCTGAGTAGGCTACGAAGAAGATTACAAAGATCGAATAATCTACATTAGCAACAATGCAACACCATAGACTGTGAAAACAACACTAATTATGCTTAACGTGGAATCATTTTTATTAAGCATCGAACATGTTAAAAATCATTATCAATGTTACATTTAGCAGGTAAATTATTATTAGGTTGTCTTACAAATCTAGCTTATTTGGCCTGAATGTAGTCAATCATTGTCATCCACACGCAATGTGATTATTAACTCTGCGTATGAAGAAGAATATTTAGAAGATTATTAAGAAGAACGACAATAGCAACAATGCAACATCATGGAATGTATAAACGATAGACCAAAACTACAAGACTAGACACATGTCAACCAAACTGACAATTTATGATTGATGTAACCAATTCAACTTAGCGCAGCACATCAGAGTAATAGGAGAGGTCTACAGGAAACACCATATGGCGTGCAACACGAGCTGTGCCTGCATGTCGAATGGGGTTAGGCAATTTCCCTACAACATCTTCGAAACAAACCTCTGAGATGTCTTCCACAATTGGATAAATAAATGTGAATGACTTAGGTTTCTCACGTCGCATGAACTTCACTTCAAAAGTGCTTTCATCAGTGTCCTCTGTGCATGCTAGTATTTGCCCCACGTACATTATGCCTACGACAGTGGTCTTTGTGGCAACCTTTATCAACACAAAATAATTTTTATTCAGAGCATTTGCATTAGGCAATTTCATATCCTCTAGTTGAGTCTGTTCAGGTTCGTCATCTGATTAGTCGTCAATGCTAAAGACCGCATCATCGTCATCCTCGTCGGAGCTTGTGTTTTCTTTAGCCACCACATCATCAGGTTGGAGTTTCAGCTTCTTTCTACTCTTACTTTCCACCTGTGCCTTTTGACTGGCCTGCTGTTTATCTTTCTTCCTTTTCCTTTATTTGTCATTTGCCCTGATCTGCTCTTTGATTGGGGTGTCTGTCAGGACAAGTGTTTTGCCCTTCTTCCTTCCACCTTTGTGTTTACGCGGTGCAGCCTTTGGAAACGGGCTGATGACTTCCTGGTCGGAATCGGATGAGGTTGGAGACAACGAGTGTCTCGCAGGGTGTTCGGTAGTGCGATTCTGCTCGGGGGCCTCAACACTTGGACCTGCTGCTACTGAAGGCACGTCGTCTTCCACGAGCTGTCGATCGGTAACGTAGGAGGAGAGGAAATCTTCTTCGCTGAAGACATCGGGGTTGAGCGGGTAGATACCAGATATGCTGAAGCCTGCTGATATATTCTTTGGCGTGAAGGCCAGGGGATAAGCATGACCTATTAACTGGGATATATTATGGATGGTGATCGGTTGGCCAGGATGGTTGATCATGAACACGTTGGCTGCCTGGTTGTAGAAAGCCTTGAAAGGGACATACACACTTCTATCTAGTGGTTGCAGCTTGTGGCTACGGTGCGGCGGCAGAGTCAGCATGACGACCCTGTTGTTTTTTGCAAGGTCAACAGTTTCAATCAAGATATGGCTGTCATGGTTGTTAAGTATAAGCAACACCGGATGCTCGTTCGAACATTTGGTTGACTTGATGAAGTGACGAATAAATGCCGTGAAGTTCTCCGTTGTCATCCACCCTGTCTGATGGGCAGCTCCAACACCGCCTGGGGGAGCTCCATGCAACATCGCGTCTTTGAAGTGAACAAGCGGAAATACTAAAGACGGTGGAATCAAGTTTCCAGCAGCATTTATTGCGCCTAACATTGTCACCGAGGTCCCTCTCTCCCCTGATGTGTTCTTTCCAACTTGCTTCTCGTTTCTGCAGGCGATGACTTTCGTATTCCCAACTTTCTGCACTGTAGTGCATCACGTTTCGTCGGCATTGTAGATGTCATTTGGGCTGAAGTGGTTTTTCTCCATCACCTGTTCCAAGTTGTCATAAAACTCCTTTACATTCTTCTTGTTGAAGCTCATTGCCCGAGATTAGCTGGTTGCTTCAGGGCGACGTAGTGATAGGTTTGGGAAGCGTTTCATGTACCCGGTGAACCAATCTTCTCCTGCCAAACCGTGTGTCGTCCAAGAATCGGCGAAGGTTTTCTGATTATGAACTGCATATTCATAGCCTAGCACACGGACTTGCTTCCACGTCAGTCCGTATTGAATTTTTGCTGCTTTGATGAGGTAGTCCTGCAGAAGTATCTCTTCATTGGTAGTAAAAACCTGGTGGCAGTTGTAGTTTGGTGCATATGTCATCAATTCCTTGTCTTCAGCAGCGTTTGCCTTTTTGACATATCGACGATGAGTTGAGAACCTTATGTCATGCTTTACATGTGCTCCGGATACACGCTTTTTGACTCGCGCCATGCTGCTTAATTTGTCACTGAAATAGAAAATGAAAACTGTATAATGTTATAGTACGTGTATAAGGTTCTTTTGGAAACATCATAACTATACCGAAAGCAAGAAAATTATTTTTTAGAAACTAGAAATGTCAAGAAAATATACCAGGACACAGTGAATCACCATGGGGCACAGTGGATCAGTGAGCCACTGTACCCCGAGATGCCTTTCGGTACTCAAGTGCAAATTTTATGCAAATGGCCGCCTACAGCACAGAGAGCACATGTGCATTAAACTAATTAAATATCACTCTAATTACAAACATATGTTCAGGGTCACATTCCTGTATGATCTACACTAACTCACAACAAGAACAGAGTCATGAAAATTTACTTCTGATGGTCATAAACACGCATTACCTTGCTATTATCTGCCAATGCTGTCTGCTTCTAATTTATGCACAAATTTAGATGGAGAATTTCCTCGGGAATACCCTAACAACATCAGCTTGGAATTGCCAATCGCCAGTTTCTATAAATAGCCTCTGATTCACTGTGCCCTGTGATTCACTGTAGCCTGGTCTCCCCTACATTTATTTTCAAGTGAGTATTGAAAATGTTTTATTTAAGTATGAACAACATACAACAGCAAAATATTCACAAGTGAACATCGAACACTTAAATTCCCTGTACCACACACATATTCAGTGATCTCCGATGTTCATGTCTTGTATTATAGGTAGAACAGGTGTCAGGTTAGCAAACAACTGCTTTAAAATGGTCTAACACCTATATTCCATCACTGAATTTCCATGTACTCCACACATCTCCAGTAATATCCAATCACCTCTGACATCTCGCCAACCAACCTCTTCTGCAGTGTGTCACAGCACATCACGGTCTTTCCAGGTTGTAGTGAAGTGAAGTGAAGTTTATTTGTTTAGATCATACATACAGAGTAAAAAAAACAGTTGGTACATATTTTATATAGTTTTGATGATCCAGGGAGGCCTGCACTAAGACCTGAGCGATCGCTATCGTACAAGCCTCCCTATGACTACGTATGGTGCAATAATCATTATTACTGTTGTAAATAGATGTGGAGTTGCTAAATTTGCCTACAAATATAACAGTGCTAATAATACTAACAAATAATACTAGCAAAAATACATATAGTGCAAATAATGTGAATACTATTTTTTTTCATGTGTATAAATGTGAATAAAATGTGAATCGAATATAATTCTCAATATTATCATGTAATAATTACAGAGAAGTTAAATAATACAGAAAGGATAAATACATTATTCTTGTAAAATACAATTAAAATCTTGACAGTAAAAATAATACATTAGTTCCAAATTTATTAGTTACATATTATATTGTGAGGAACTCAAAAACCAGCCGTTTAAAAAAAAAAATTATAGTGATAATATTACTGAATGAATATTCAGTATAATATTATATTACATAGCTATGAATTATTAAGTAATGCAGTTTATCATGATAATGATGACGAAGGCATACCATACATTTCTAGGCTTCAGCTGGCATATTCTTTTTGCAGATGTAGCAGTTATTAATATTACATTCCAAGTCATATTTACTGATGATATATTTTTTGGAGTAATTCACAAAGCCTTGATACGAATGGGTGTTAATTTTCTCCATGGCAATTTGTGGAAGAAAGTTTTCTTGAAGTAATTTTGGTATTGTATGTCTGATACAAAGGCGGCAGTATATTGTATTAGTTTGTTTAATCTGGATGTTAAAATCATGGTTTTGGGGAAAATTATTTATTATATCGGTAAAGCATTGTGGTGCCTTTCTTTGTCTTTTTGGTCTAGATGATACATTTCCATTACCAGTGAACATGTCTTTAAAATATTCTGGAATGGTTCCATTTTTGTATCTGTAGAAAACTGTCATGCATGACAGCTTAAAGAGGTCGTCTGCTTTTAACAGTTCAAGTTCTTTGAATAAAGGTGTACTATGTGAATTATATTTACTGTTGTAGACGGGTCACTAGATCTTTGAATGCAGGCACTGTAGTGAACGCATGTTTATGAGCTGACATTTATTCTCGAACTCCGGCTGAGAACCGTAAGGGAACTGGTAGCCAAGTTCATAGGGGCTCGTAAGTACAATAGCCATCGCATATGCCACATTCCTCCCAACGTTAGTTGCTGTTCCACAGTCCTGTAAAGCGTATAATAACAAAATGAACATTATCGTTAAGTGCCCAATTGGCTAGTGTCCTTGAAATAAACTGCTGCCAACTGGCATAACTATATGTAGAGTCCAGTATGAACTGAGTACTATAAATTTGCATTATACATGTTATTACAAGTCGAAACGTTTCGGTTGCTGTCTGACTCGTGTTGAACGACGTAGTTCAAACTCCGGCTCGGGCGGTGTGCGGTCGGTTGGCTGAGCTGGCCTATACGGCGCCGGCGTCGACGGCGCTGTCGGAGTCGATGTCCTGTTCTCCGTCGGAGTCGATGTCCTGTTCTCCGCCTCGGACGGCTCCGGCTCGATCGTTCGCTGTCGCGGCTCCTCCACGTAAATGGGAAGCTCACGAACCACTTGACTGCTCGACAGTCTACTTTGTAGCTGGTCGATGTGGCGTCTGGCGATCGTGCCGTCTTCAAGACGTACGGTGTATGATACCGGACCCGTCTGTGTGACAACAGTGCCTGGAGACCAGTTAGTTTTGTTGCCACGATACATTAGCGCGTACACCAGGTCACCAGGTTGATATTGTCGTGCCTGTGTGTTGGTCGTGTCTCTCTTTCTGTGTTGTCTGTTTGCTGATCGCTCTGCCGGACACGTCAGGTATTATCCGATCCAACCTCGTCCTCAGTTTTCGCCCAGTCAGCAGTTCTGCTGGTGATACACCTGTTGTGGTGTGTGGCGTGATTCTGTAGTCGAGTAAGAAGTGAGCGATTCGTGTCTCGAGATCACCTTGTAGGCGTTGAACCCCTCCCTTGAGGATGCCCACGGCCCTCTCGGCGAGGCCGTTCGTTGCTGGGTGATGGGGCGCACTGGTTACGTGTTTTATACCATTGCGTCGGCAGAAACTCTGGAACTCTTCACTGACGAAGCCTGTAGCGTTGTCACTCACGATGACATCCGGTATGCCATGTGAACTGAAGATCCATTTGAGTTTGCTGATCGTGATGGTTGACGTAGACCCAGAAGTCGTGTAGGCTTCAATCCACTTGGAATGCGCATCTATGACCACTAGGATCATCTTTCCCATAACCGGTCCGGCATAGTCGATGTGCACTCGTGACCACGGTCTGTCAGGGAATGACCATGGCTGCAGTGGAGCTTCTGTAGGCTTATGGCGGCTTCGCCTGCACATGTCGCACGAGTTGACTGTTCTTTCAATGTCACTGTCAATGCCGGGCCACCACATGAAACTGCGGCCCACGGCTTTCATACGCACTATGCCTGAATGTGCGTTGTGTAACTCCTCCAGCATCGCATTGCGGTGGCGACTGGGAATGACTACACGTGCGCCCCACATGAGACAACCATCAGTGATGCTGAGCTCGGTCCTCCGTTTATGGTAGGGCTTCAGTAGATCATTGTCCTCGAGTTGTGGGAAACCATCTCTCGCTCTCATGAAGACTTTAGAGAGTATCGCGTCACGCATCGTCTCATTGCGAATGTCGCAAGACGTCACAGGCGACATGTCCATATACTGCATTGCTAGTATAGTCTCTCCTGGCACCGGCACGTGTGTCGGTGCGCCACCTAGCGGGAGGCGGCTCAGTGCGTCGGCCTGGGGTATACTCGACCCCGGCCTGTGGACGATCTGGTACTCATAGGCTGCCAATGTCAAAGCCCATCGCTGCATACGAGGAGATAGCATTTGCGGTACTGCTTTCTGCTCTCCAAAAAGACCCAGAAGTGGTTTGTGGTCCGTCACGATCAGGAATGGTCAACCCCACAGGTACTGGTGAAACTTGGTTAGCCCTGCGATGACAGCTAGCCCTTCCTTGTCAATTTGCGCGTAGTTTTTCTCAGCTGCCGAAAGGCTTCTTGAGTAGTATGCGATCGGTCTCTCGACACGGTCGTCAAACGCATGTGCGAGGACCGCACCGACTCCGTACGGCGATACGTCACAGGTGAGCACGAGTGGCTTAGAAGAGTCGAAGTGAGTCATTGCCTGAGGTGTACTCAGCATCTCCTTCGTCTGTGCGAAAGCGTCCTGTTGAGCCTTGCTCCAACGCCATCTCGTCTCTTTCCTCAATAGCTGGTGCAGTGGTGCCAGAACTGTCGAGAGGTTGGACACAAACCTACCATAGTGCTTTACCATACCCAGATACGACCGAAGCTCTGCCACGTTAACAGGAGCGGGAGCGTCTCGAACGGCCACGAGTGCGTGTCCCGATGGATGAATGCCCAAGGCGTCTATGCGATGGCCCAGGTATTCAACCTCCTCGACCATGAAGTGACATTTTTGTCTCTTCAAGCAGAAACCTGCGCTCATCAGGCGTTCCATCACCAGATCCAGTGTCTGCAAGTGTTCTTCGTCAGTCCTTCCAGTTACAAGCACGTCATCGAGATACACCATAGTGTTTTTGATGCCCTTGAGTAAAGAGTCCATCACTCGCTGATAAATGCCCGGTGCTGAGGATACTCCGTAGGGAAGGCGTTTGTAAGTAAATAGCCCCCTAGGAGTGTTGATCGTTACATACTTGCGACTTTCGGGATGTAACTCGATTTGTTCGTAGGCGTGGCGCATATCGAGTTTCGTGTAGGATGTGCCATTGCTAAGTTGTGCGTACAAGTCTTCTATTCTTGGAATGGGATACCTGTCTAGCTTCGCTACCTGATTCACCGTCAGCTTGTAGTCTCCACACAGACGAACGCTCTTGTCGGCTTTCATCACGGGAACTACCGGTGTCGCCCAATCAGAGTATTGTACTGGCTCTATGATGTCATCTGCCAGCAAACGATCCAGTTCCTTGTCCACCATGTCGCGCATAGCATACGGTAATGGTCGAGCTTTGAAGTACTTTGGTGTCGCATTTTCTTCGACATAGATCTTCGCTGCCTCTGTCTTGGCGGCTAGGTGCGAGTCTTTGAAAGCCGCGTCATACTTCTGGAGTAACGCCTCAAGTCGCGGATCTGACGTTCTATCGTCTCGACGTGTCGAAGACGACGCACCTAAATGATGGATCCTGGTCCAATCAAGTTGTAGCATGCTGAGCCAATTTCTGCCTAGCAAACTTGGTCCGTTTCCGGGAACGACCATCAGTGGAAGTGTGTGACATTCTCCCATTTTGCCTTCGACCTTCACGTCCACGATGCCCTTGATCTTCACGCACTGCCCGGTGTATGTGCGCAAGGTGTCGTGTGAATGCTCCAAGTGTGGACGTGGTCGCGTCCAGTGTCGACGCCACGTCTCTTCACTGACGACTGATAGGGTCGCTCCTGTGTCGACCTCCATCTGTAACATCTGTCCATCAACATTGAGTGAGGTAACAATCGGGTCAGGGCGTGGCCCCTTCACTGTGTACAGCGAATACATCGACCCATGATTCTCTTCTCGCCCCGTTGCTCTCATATGATGGGTGTGATTCCTCGGCTTGTATTTCTTTGAGAAACAGTGCCTCTCGATGTGGCCTATCTTCTTGCAGAAACGACACTCAGTGTCTCTGAAACGACACTCGCTTGGCAGATGTGTCGTCTTGCCACACCTGTAACATGCTTTCAACTGCGAATGAGTGGGAGTCCCTTTTTTACTTTGTGACTGCACTGTTTACGCGTGGAGACCTTGTCTGCGTCGGCGTAATACACAGTAGTGTCCTTAGTGTGGAGCTGTGCCGCGTTTGTGGCAGCTGACTCCATAGCTAGAGCTAACTGAAAAGCTTTATCAAAACTCAAGTCCGACTCCCCCAGCAATCTCCGCAGGATGGCAGTGTCTGCCATACCACACACTAACCTGTCCCGTAGGTTTTCCTCCAAGATTAATTTTTCAGTTAAATTAACCCCTGTGCTGGTCTTGCCAAAATCACAGTTACGTGCTAACCCTTTTAACTCTGCCACAAAGTCTTTGACACTTTGGCCCTGTTTGCGGTATGCTGAATAGAAATTATATCGCTGTAATATGGCGTTTGGTTTGGGTTCAAAATGAGAAGAAAGTAAATCGCACAGTTCTTTGTATGTCAACTCAGCTGGCCTTCGTGGCGCTGTCAAACTGCGCAACAGAGTGTAAGTGTCAGTGCCTATGACCGAAAGCAAAATAGCCCGCTGCTTATTGACAGCGTTAGTGTCAGCTGTAATGTCATTGGCTTCGAAATAAAAACCCAGCCTGTCCATGTAGGACGACCAGTCCTTTCCCGAAAATTCGGGCAAAGTTCCGTGTACAGCCATAGTAACAGCGAAGCACAACAGTAAACACCGTACGACAATGAATACTTGCGGTTGCCCCTTTTCGCCGTACTTGTTGACATTAATTTAGCCACGGTGACGTTTCCGCTGGCTTGCGAGTTCCGAGTGTTGGTGTCGATAATTCAGTTTCGCTGACGCTGCGTCAGCGAGTCCGAAAGTAGCTTCAAAGTTCACTTTTCCGCGTCGTCTCGGTAATTACTCGATATCCAGTAATGACAGTCGATGTCAAAACGTATAAGTCCCGTATTCTATTTACTGAATTAGTAAATGTATCGTCCATCCTCGTCGCCAAATGTAGTGAACGCATGTTTATGAGCTGACATTTATTCTCGAACTCCGGCTGAGAACCGTAAGGGAACTGGTAGCCAAGTACATAGGGGCTCGTAAGTACAATAGCCATCGCATATGCCACAGGCACACAATTTTGAATGGCAGCAAACCGTCACTGACAAACCCCAAGATAAGGCAGACAACTGGCCTTCTGGTTGCACTGGTCCAGTCGTAACTGCTTGGCTGGTGGGGCATCGTCACCAGCTAGGGGATCATCGGCCTTCTTACGTTTGTGTTGGGAAGCCAGCTCTGTGTAGCATTTCAGCTGACTCAGATGCAACCTCTGTAATGTTAGTTTAATAAAAGCATTAGGAAGTCATTCAAGTCAAGCAACAATCAGAAATACAGTTAGTTATATCACAGAATCAGTCATGCACAGGATACAACCTGACAAGTCTGAAGGTGCTACTGCACTGCATTGATCTTACTGCTTGACTTCTTCACCTAAAGCTAATCCCACAGTTAGAAGATAGAACTACTGGACAATCAAAGGGTGGTGTGACTCAGTTAAAAAAAGTCTGTTAATTGCATTTTAAGCATCCCACTGACATCAACATTATTCAAGTAAGGTGAGAAAATGGTTTCAATTATTCATTGTAACACCTCTAAGTTCCACATTACAGTTAACAACAGACTATATAAACACAGACCTGCCTAACATTCCGGATTGTCCGAAATGTTTACGGAAATACACCTCAAATTACGGTATTATAGCGAGGGATAAAAATATGGAATTTTAATTGGTCACAACGATCACTAATCATTTATGTTTTACCCGAATTTAGCTTCCACTGTATACAACAATTAAGTTAAGGTCACAGCATATATATTGCAGCATGTTGTGACATGATTTTTCATTTGCAGTTGTTGTTTGTAAATTAACCAATTGGTAACAACATTAGAGTAAATTCACATTTCTGCATTCAAATGGAAAGACATGAAAGCAACACGAATGGAAAGAGAGAGAGAGAGAGAAACAAAAATGGTAGAGATTGAATGGATACTACCACCCAAGAAAAAACGTGTGCTTCAAAAGTTTAAGACAGAATACGCACAGGCATGGCCCTTACTGCAATCAAGCTCAAAGAAGGGGGTCAGCTTTGCGCACTGCCAGATTTGCGAAATCGACTTTTCGATATAGCATGGTGGCTGTGATTATTGAAGGTACTGACTACTCTAGTGTGTTGTAGTGACTGTCCAACTAAGTCTAAGACTAACTCACTAAGTCAGTGTCTAGTAGCGAGTTTAGATGAAACTTTACTGGGGTAGGCTTATATATACTAGAGTAGACTAGACGACGACTACAGCTTATAAATTACGGTTACGGATGCACCATTAGTAACGACTAACGTTAGCCTATTTTGTATCCACACTGGTTATCACAGGTCTCTTTCTAAGGAGACCAGGCCTGAAGTAGGCTGACAGCACTCTAATCAGATGTTTCTTATGTTGACAAAACTAGATGCCACAGGGTACAATCTAAAGTTCATTGTGTTCTTTGTTACACATTTCATCTGTCGATTCTGAACTTTTTTTGGAGACTATCACACATTGGCACTGTGATGACTTTGTGCTTTTCTCCATACACATAGTAAAGTTTCAGTGTAAATCTCTGAGTGGTATTTGTTAGTTACTGTTTATTACATAATCTGACTATAATTAGGAATTATGTTTGAGTCAGCATGCTGTCTTGAGTGTTTTACACTAAATCCAAATTTTTATGGTTAATTTAATATTCAAAAATACAAAATTAGTGAGGTTCTTTCAGTTGCTTAAAGTTTGACTTAAAAAGATAGTACAGTACAACAGTTGTAGACAGTGTAAATTGGCTATAGATGCATTTGCATTAAATACAGTTACACTTCTGCACATTTCCACCAATGCTGGTTATGAGTATCTGGATTACTGTTCTGTTAACTGAACGCTTCAAGACACCTCTCATGCTTTATTAATGATAACTCTGTTTTGGGGCAACAATTGCCATAGGAATGACCCAGTATTAAAGTATTACTGACAGTGGTGCTATTTTCCTGACAATACTTGACACGGTTTTGAACCATTACTGACAACAGGCCTGTATTCCTGATAATTAGTATGAGGGCATAGCAGGATTACTGACCAGACATTTTTGGTGTAGGCAGGTCTGTAAACATTGTACTGCTCAGCTGCTTAAATACAGCTCAAGTTATTTATGTTAGACACGACATCATAGAGTTTATATTATTGCTGTGTGAGGAGGGATATAAGAAGATTGGGGGAGGATGAAAGATGGAGACAGGGGGTTGCTGATAGAAAACTATGGAAAGAAAGAACAGAAAGAGTGGCTCGAGAATACTTTTCCTGACCCTCACCTCTGTACAGCAGGGAACAAGGAGGAAGAGCACACAATATAAATGAAAAATCAGTGACCACAAATAGCCAACAAATCTTTATATCTGTTTATATAGTCTTTACATGTAAATATAGTGTTTAATGTTGGTGTGTATTTTGCCAAATACGAGTCAAATACACCAAATACAGTAGCTGCATTTGGAGTGTATTTGACCAAATATGAACATGAAATACATATATGGACTTCTGGAAAAAGTCCTATACAAACACGCAAAATCAACTTATTTAAATACAAATACATATTTGACCCCAACCCTGGCACCAAATGCAGTCAAACATAAGTATGAACAAATTATTCACTGAAATGTGGCCAGCAGATGATATAAGTATATGCACTATTGTATGGTGTGCCTAACCCTAAATTACTATAGTTGTATGGTGTGCGTAAACCTAAGTTACTCTTGTTGTATGGTGTGCCTAACCCTAAGTTACTACTGTTGTATGATGTGGCTAACCCTAAGTTACTATTGTTGTATGGTGTGCCTAACCCTAAGTTACTACTGTTGTATGGTGTGGCTAACCCTAAGTTACTACTGTTGTATGGTGTGGCTAACCCTAAGTTACTACTGTTGTATGGTGTGGCTAACCCTAAGTTACTATTGTTGTATGGTGTGCCTAACCCTAAGTTACTACTGTTGTATGGTGTGGCTAACCCTAAGTTACTATTGTTGTATGGTGTGCCTAACCCTAAGTTACTATTGTTGTATGGTGTGTCTAACCCTAAGTTACTATTGTTATATGGTGTGCCTAACCCTAAGTTACTACTGTTGTATGGTGTATCCATAAGCCACGATAAACTACGGATAGCAATGGATATTCAGAATAACTCATGTAGGCAGGCTGGCCGGCCGACAATAGTGACACGCTACCTCGACACTCGGGTCGATTGTTAAGCATTTAAATTAATTGAGCAGAATGAATGCAATAAGTCGATTAATGACCCCCTTTTCATTAACTGACTTATCAGTCATTAGCATGCATCTGTCTTGAGATCAGTTAATACTTAATTACGGAGCCAGAGGATCGTAGGCATAGCCGTAGCTGATAATTCGCAATTAAGTTATCCATGTTCTATAAATATATATATATATACATACATACATATATATATATATATATATATATATATATATATATATATATATATATATATATATATATATATATATATATATATATATATATATATATGTGTATATATACATATACATAGTCTAAACTTTGTAAAACAATATGCTTGTAACTATTAAGCTGGCACAACAAAAAGGTGTAGCGCAAACGTTAAATTATAAAATGTACGAACGCTAACGCTTACCTCGATGTGTTTCCTCAAGTTTGATGGGACTAGACAAACACAGACACTTCCTTGTGTTTTGGGGCACATAGTAAACATACCAGTTTTACGCTACTGCCGTGTCGTGATTGGTATTTAAAAATTATCGACAAGTATGGCCATGGATGATCTCCCACTTTCATTTGCCCCATGTTCAACAAGTATGGCCATGGATGATCTCCCACTTCCACTTGCCTCATGTTCATCAAGTATACCCATGGATGATCTCCCACTTTCACTTGCTCCATGTTCAACAAGTATGGCCATGGATGATCTCCCACTTTCACTTGCTCCATGTTCAACAAGTATGGCCATGGATTATCTCCCACTTCCACTTGCTCCATGTTCAACAAGTATGGCCATGGATGATCTCCCACTTTCACTTGCCCCATGTTCAACAAGTATGGCCATGGATGATCTCCCACTTTCACTTGCCCCATGTTCAACAAGTATGGCCATGGATGATCTCCCACTTTCACTTGCTCCATGTTCAACAAGTATGGCCATGGATGATCTTTCACTTGCCCCATGTTCAACAAGTATGGCCATGGATGATCTCCCACTTCCACTTGCTCCATGTTCAACAAGTATGGCCATGGATGATCTCCCACTTTCACTTGCCCCATGTTCAACAAGTATGGCCATGGATGATCTCCCACTTTCACTTGCCCCATGTTCAACAAGTATGGCCATGGATGATCTTTCACTTGCCCCATGTTCAACAAGTATGGCCATGGATGATCTCCCACTTCCACTTGCTCCATGTTCAACAAGTATGGCCATGGATGATCTCCCACTTTCACTTGCCCCATGTTCAACAAGTATGGCCATGGATGATCTTTCACTTGCCCCATGTTCAACAAGTATGGCCATGGATGATCTCCCACTTCCACTTGCTCCATGTTCAACAAGTATGGCCATGGATGATATCCCACTTTCACTTGGCCCATGTTCAACAAGTATGGCCATGGATGATCTCCCACTTTCACTTGCCCCATGTTCAACAAGTATGGCCATGGATGATCTCCCACTTTCACTTGCTCCATGTTCAACAAGTATGGCCATGGATGATCTCCCACTTTCACTTGCTCCATGTTCAACAAATATGGCCATGGATGATCTCCCACTTCCACTTGCTCCATGTTCAACAAGTATGGCCATGGATGATCTCCCACTTTCACTTGCTCCATGTTCAACAAGTATGGCCATGGATGATCTCCCACTTCCACTTGCTCCATGTTCAACAAGTATGGCCATGGATGATCTCCCACTTCCACTTGCTCCATATTCAAATGTCAGATGTGTATGACTTTCTCTTGCATTGACTTAATGAAAGAGAGGTTGTATGCAAATGTGTATGCAAATTATGAGACAAACTTTCCCTGATTGGGTAATAGATTTTGGCCTATTGCCATGGTCGAAATTGAGTACAGGGTTTGAACTGTGATTCACGGGGTGCGCTGTAATTCAAAGAATCGGTTTGCAACGAATGTTGTTGTAATGAAAATGTATCAAAAAAATAATTAAAAGTAACAAAGTAAAAAGTAGCATTACTTTGAATAAAACTACTTCGTTACAAGTCAAAATAGTTTGTGGAAGTTGTACTTCGTTACAAGTAAATTATTTGGAGAAAATACTCAAGTATTGTAACAAATTACGCTTACTTCGTTACATGCCAACCCTGTCTCCTACCAACTCTGGTAAATGAATAGCCTGGTGGACACAGGTTGTTGATCATAGCAGTGTTCTTCCTTTAGCCATGTCTCAGTCAATATAGCTATGTCTGCCACATTGTCAACAATAATTATGTTTACTGACTAGGAATGCCTTTTCTCGAACTGAGCAAGTATAACATAAAATAATGTTTTTTAAATAGGATATGAAAAGACATTTTCACACATGCACAAATGTGTTTGCACAGTCTTGCAGACATACTGGTCTTTTGTAACAAAGCTAGTCATCCTCTGCAACTGTGCTGGATATAAGCCAACATTTAGCTTGGTTTTTGCTCATTATCCTCATTTAATAGAGCAACATCAGCAAATAAACCAACTTCATCAGATGGTGATGATGTCAGCATCACAACCATTTGGATATTCTGCGACATGGACGTCCAATGTATCATATCTTTGCCAATATTTCAACTACGACAGAGTGTCATAATATACCAAATAAAAGTTAAATGCCTTGGCTTTCTGATGGTGTCAGTAACTAATTTTTTTCTGGCGACTATGTGACTTATATTGTGGGAATGCCCCGCGTATTATCAAAGGCTAGAGTAGACTACCTTCTTTTAAAATGATGTTCAAAGATCTTCAATGAAATAATCAAAGGTGCGGCAGAAACATGCGTTCATGTGTGCGAATTACACAGTTATTTTCAGCAGTCAACCACGAATTCACGGGGCGTAGCTTAGAAACCATTGTGTAGACTTTATATACTGAATTGAAAAGTTGCCCCACCCCTGGAGCATTTCTACGAGTTCTTTGCCACTCTTATTGGAGACACTTAATAACTACCAACAGTAACATGGATGTTATTCGCCACCACCAACTTTCATGCCAAAAACCACCACCTCGCTTTTGCTGCCTTTAGCATTACAATGGTTCCAGGAATCAACATCACAACACTAGCAACACTAAAGCTTGTCTAGCGCATTTGTCTGGTCACATGAGAGTTGCGTGCCTTCACTGTTGTTTCCTGATAATAACACCAAGAGGCGTAAAGTAATGTACATGATGAACAACTGTGGCCTCAACACATATCCTTGTGGCACTTCATGCACATTTCCTATAAACATTGTTAACTCTGTTATCAGTGATTTCTGATTATACAGTCACCTATATTAGTTATGTGGGGCAAAGGGCACCCCTTTAGAGGCAAATATGATTTAGCGTTCTTATTTTCATCTAAGGCAGAAACAGTTAACACAGTCACGCATGCACGCACACACGCACGCACGCACGCACGCACGCACACACACACACGTCTTATTGTAGTCTCTAGCCGAATCTTGCCATAAATAATAATATAATTGACGAACCTTAGTAACAACAACAACAAATTACATTTTCTGAAGTTGGTTGTATAATGGGACAATTTTGTTTTCTGTTTTCCCTGCGTATTTCTTTCTTAATGATTGCTATTTAGATGCGCAGTCATCATTCATCACATCTGGGACACGACTCGTTGAAGTAGATGATGCATCAAGAGTTATTTCCTGTACCAATACAGATCTCCTTTTTCATTGTGCTGCTCTCCACTTCTGACGCAACTGACGCTGATCCCTCGGTGGGAGATCCCATATGGTCTTGAGAGTTCCATTGGCTTTCCTCTTTTGATACCTTTAAACAGAATAATGACATATATATATATATATATATATATATATATATATATATATATATATATATATATATGACATATATATGTATATATATATAATGAGAGTATCCACACTGTACATGCAAGAAGTGTGACATCAACAAATACGTGTAATTTTCATTCAAAGAGTTATCAAAAATTTCTTAAACTAGGTAATTCTAATTAGAAACATCAATAGGAACTTTGCACATTAGATGAATCTAATTCATCTAAACCAAACCCAATTTCATTGTTCGATTTGAATTTCTGCTTAACACAACTAAGTTAACTTACTTCTCAACATTTCGGCCTTCTTCAAATTTGTAACTGCTATGTCTTCCTAAATTGTTTTTATTTGATAGTTTAGCTTGTCAATTATTTTTGTCTTCATGCTTAACATTTAAAACACCTTGAGGAAAAGATGTTTCTTCTTCACCTGTGACTAGTAAACTGATTTTGCTGTTCCTGATCCTTACCAATAATTTTGTCAAACATCGCAATTGCAAACCGTTACAGCCTGCTTGTGTGTCAAAATCGTAACCTTTACGGAAAAAGTAAATTTTTCATTGAAAACTGTGTTAAATTCTGTAAATATTCTTCCTTTGTGAAAGATAAGTTTCCCGTATGATGTTCAAGTTATTTTCCTTTGTTTTAGATAGAATTTTAGGTTAAAAAAAGAAGTGTGGCGCCTTGTAAAAAAATTTCTGTAAATTTTGTCAAATCCCTTAAAAAATTATTTGATATGAAGTAATTTTGTAAAAGAAGTTGAAAGATATTGAATAGTCTTGTGTTATCAGAAATTGTATTGCATTTTTATTTTTTATTTTGTTCAACCAGGGGTATTCCCATTATGTCTGCTGGTGACACATATCCTGAAGTACCTTTTTCTCGGGCAGGTGTTACAGCTGTTTGCTCTGAAGCAGGAATCTGTTCAGATGATCCTAGGTGTGGGTAATCTGATGTTGATTGACCTGGCATTGGGTCACCTGAGGTTGATGGACCTGCCATTTGGTCAGCTGAGGTTGATGGACCTGCCCTTTGGTCATCTGAGGTTGATGGACCTGCCATTTGGTCATCTGAGGTTGATGGACCTGGCATTGGTTCATCTGATGTTGATGGACCTGGTATAGGATTCTGATGGTTGCTGATGCCTGTATGGTGCTTGGCTCTGGGTGAGTGGCCGTGAATGTTCAGTTTCTTCAACTGCCCAGGATCTTGGATGAGATTGACTTCATACATGCCATCGGGTGGTGCAGGTCTTTCTGTAGTTTTAGCAGCTGAAGGTCACATGAAGAGGCTGAACTCTATGTGATGTGTGAGGTGGAATGACTAAAATATACACATTGTTTGCACGGGCCATTTCAATCAGGGTCGTGTTTTTCACGTGGGTTGAATGTCCGTCCAAAATCAGTAACACGGGATCTTCAGCAGTAGGCTTAGTGTGGCACAGAAAGTGATTGAACCAGGTTGGCGCATATATGTGTATCTGTCCGGAGTAAGGGTATTTCTGACAGCATCATCATTTTGAGAGAGCCATGTCTCAGTCAGGCAGATTATGTCAAAATCGCGTTCTGTGAGGTAGTCACGAATGATTTCGGCCTTGTTGCAAACTGACATGGCATTTATGAGTGCCAAATCACCTGATCATGTACATGCATACGAGAAGTGTCAGCTGTTCCACTCAAGGCTTGCCGCAATGGGTACACGTACCGAATTATTCAAATCAGAGGCAGGCTCCGGATTAGATGGTGATGGCGAATATTGTATTATGTTTGATATGTTCACTCCCAATTGTCTGTATAGTGTATACATGGCAAATCTACCCGTGACATGGCTGACCGCACCAGTGACATGGCTGACCACACCCGTGATGTGCCACCTACTTGGCACCTTCGTTATTGGCCAGATTCATCTTCTGAACCTGCCCTTTGTCCCACGTCTTGTAGTTGGTCAGCAGGTATTGAGTGTTGCTATTGTATTCATCCATGGATGGGTAGCCGGCTGCCAGCATTTCATAAGTCCGAGCAGCAACAATCTAAACAATGACATGCTTCGGCAGATCGGATACAGTTCCTGACAGCATGAAAACCAGTTTCCATTCTGCTTAGGTGATTCCATATGCCATGCCTCAAGTTAAAAGTCCAAGTAAAAGTCCATAAAAATCGATGATAAAAACAAACTAAAATCACTCACAAATGTTCCGTATATAATCCTTGGTTGTTGACAAATCGTGTCGCACAACAAATAGACTAAGATATTAATACATTGAAAAACTAGGGTACTTTCGGAAGCAGCCGCACACAGCAGCACTACAACCTGTCATGACCTTTCTTTCTTACTCACAACGATACTTTAAAATGTTGAAATAACGGATAGAAATTATGCTGTTCATTTATATTCCTAAATATTCATTAAAGGTACATGAAATATGCTGGACATGAGAATAAGTTTTACTTGAGCTATAAGGATCAAAAGGAAGTCAAACATCACACAGCCATGACAGCTCTCACAAGATTCCTGTATTTTGCAATGTTTTACTCCTCACAAACTCCAGTCGTGCAAGTGAATGGTGTGGTTTTGCCATTCTTAAGGGCTTTTAGACATTACATTACTGTACAACCAGAATAAAGAAGATGTAGAAGAAATAAGGAACCACATTAATTGGCACTGTAAAAAATCATGTCCATTACAATAACGAGAGTAAAAACAATGGAATCCGCACACTATGTCAAGAAAGATAAATTTCAGCTAGCTTTCAAAATAATTTTTTTTTTTTATTTATGGAGTGAAGTTTGAGCACAATAACAACAGGTAAAAAATTACTAGTTGCAACATAAATATACAATTTATGTATTTTTCAGCCACCTAAAAAGTACAATGACCCAAGCTGCAGTTAACTGATAGCATTTGTATAAGTTCATATTGAAAAACAATAAATTTGCAATTAATTCAAGAAGAAGAGATGAAATATCCCACGGGACAGAACAGTCATGATATTTGACCACACTTAGGGAGGGGACAAATATCATGACCGTTATATAAGTAAAAAAATTTACATTTTATAACCAATTTCTTAAAGTAAAACCATGATCTAAGCCCATAAAAATGGAACTGAAATGGAACAGTTTGTCGCCGATGATTTGTTTGCAACGATTTGTTGCAGAGGGGGATCATACATGTCACGACGCGACCACGACGAGACTGCAACATATTGATACATGTACTCCTGTTGGTAGCGACTGGAACTGCCACCACTGCCCAACGGAATCATGTTGAACTATTCGAAAATGGCGGTTTGTCTGCTCATCAATAGAGAGCTCTAGCTTTGAGCTGCATGTATGTCATCATCTGGTGTCATTGGCAGAGAAGAGAACGTCGTCGTTCATGCTAGACCAAGCAGTGGTTACTAAGGCATGATGAGAAAGGGGCCTTTAATAACCTTGTACAAAAGTTAAGCATGAACGACGACGTTTCGTAAGCTACTCAGGAGTACATTGTAGACCTGGTACCAGACCTGGGGCAGAAGTACTCGGTATTCAAGTACATTATGATCAAGTACTTGTACTCGTACTTGTGTTCAATGTACTCAGATTTTACATTACGAGTACATCTGAGTACTTTTTCAGAATGATGATGTGAAATATTTTATCAAATCATTAACAACTACAGCAGTAATTTCAAAAAGTGTAGTAGCAAATTGTATTACATGAATCAACTAAAAATTTCAGCCGAGTTATATATGTTTTCTAATGCAGGATCGTTAAAAACACTTCTTATGTCAATTCTATTGCAATAACCATGATATTATTATTATCACTTTTTTGCACATTGAATGCCCTGAAGCCACAAAGGCTTCGCTTCAAGAGGCATCATCTTTTGATTCTTTTCTCAGTCAGGAACCCCTAGTTCATATCCATAGTTGTACTAGTTACCAGTCCAGGCCATAATCCTTGTGTTTGTTTAATTAAGGCAGGAAGTCCAGTAAGCCTATAATGAAAGGGTCATTCATCAGTTAGCCATAAAAAAGAGTGTGGGATGCCACATGGGCAAGCACTATACTACGGGTTGCATCGGATACGTAGATGATCTCACTTTGCTAACACCTACAAGATCTGGACTTATATGTTCATGGCCGATTTCGGTCACATTAAGACGAATGTAAAATGCAATTTATTTAAACAATATTGCTGCTCTTGTTATGGAGCCCACTATGGGATTTTCAGAGTAAGAGTGTTGGCACTATTTGCACTGCATGGTGAAAAGCGCTTAGAAAGCTGTGGGGCTAGCACCGCTTACACACGGTGATGTTATAGCATTGTTATCGGATAGTTTGCCATTATTGGTAATATTAAAATTTATTCTTAAAGCTATGAACCACAATTCACCGATTATAAACGGTGTTGCTAAGTTGTCCATTGCAAATCCATGGTCAAATTGTAGTGCAAATTACCGTCATATCCTAAATGAAAGTGAAAGTTTCTGCTGTCGCTCCATTTGTTCACCATTCTGGAAAAGATCCTTTTCACATATCCTGTGAGTGGCTGCAGTGATGCTGAGGATGTAGGAGATCACCGACAGCATATTGGGGAGATCAGCTGCCTGAAATAAGGCCATCCACTTGGCAGCTGTGTCCTTCCACTGGTCATCTTCTCTGAGCCTCTCCAGTGTGCTGTTTGCTGTATAGCTCATCCATGTGGATGTTCAATTTGCTGGGTAGGTTGAGCTTTTCTGTTACTTTCTGAAAGTCATTAAATGTGAGCCAGAGAGAGAGAGGGGCTGCAAACTGAAGAGCCAGTTCTCCTCTGAGAAGTCGAACCATTTCTCTGTATATCAGCTGCTCAGAGGCACTGGAGTTTAACCCTGGTGATGTAGCCATATAACCCATATTCCCTCCTCTGGGTCATCTTGTCTTTGAAAGACATCATGATGGGGGAAAGGTCAACGCAGGTTGTGTCGTTTCTCTCTAGCTTCTTAACAACCTCCTCAAAAAGGAAGAGGATGTGGTTGCAGAAGAGGAGGTACATTTCAACCATATCTGCATCTTCCTCCTGCACTTCTGCTGCATCCATGTTTAGCTTTAACAGAACTTGGATTTGTCTTGGGCACTCATCCCCAGGCTGATAAAGTAGGATTTTAGAGCAGACTAGCTTTGCAGGAGTCGGGAGATTGCAGGGTTGAGTGACAGCCATTTGGTTGTGACATGGCGTAGGATTTCACGGAATTCAACATCACAGAATTCACATAATTTTTTGAGGGAGTTCTTTGGTTGGCCAAGCATGAGAAGAAGCTGTACACCTTCAGTACAACATTCTCCACATCTACTGAAAGCTTATCCAGAGCATATTTCACAGTGTTATGCACAATATGAGCATGGCAGTTTCATCGCAGAAGATCTTTCTGAGTTTTCTTCAGGTTTGCGTACACAGAGTTGTGGATCCCACAATTTACGTTTGTGTTATCAGCGCTGAATGCATATACCTGATCCATTGACAAGCCAAGCTTCTCCAGGGAACGCATTATACAGCTCACTATCCCTGCTGCATATTCATCTGAGTTCTCCGAAGTCCAACATTTTGTTTGATACCCCAGTCTCTGGCGCGAAGAACTGGACAGCAAGGGGAAACATCTTTCTGTTGCCCTTGTTGGAGGCATCTGTCTGAAGAGAAAATGTGAGAGGTCTCTCCAATTGAGAGGTTAAAATGTTCAGCACATCAACCACTGCCTTGGGAGCAAGCACATCTTCAACCAATGCTTCTGCTTTTGTTCTCCCACATAACCAATGCTTCTGCTTTGGTTCTCACACAAGCTATCTTTTTTGCAATATTAGAGTCGTGAAAGGTCTTCAGGTTGAGTTTGTGGCCACAGCCAGCACTGCTGTAGCTCAAGTTGTGCTTCATAGGAGAGAGAATTAGTTATAAATCTGATATAACAATATGATATTATACAACTTCTTAAATATACCCTGTTCAAGGATTATGAAATGCAATCTAATCTGTGTCTGTTTCTTGTGACGGCAGTACATCTTGCTGAAGTGCCCCGTCTTGCCACACGTGTAACACTTGTGCAGCGACAGGCATCAGCTGTGTGGCCCCGTCGACCACAATCACCTAGGGTTGTTTCTGCCATCCTCGCCAGCTTCAAAGGGTAATCAAATTCTTGGATTGATTAGAAGAAACATAACATACAAGGGAAAAAAGTTAATTATACCTCTGTATAAAGCAATAGTTAGACCTCATTTAGAATACTGTATACAAGCATGGAGACCATATCGTAAGAAGGATATAGATACACTTGAACGCATACAAAGGAGAGCAACTAAAACGATTCCAGAACTGAGAGACCTTATTTATGAAGAACGCCTGAAAGAATGTGGTTTAACAACTCTAGAGACAAGGAGGTTAAGAGGAGATCAGATTGAAGTTTTTAAGATATTGAATGGGTATGAAAATATTGATAGAAATATGTTTTTCTCACTAAAGAAGGATAGCAGAACTAGAAGACATGAGGTAAAATTAGTAAAGGATCAATGTAGATTGGACATCAGGAAGCACTCGTTCTCACAGAGGACAATAAATTAATGGAACAAATTGTCTACATATTGTGTAACTGCTAGCAGCGTGAATATGTTTAAAAACAAGGTTGACACATATCTCAGGAAGGCGGGTTATAAGTAGATGAGCATTGTTGGACTATCGATAAGCCAATGGCTTCCTTGTCCACTTGCCATCTGGGCCTTTGGCTTGGATGGCAAATCTTGTTAAATCTTGTTAAACCTGACCCACTCACCATGTTCACTCGCTCGGCATCCTGGGCCACCTGTGCCGCTTGCCGTTCTGCCAGGTGAAGCACCCGCTTAAGTTTCAGGTCACGTTCGGCCAACAGCTTCTTTCTAAGTCGTTTCAGCCGACAACTGTAGATCACTTGGTCCCTTATAAAATCGTTAATGTGGTCCCAAACTCGCACAGATTCGCTAACTGCCGCAGTCGTGTTACGAACTGCGCCACACCCTTCTGTTTGAAATAGAAACCTTAAACAGCGTCTCAAAAAGTTGCTATATATTTGCAGGTATCTTCTGATCTGCATCTGACAATCCAGAGGCATTGAGACGATGTAATCCCTCATCACCTAAGCCAGTTGTGATCTTCCGTGCTATTTTCTCCCGGTCTTCTACCTCTTTGTCTTCACATGCCAAAAGCAAACTTTGCTTAAATAGCGTGAACGTTTCTGCTACATCTGGTGCAGCCCAGTTCATTACAGGGTACATTGAGTTCGCCATGCTAATATTCTACGTGTATATCAATTGTAGCTAACACTACACCAGTGGAAGGATAGAGCGACTGTTCATAGGTTGGCTTGTCTCATGGTTGAGCAGTAATAGGGCACATTGACAATGTGGGTGATTCAAATGTTCTGCGCACAATTGTCAGTTACTGCCAATAATGACATTAATCGAGACATGATTACTAGTTGAACATGTTTATTGATGGAGTATAACACACACAATTAACTGAGCCCAGGCCTTATCAATCAAACCAGCCCCCTAGCACATCGACGCCCCTGGCCGTTTATAGCCTAGCCAATATTACTACAGTCAGGACTTGTCCCACATTCTCATGCTGAAAGTCGTAATATATATATATATATAAAGCTCAAGTTTAAGATTGATTTATTCTGAAGATATAATAAGCAGATACCTACTAAACTAAAATGTTACTGCCAGTATCCCTTACAATAGAGGGTTGCTATTTGGATGTTGTACTATAACACAGCACTGAAATACACACTGCTGAAAAATATGTATATATATATATATTGCCATTTTTTTTACTCCCAGTATACCCATTGTTTACTCCCAGTATACCCATTGTTTACTCCCAGTATACCCATTGTTCTCCCCATTCTATAATTTTGTATTCACAATATGTACCAATATATCTACATCTTAAAAAAATGTCAGATACGTAAGTTGAAAAATTGTCATGGAAATATGTAAAAACGTCAAAAACAACAGGTAAAAATGTGGGCACTTACCATTTGTTCATATTATACTAGGGCATTAATATATTAATAATATATTTTATTTGATATAGCGCCAGATCCAATTTTAAATTGTTTGTGGCACTTTACAAGACAAATAGTTATAAAATTGCTAAATAAACATGCAATTTTTTTTTACAAATACATTATTACATTATACAAGCTAGTTAAAATAAGAATATAAAATATATCTAGTGTAACAAAAATATAATATAATAATCATATATTAATATATATCTATATATATATATATACAAGTTAATTAAAATGATATGAATTAACCTGAATAAAATACAGATAAGTACAGTAATTAAATATACTAAAATAGTTATGATAATTAGAGCTCAATAGTGTTAATATGTAGAAATAAGATTATGTAAGTACATATAACTGAAATAATGTACATGAAGTTATAATAAATATATAAATAGGTTAATACTTAATAAGATAAATAAATTAGTGCAGGAACTACCACGTTGGACTAGAATGAGAGTCTTTAGGCGTGCCTTGGAAGTAGAGAGAGTGTCCGACATTTTAATGTCATTAGGCAGAGTAGAGCCCAACTGGGCTCTTGCTGGTGTGTATGGGCACACAATATCGGACAGGTATTTTGGGTTATCGGCGTGCACAGTTTTATATGTAAACACTAACAGCTTAAAGTCGATTCTGCGTGCTACAGGGAGCCAGTGAGGAATACATAACAGAGGCATGGCGCTATCACTCCGTGGCCGAATTGTGCATTCTCTGAAATCGAGCGATGTTGTTAACAGTAGTGTCGTATAGAAGCGACTTGCAGTAGTCAAGCCGCGATGTAATAATGGCATTGGCGACACGCTCTTTGTCGTTGTTGGGAGATAACGGCTCATCTGATTAATATGGCGGAACGCGCACACACTGATGATGCTTGACACTTGTTTCTTAAAATCGAGGTGTCTATCTATGACGACACCAAGGTTACGAACAGATCGTGATGCAGTAATTGTAGCATCACCTACGCGTGTTACACTGTCGACACTGTCTTGGGTACCACGGTGAGATATTCCGTTTTATTGTCATTCATGCACAGGCAATTTGATGTCATCCACTGTTTGACGACATCAAGGCAGTCCTCCATACGTCGCAGAGTAGCACCCAGTGCTGTTGCAGTGAGATCAAAATGACAATACAACTGCAGATCATCCGCGTAATGATGAAAGCAAAGTCCATGTGCTCTGATTATATCGCCGATGGGTTGGACACACAGCGAGAATAGCAATGGTCCAAGCACCGAACCCTGCCGGACACCCGATGTCAAACATGTTGTGCTCTATAATGCATCACGAATGGCCACTTGCTGGGTCCGGCCTTGCAAATAGGATTGCAACCAGCCGATCGCCTTGCCGACAATGCCGTAACGCAAGCATAGCCGCTGAATCATTATCTTGTGGTTCATTGTATCAAAGACCGCGCTAAAGTCAATGAGAACAAATGCCGTACCTTGTCTATTGTCCATTGCGGCTTTCAAGGCATTTGTTACACATAACAATGCGGTTTCTGTTGAAGAATGCTTTTTTCGGTAAGCTAATCGGAAGCAGTCCTCCATTCGCTTATCGGAAATATGAGACATGATCCTTCGCGCGATAACTAACTCGATGACCTTGGAAAGCTGGCTTAGGTTACTAACTGGACGGTAGTTTAACAAGATTTAACAAGATTTGCCATCCAAGCCAAAGGCCCAGATGGCAAGTGGACAAGGAAGCCATTGGCTTATCGAGAGTCCAACAATGTTCATCTACTTATAACCCGCCCTCCTGAGATATGTGGCAACCTTGTTTTTAAACATATTCACGCTGCTAGCAGTTACACAATCTGTAGACAATTTGTTCCATTCATTTATTGTCCTCTGTGAGAACGAGTGCTTCCTGATGTCCAATCTACATTGATCCTTTCCTAATTTTACCTCATGTCCTCTAGTTCTGCTATCCTTCTTGAGTGAGAAAAACATATTTCTATCAATATTTTCATACCCATTCAATATCTTAAAAACTTCAATCTGATCTCCTCTTAACCTCCTTGTCTCTAGAGTTGTTAAACCACATTCTTTCAGGCGTTCTTCATAACTAAGGTCTCTAAGTTCTGGAGTCATTTTAGTTGCTCTCCTTTGTATGCGTTCAAGCGTATCTATATCCTTCTTACGATATGGTCTCCATGCTTGTATACAGTATTCTAAATGAGGTCTAACTATTGCTTTATAAAGAGGTATAATTAACTTTTCTTAACTTAACTTTCTTAATTAACTTGTTTCTTCTAATCAATCCAAGAATTTGATTACCCTTTGAAGCTGCACTGAAAACTGCTCTGAAACTTTCATATCAGCGCTTATTGTAACTCCTAAGTCCTTTTCTTTTACAGTAGTACCCAGAACAGTATCTCCCATTTTATAGTTTACATTCAAGTTCCCATGTCCTGTATGTAGGCATTTACATTTCCCAAAATTGAACAGCATCTGCCATTTCTCAGACCATTTCACTAATCTGTCTAGATCGTTTTGTAAATGTTGTTTATCACCATCAGTATTAACCTTTCTAAACAGTTTTGTGTCATCCGTAAATTTCAGTACGTTACTTACTAGTTGTTGAGTATATCCTTGTCGGGTGATTGTTTCTTTAGCAATGGCCGGGCAATTGCCTGCTTAAGTACCACAGGCATAACTGCATTCTCGAGTGAGGCGTTTGTAATATAGGTGATGATAAGCACGACACTTTCCATGTCGTCATATAGTTGCTTATTAGGAAGAGGGTCAAGCGTGCACGTCTTATCCGTAGTGCCAAGAATAGTTGTCAGTAAAACAAGGTGTTTCGTCCGCTGCTGGATCTACGGCAGTGTTGGCAGTGCAAGTTAGTCAGTAGTTTATCGATCTTGTTTTGGAAGAAACGTGAGAATGTATCACAGCCTTCTTTCGTTGAGCAGAATCCAGGAAGCTGCATTTGGTGGACACCGAGTGATCTCAGAATGCGAAACATGTTTCTGTTATTAGCGTTCTGTAATTGTCCGCGATAGTATTTGGTTTTCTTAGCAGGTAATATTGTAGTGCAGTCGTCGCGGGTGGTGACGTATAATTGGCAGTGTTTCGTTCTTCTCCACAGATTCTCCCATTTGCGCTTCTTCTCTCTTGCATCATCGATCTCTGCGTCGTACCACGGGTGCGGTGAGTTGTTTTTGACGCGAACGTAGCGCCAATGAGCGTGTTTGTCTAAACAGTCCGAGAGACAGGTGTTGTAGGACGTTACTAATTCCTCCGCTTGTTGACCGTCAGCCTGAGCACGTGTCAGCACAAGCAGATTTAATATCATCACGGATGTTGCGTTTGTCAACGCATTCAATGTCAGTTCTATGCGGTAGTGGTCCGATATCGAGTCTGGATAAACGAGTTATCTCGATCTGTCATGACTTATCATCAGGTCCAATGTGATTCCGGTTTTATGGGTCGGTGAATGGACGTGTTGCAACAGATTGAATGATTCGATGAGATTACGAAGCAGCTCTGATTTCGTCTCATCATCAAAATGAACATTGGAGTCACCAACAACGATCGTTGGAGACAGATGATTCCATAAATAAGCATTCAAGTTCAGCAAAGAAGTCAGATAAGTTCCAAATGACTTACTTGAAGCAGGCGGATGGTATAATTATAGATTACCCACATATTGAATGTCGTAGAATGAGCCGCAGAGAACTGCAGATGAAGAAGTTCAATAGTATCCAAATGGAGAGTAGAAAGAATCTTCGTAGAAAATGTGTCGCGGTACACGATTGCAACACCACCACCACGATGATGACCGCGCCACATGCAGGAAGAGGAACCCGGATGGAGTCACTTCTGCAATCACAGCTTCGTCACCCGTTTTCCTCAACCACGTCTCGTTATTGCTAAAACGTCCCACTTGTGTTCAACAAGGTATTCGTTGATCTGAAGAGTTTTGTTACACACAGAACGAGTGAGCATTTAGTAATGCCACATCGACGAAGGGCGCATCATGTGGCGTAGCAGCGGAGATTCTTAGAGATGCCAGGTTCGCACTGTTGACATCGTGTTGCCGACATACGAATGCAGAGCTAGGTCGTTGTCCTGTTATTCGACGAATTGGTTGTTGCTTGTTACGACCAGCCCTGCACCCACGCGTGAATGTAGAAATTCCCATGGCTTCGACGCCAGGTTCACGTTGATCAGAAGGTGGTGATGACACCAACGGTACACGTGTAATATTGTCGTAATTAACACAATTGGCGCCAGTGAGTGCAGCTTTAGGAAAGTCCCTATCAAATGTGAGTGCAGTCGGGGTCGAACAAAAGCTGTGTTTTCTCGGTGGGTTCTTGCGACGGAACAAATATTTAGCGACCTAAGTGTCTGCAGAGTCTTCAGTGGTATGATTTCTTTATAGTCATAGTCATATTTTATTCATTCCAAGAAAGGAAAATACATTTAGTTATATCACAGCAAATCAGAAAAATACAAAAAAAATAATTACAACAAAATCGTAGAGAAATATACACCATTTTAAGAAATAAGCATTCCAACGAATAAAATATATTGCACAGGTATGAATATTGCAAACATCATCATCATCTATAATGATCAGTGAAATAAAAAAATTATCACACGTTTAAAAATCTGACTGCATATGGGACAAAAGACTGACCCATGAAAAGCTTGTTTACAAACACAAGTCAAGCATCAACACTGATTTACCAATGAGAAAGTAATAGGCATGTTCCTACCAAAGTTAGTCATGCGGCAAGTAATCACATTGTGCAACGTGGTCGAGAATGTCGGTGCTTCTGCAGACCTTTTGTCAAAGACGCAACGACGACGTAAACTTTTGACAGGCGTGTCTGATGCACTGCGTCATGGTTGAACAGTTACTAACACAGCAGCTTAAAACACTAAAATCGCACAAAATACGTAATATCCATGTAATGTCAATGCATTAGCGTACCATCCAACAGTTCACGTGCAATATAGAACTAAAACCTACACGCACATACAAGAATAACTATCAATGAATTACCTAGACACGAGACGATATATACGGTGGTATTACAAAGCGCACAACCTCTGCACAACCCTACAGAGGCAATTTGCATCTACATGCTTAGTTCTTTTGCGCAAGTGCTCAACTATAGCCATTTAGTCATTGGTTACAATTTAAGTAAATTCTGATACTTCAACTTTTTGGCCATTGGTTGATTTCACATGGAATGACCCAGGTACATATAATCTATAACTATGTATTCAGAAGTTGTTTTGGCATTTGACAACAATATGTGCATAACTTTCTTAATAGAGATGGCATATGTAGTTAAATCAGCTATTGAATTTGATACTGTGTTGTGATCAATTGATTAGATAAAAACACAAAAAACGTCTATTTGAAAAGAGAGAAACTTCAAACTTCTCACATATGTAGGTGTATAATATTGTTCAAAATAAGATTCACTTGTGTTCTAACATGTGTTATTGTTGAAATATTGGTCTAAAATCACTCGTTGGCTCAATTTTGCACATAAAAACAAAACTTCAATGGCAGATTGTGGGTGAACTAATATACAGATGCGGAACTATAGTATGTGTGTGTGTGTTAATATATATATATATATATATATATATATATATATATATATATATATATATATATATATATATATATATATATATATATATATATATAATAGAGAATAAGCATGCTAACTATCAGAGTCCTAGCACAAATAGTTTTTTACTTATTGGTATTTAAAGTAAAACAAGAAATCTTCATGATTTCCGAAAAGTGGCAAAAACGACAGAATCTGCCAAATTTGAAATAATCATAACTCAGAAACTATCCGAGCTACAGCCCTATGGTTTGACACGTGTGGTTATGTTGACCTATGGATTAACTGGTAAAATTTTAGTTGAATTAAAAAATATGAGTGCAACATGCCTTGGTTGATCTGCGACGGAATGCCCCTAATTCAAGTAGCGCCTTTGGTGGACAACATGTGTTGTAAAAAGGTACGTTCTTATATAGCGCGGTATCCAGTCCGTAGGACCGCTCAAGGCGCTTTACACTCGTGTGATTTTAAGTTTTATCTATGTATATAGAGACGAATAATAAATTAATATTTCTGCCAATTTTTACTGAAATGACATTACTCTTTGTGGATAAAATTTCGGTTTTGCTGCTGACGTAGCTGTTATTATGTTAGATATTTGAAATATTTGCATGGGAACTCCCATTTTTATAGAGATACAGAATAAATGAACATTTTGGCCAAGTTTTACTGAAGTGATATTACTTCTTGTGAGTCATATATTGTCGAAATTGAGCTAACATTTGGTTTTACCCCGACTTATTAAAATACATTGTTTTTTTGCATGTGTGACATATTACGCTTTATATAATATGAATGTATCAAATTGCAACATTCTTGCCAGTTTTATATTTGAATAGTAAATAAATCTTGTGGTATAACTGATTATGATGAGAGCACAGTGTTCTGTCATGGTCGCTGCCTATGTCAGAATGTTCTGGTGTTTGCCTTGTTGATGCTGAGTTTTAAACGTCTTGGAGTAAGTATGTCGTCAATCTCATTGTGTATTTTTACATTAGGCGAGTGTCACGTTGTTTTCCTTGATAGTTTGTGCGGGTGTAACGTGTTCGCCAAGGTAAGTTCTTACGAATTCAAGAAGTCTCTCATTGGTTTCTCCTGTGCCAAAGCGGCCTACAGTTCCAGCTCATTGTTCATATGCATCTGGGCCGACTTTTGTATTCCAGTCTCCTTGCACAATGAGGAAGTCTTTCCCTTGAGCTTTCTTGATAGTTTTCTCAAGCTCTTCGTAGAACTTACTAGAAGGCTTCGATCACATCCTCTCGCCGATCACATGACAGTTAATAAATTACCCCTGTCACAGAACGGAGATCGTGTGAGTTGTATAGAATCAGCTTGTTTACTTAAGCCATCTAGTGATATTGCTTGGTGATTGAGAGTCGTGCTAGTGGCGCCGAATAACGACCAAAGGCAAATCAAAATTTCGGAGAAAAAAATTTATTACAGCGGAATAACAGATAAACGAAATGTTGTCATGTTTGGTATTATTGGAAAACTCTTTGTTTACTAATATTGTTTATCCTTGGGTTAGCATTTAATTATGGCGGAGAACAAATATCTTGAGATATAGTAGTTGTTGATTTGTGTTGGTGACAGCATATAATAGTTAAGTAAATATGTTTACATTCTCACTTTCGGCAATGGGTTGAGATAAAGGAAATTTGTAAAGTGCTTTTTCTGTTATAAATCTTGTACCAGATGCATCTTGGTGTACACCATCATTATTTGTATAGTGTCTAGATTCTTATTGTTATATATTGTACAACAACTGAAATAATGATGGGTCCCGAGGCTAACGAGGTGACCGAGTTGTAACCATGTGCTTAGATGGTTTCAGAATAAAGTTTGCCAAGTAAGTTTGCTTCTGGTTTACGAAATATAACATTGGCGACGAGGATGGCTACAATAGGAAGTGTAGAACCGTTTAATCCAGACAGTGGGGAGTTGTGGTCGCAATATGTCGAGAAAGACGAGTGTTTCTTTGAAGCGAATGACATTGGCGCGGCGAAACAGCGCGCTGTTTTGCTAAGCGGCATTGGGGCCGCGGGGTACAAGCTTTTGCGGAACTTGTGTTGCCCTGAGAAACCAACCGACAAAACCTATGCAGTATGGGTAGTGCTGATGCAAACGCATTCGAGTCCAAGGCCGTCAGAAATTGTAGAGCGATTTAAATTCTAGAAGCAAATGCCGAATGAATGGGTTGCGCAGCATATGAGCGAATTGAGGCGGTTGTCACAAGACTACAATTTCGAGGCCACCCAAAATAAAATGCTACGTGACATGTTTGTCCTTGGGGGTGATGTAATCCAACGGAGACTGTTAACAGTCCAAGACTTGGATTTGGACAAAGCTGTATAGATAGCGTCCGCACTCAAAGTAGCCACGAAGAATGCAAGGGACATTCAAAAGGCACAACACAGTTCACACACTATTGCGCTGGCGGTAGGCGTGAATCAAGTGATGAACAAAGACAAAGGCAAATCAACTACAAGAACAAATGGCACACCTGGTAAATGATACACAACAACCTCCGAGCATAACATACGTCACACAGCTGTACTCAATCAATGGGCTTACCACTCGAAGTAATCCGTCAGAACCGCCCATCACGATGGAGATAGGAGGAGCAAGCCTAGAAATGGAGCTGGATACAGCGGCAACCTTCTCCCTTATCAGCGAGGTGACTTACAACCGGTTATGGGGAAAACAACCACCTCCCCTGAAACCGAGCCAGTTGAAACTTCGTCTTATGGTGTAGGTGCTATACTGGCTCATCAAACCGAGGATAAAGAACAGCCAGTTGCGTTCCACTCCAGAACCATGGCACCGGCAAAGAATAATTACTCTCGGGTAGAAAAAGAGGCTTTGGATATGTGGCGTTCGCAAATTTCACAAGTATCTATGAGGTCGACACTTCAAGATCTACACGGACCATGAGCCCCTCTTGGGTCTTCTAGGAGAGATGAAACCTCTTCCGCAACACTCCTCTGCTCGTTTGCAGTGGTGGGTTCTTCTTATGCAAGGCTACGAGCTCATCTACCGGCCTGGCACAAGCATTGCGAATGCAGATGCACTAAGCAGACTGCCTCTTCAAGAAACCGTGAAGGTTCCCATGCCAGAACCTGTGCTGAACCTGTTACAACATCTGGAGGAAGGTTCCCGTGCCAGAACCTGTGCTGAACCTGTTACAACACCTGGAGGAAGGTTCCCGTGCCAGAACCTGTGCTGAACCTGTTACAACACACGTCGCATCCTTGATCATTGTTGCTGTCACAGGACCAAGACCGATTAAATTTTGTCACCTGTGCTGCAGTACTTGTTACAACGTTGGCCTGAGAAGAATGCAGCTGATGAATTGATGCCGTTCTTCAGGCGACGACACGAACTGTCTTGCGACGATAGATGTATCTTATGGGGCACGAGTCATTGTACCAACAATCCATCGCTCCGTGCTAATGGAAGAAATACACCAGACACATCCTGAAATTTCATACATGAAGAATCTGGCGAATTATGTGTGGTGGCCATCAATGGATGCAGATCTAGAAGCTAAGGTGAATAAACTGTCATTCGTGTCAGTTGAATCAGCATCCACCAGCAAAAAGGCACCCCTCCATCCGTGGGAGTATACTGCAAATCCATGGAGTTGACTGCATGTGGATTTTGCGGGTCCTTTCCTTGGATACAAGTTCCTAGTGATCGTTGACTCGCATGCCATGTGGTTGGAAGTGTTCCATATGTAGAACATAACGAGCCGAAAAAACAGTTGAGAGACTTGTTTTGCCACTCATGGTCTGCCTAATTGTATTGTGAGTGATAATGGTCCGACGTTCACAAGTGAGGAGTTCCGTGAGTTCACCTCTGCCAATGGCATCCGGAATATATGTGCTCCACCATACCAACCGTCATCGAATGGCTTAGCAGAGAGAGCAGTCATTCGTGAAGGCAACATGCACCATTGCAACTGTGCTTGACGCGATGGCTCGCAAACAATCAGCTAACACCACAATGTTGGAGGCACGAGGATGTTATATGGCCGGTGACACACGAGTGACATCATCAAACAGTATGTTATTCCCGTTATATAACGGCAAATTAACACTGTATCATACTTTTCACTTCCTAGATTTGTAAATATGCAGCTGGGCGGGTTCCACGACGCATTCATACCGTTCGAAGGAACTGATGTGGACGTTTGACGCAGATCACGCAAATCACAACAATCACGGAAAACACGCAGAGCAATCGCATGTGTATGCCAACGCGCATACTCGATCGCTTTCGAAATGATTCAAACGTCAGCTGGATTTTCAGAACGAGGCAGCCGTGTGTTATCTGAGTTGATATATAACGGTTAAGTGCTCTAAACCAATCAGGTATCTTATTACCGTGATGTATCCATCCAGATAATGCACGGCTGCCTCGTTCTGAGAATCGATACGTTTGTGAACGTCGAGTGGATATCACCACAGCTAACCGTTATATAATTAGGGAATGATATGTTTGGTTGTTGATGTCACGAGAGTGTTACCAGCCAGATAACAATTATGAGGGCTGGAGCACGAGTGATGTTGTATGGCTAGTGACACTCGAGTGACATCAACAAACAGTATGTTATTCCAGTTATATAGCTGCACATTAACATTTAAGCATACCTTTTCACTTCATACATTTGTAAATATGCTGCTGGGCCGGTTTCACGAAACATTCGTACGGTACGAAGGAACAACAATAAGAGAGAACACGCAGAGCGTTCGAACAATCGCGTGTCTGTGCCAACGCGTGTACTCGGTCGCGTTCGAAATAACTCAAACGTCGGCTGGATTCTTAGAACGAGGTAGTCGCGTATTATCTGGGTTGATATGTCACGATAAAATGCTCTAGACCAACCAGGTAATCGTACTACCGTGATATATCCATCCAGATAATGCACGGCTGATGCGTTCTGAGAATCCATACGTTTGTCTGGCGATCGCCGAACGCACCTTCTCTCCTTGAATACAACGGACCTGTCATTGCTAACCCTCCGATCAAGGACGTTTCGCGTGACAGCATATTTTGGTGTATACAATGTTTCGTGATTACTCTAGTGTTTTATGACATCTGACATGATACAAAACCATGCCATTTCTAAAACCATAAACTTTGTTGGTGTATATATTGCTTACACATTAATTACTTAGTGTTTTATGCATGCTTTTTTGCACATTTGCAATTTACCAAAACGTGTTTTTTAATCACCTTGTGAAGTCAATGCATGTATGCTATGATTATCATAAATATAACTATGTTGTATCACTAAGCTCACTGTTAAAGCACTTCGTGTTTTTTTTTCGGGTAGTGGTGCTTAAATGTCCATATCATAACAATCAATATATATATATATATAAATCATTTCTTCTGTAAATTAAAGTATTTGAACGTAAAAAAATACATGTAGTTTCATTTAGTACATCATATTGTTAGCCTGTTTGATTTCATTATCACTTTATCCATACTCCTCACAAACTACACATACTTCTCTCTCTGTTATTCACGGCACGGGTGTATCAGGGGTTTACCCTGGGTGGTTCTAATATATCCACAATCCAACCTTTGGTAAAAACACAAGAGAACATCAGCTAATTACTAATAATTATCGAGCCATTGTGTTGTATCTTGGTGTACGTTGTACGTTGTAATTGCGAAATTACAAGAGACGATGTATAGAACAAGATTGTTTAATTCAAGATGTCCGAGCACTTCCCTGATCCAAAATAGTAATCAAGCTTCGATCAACGAAACGTGAATTTACAATAATGAGAACACAACATATCTCCCTTTGTAGGAATTGAGATAAACGAACAGTGAACTGAGATCAATAAACGATGAACATATGTACGCAGTGTGGTCTCTATTCTAGCAGACGTCTAGGTACACGTTTAACCCTAGAGCTCTTTCTAGTTGCTTCATGTACCGGACTGTTAGGAACGGTAGTGTTAGGACCCTGTTCAGGTAATGCCTGTTGCTTGTTGTTACATGGAATATCCATGTGTAGGAGAGAGTCATTATTGTTGTGCTGTGGATGTGGAACATGATTGAATGCGGTTGTTGTACACTTTACGATTCTGGACATGTTCCATTTCCTCCCCCCTTTTAGTGTAACGCATGTACCGTTGACTTTGACAACCTCCATGGGTTGAGAGAATTTGAGTTGCCCCTTCCCCACGTGTCGCGGATTCTTAACCCTTACGTGATCCCCGATTTTTACATCGATTGACTTGACACCAGGTTTACGGTCGTGATATGTTTTGTAGCGTTGTTGCTTGGTTAAGACTCTCTGTGCGATTTGCTCATGATCCTTAGTCACGTTCGTAGTGAGTTATCTGGAGTTTAGTTTTACCACGCCTTCCCCTCATCAGTTCGAACAGAGTTTTACCCGTAAGGCCGTTTGGGGTTGCATGATAAGCCTTTAGTCTATCCCGTGTTGCCCTAACGGGAGTTTTGCCCTCTAACTTGCCCACCTGGATTCCTTCCTTCACGGTACGGTTCATACGTTCTACGAGCCCGTTTGTCTGAGGATGATATAACGATGCAAGCAAGTGAGTTATGCCATTGCTATCTAGGAAGTCTTTCATTTTGTGAGATACGAGCTGCACACCATTATCTGTCACTAGGGATTCAGGTGTACCTTCTCTAGCAAACACATTGTCCAGGAACTGAATCATCTTATCAGTTGTTACCTCCTTTGCGAATTCCACTTCACACCACTTGGAGTAGTAGTCTACAAGAACCATTACAAACTTGTATTTGGGATCATCAAACGGTCCCATAATGTCCAATGCTAGTTTTTGCCAGACTCCGTCTGGTAACTGCACAGGTTGTAGCGGAGTGGAGTGGCAGGTGTAGACTTTGTCAATTGTTGCGCAGTGCGGGCAGTTCCGAATTGCGTCTTCCACGTGTCGGTCCATAGCTGGCCACCAGTAGTGTTGACGTAGTCGTCTCTTCACGAGCGTCATGCCGAAATGTCCTTCGTGCGCCAGTTGTATCACACGTGATTGTAGAGTTTCGGGGATGACAATTCGGTCGCCTCGATGCAGTAGCTCATCGTTGATTGATAGTTCATCAGATACGTCGTAGAGCGCTTGCAGACTAGCAGACAATGTCTTGCGCGCAGGCCATTTTGACGTCATGTACCTCGTCGCAAGTTGCATGTCGCCGTCGTCGCGTGTAGCAGTTTTCAGTTCGTTCACAGAGATAGCGCGTCGAGTAGACTCGTCAATTCGCGCGATGCATTCGTCGTTTGTGCTGTCATGGCTGTATTCGTCAGGTTGAGCATCTTGAATAGCTCTCACAAGGTTTTCTTTGGGTGTGATCCCTGCAGAGGTGAACGTATGCCCAAGATAGTCCACAGATTTCTGACTGAATCTGCATTTCTCTCTGTTCACGTTTAGACCGTGCAAGCGAAGTTTGGTCAAAACAGTTCTGAGAATACGGTCATGCTCGATCTGGCTGGTTGCGTAAATCAGAATGTCGTCTTGAAAGTAGAGTACGCCCTTGACGTCTTTGAAGATGACGTGCATCATTCTTTGGAACAACGATGATGCTGACGCTAGTCCGTATGGCACGCGTGTAAACCGGTACAGACCGTCGGGTGTGATGAAAGCCGTAATGTCCTTCGACTCCTCAGTTAGCGGGATTTGGTTGTACGCGGAACTCAGGTCGATTGTCGTATATCTCTGCTTTCTTGAGTGTCATTAGCATTTCGTTGATGTTCGGTAGTGGGTGAGTTTCGACGATGATCTTTGAGTTCACGTCGCGTAGGTCGACACACATGCGTATCGTGCCGTTGGGCTTTCGTGCCACAACGATTGGGGACACCCACTTTGAAGCTTCGATCTGCTCAATGACGCCATTATTCTGGAGTCGTTTGATTTCGTCCGACAGTGCTGGCTGCACCGACAAAGGTATTTTGCGTACTTTGTGTTGTACCGGTGTTTCTCCGTCTCGCCATTGTATGCGATGTTTGAAGTGTTTAGCCACTGTAGTGCTGTTCTGTTTGTACACGTCTTCGAATTCGTCAACCACAGACTGCGTAGTTTGTAGGACCGGCTGTAGTTGTGTAGGGTCGAGAACGATTTGAAGCTTTGCCTGAGTTGGCCAACCTAAGATTGTTGCGCTATGTCTCGAAACATACACTCGTTCTTCAGTTGTTCTGCCTTTGTACTGTAGCGTTGCGTTAAAGTAGCCTCTGATGTTGATCGGTGTACCCCCGTAGCCCCCGGGTGCAATGTCGCTCCCGTAGATCTCGCATTGTGAGAACAGATTGCCGTAGAGTGCGTCTGGTATAATTGTGTATGGTGAGCCCGAGTCGACTAGAATGTTCACTTCGATGCCTTCGATTTGTACGGTACATCTCGGACATTTGATGTTCGTTTGTGCCTTCTCGTCTTTTTCGATGATTAGCACGTAATCATGTGGCTTGTCGTCTGGCTGCTGTACGAGATGAACGTTGTTTCTCTTTGCGAAACACACTTTTTCGTAGTGTCCGATTTTTTAGCATTTGCGGCACTTTTGCTTCAATGCCGGACATTGTGGGTAGTTGGCCTGATGTTGAGCCGAACCACATCTATAACATTTGTTTGTATGAGTTTGTTCGTGTTTTTTGTATTTGTCGTACGTGCTTACTTTCCGTACGTAAGTTTTCTTTTGCCTTACTTCATTCACGGATTCGGTACTGAAGGGGTTAACGCTATTTTGAGCTTCCATACTCCTAGCATCTTTTATTGCACTTTCTAGCCTCACAGCTACGACAATAGCTTTGTCTAGGTCAATGTTCTCATCAGCCAGTAGTCTTTCACGAATTTTATGATTGTTCATCTTTTCAATGAGTTGGTCGCAGATTGCGTCGTCCAAGAAATCGCCAAAGTCGCATGTTGACGCCAAATCTCGTAACGCTGCTATGTACTCAGTGATCGATTCATGCTGCGTCTGTGTGCGCTTCCTGAACGTGTAACGCTCGGCTCTCTTGTTTCTTATGATTATGTATTCGTTTTCCAACTTCAAGTTCGTCTTTTCAAATTCGGTAGCACTTGGTGGGTAGAAGGTTAATTCTTTCAGTTTTGAATAGCGCCGTTGACCCTCTGTTCCAAGCGAATGTAACAGCAGTGCAGTTTTACGTTTATCACTGAACTGTTCGCCGTCGATAGCTATCATGTACGTGTCCCGGTAATCGTTTACTTAACTGGCCTAAATTATTAGGGCTTTATGCCGACGATTTTTCCAGAATTTTTTTAGCTGAATGCGTTCCTTGCACCATTCCGCATGTTCCAGTAAAAAAAGTTCATATAGTCTTTAAAAATATTGTGTTTTAGGCCACTTTTAATCAGTTTTACACATCAAAACAGCGGAACCAATTGCATGATAAACATGGCGCGTGTGCGATTTGCGCATTAGTCACGCCTCGGTGCCATCAGAACCGCGAAGGCGATCTTTGTGTGTATCGCCAGTACAATTACGCATCGTAAAAATTAAGATAAAAAAGAGAAAGTAAGCTCAAAAAATGTTTCAAACGAAAGAATTCTACAAAAAATAAAAAATTCTCCCCAGTTTTTAGATTAAACGCAACATTTGTAGAGCACATACAGTCACTTGTAACGTAATATTTCATCTTTTATTTAATTAAATATTTGATGTTGCAAATATTGTTTTTTTTAATAAATTATTTGGTTGATATTATATGTTATGCGCATGCGCAACTACAAGGGGACATCTCATTGCATTTCATTGTTAATATAATAACATTTTATTTCATTTAATTCATATTATCTGTCGTTTGGTGAACAAAGACTATTGTTTTTGTAATTAAAAATTATACTGTTGATATTGCATGTCATGCGCATGTGCAACTTTAAAGGGACAACTCATTGCATGTCATTGTTAACATAACTAAATTGAAAAGAATGGATGGGTTAATTATCTGTCGTTTGGTGAACAAAGGTTATTGTTTTTGTAACAAAAAAAATATACTGATGATATTGCATGTCATGCGCATGCGCAACTTTAAGGAGGGAGTGAAGGAGTACTTTAATTTAATTAAGTCAATTTATATAAATTTAAGTCAATTTATATAAATTTACAATTTAATATAATCTCTTTACATTAACATGTTCATTTAAATAATTTACAAATAATAATTAAATTATATGCATATTCATATTTTTGGGGTACACCAAATACATATTTAGTTTTTTCAATAATTCTAAACTGGTGAGTAACCAAACCACATATGTATTGCTTTTCACGTATATGCTGTGTCTATGTGCAGTTGTAGTATCACCGATTTGTCTGAATACACATTTCTTGATCGAATGACCGATAACACATTCACAGCTCACATCGAGCGGATACATAATCCTGTGCATTCAATGTGTATTCGATGGTTATGCGCTCGTCACAGCAGTTCGTGCAAATGCTACACAATTTCTTTTGTGCAACTGCCTCGGACCGAGGCCCTCGGTGCGCGGAAGAAAGCCACACAATGTAAATACTTACTAAATAGTGTTATTATTTAGGCTTGGGCAAGGATTTCCTACAGCAATTTACCTTATTCCTTTCATCCTGTCTCCCTATGTCCCGTCTCCTTCGGTCCCGTCTCCCTATGACCTGTCACCTTACCTCTTCTCAACCTCCTCCCAGGCTGAGATGAGTTCACCCTAGCATCTCTCTCGTCGTCTTCCCCCACTTTATCCACTGTCCCCTCACCAGAACCACTGGCACAAACCACCTGCTCCCTTCCCACCACTGCCACAACGAGCAGCCTCAGCTGTTCTAACTCCAATTCAAGTTCCTTCATCCTCGTACATCCCCTACACTCAAAACTAAAACTATCCGTCTGAACCTCAGCCAAGGACTTCTCACACCCGGACTTGACAAAGTCCACCCAGTTGCTACAACTACTGCATATTAAATGCCTAGTGGCCTTTAGTTCATTACATACAACTGGCCATTGATGGTAATGATAACGAAACTGACAATGATGGCTTGTAATGATAATGAAAAGTTATGTAGTCCCATAATGATAATAATACATTTCTGTTTTTACGTAATTATTGTGGCAAGGATACTGAATACTCTGTGACGACTCCATCCCTTTAAGAAAGCTAAATAACTGTAAACTTTTGTGTTTTATTTATTACACGTCAAAATCACACTAGCAGTTACAATAGTGTAGCACGTGGATTAATTAATTACTAATATGTTAATTAATGTTATATATTTTGTTGAATGTGTGTATGCGCAATGACAGGATGCTTTTAATTCACATGTATTATGAGAAACTAATTAATGTTATTTAATATGAACAATTACAATTATTTCTGAGTTATATCTTCTTCTTCCCATTAATCACTGGCAAGGCGGTACTACATCACGATTTTGCAGGATATTGCTGCAAAAACGTACAACACAGAATACCCCCCTCCCTCCCTCCCCCTCCCTCCCCATCAGAAGGAAACCAGACATGCAATATCAGCATAATTTAAAAACAACCTTTGTTCACCAAACTACAGATCATTTAACCCTACATTCTTTTAAATTTAATTATATTAACAATACCCCTCCCCATCAGAAGGAAACCAGACATGGAATATCAGCATAATTTAACAAAAAAAACCTTTGTTCACCAAACGACAGATAATTTAATCCCTGCATTCTTTTAAATTTAATTATATTAACAATGACATGCAGTGAATTTTTCCTTTAAAGATGCACATGACATGCAATATCATCAATATCATTTTTAATTACAAAAACAATAATCTTTGTTCACCAAATGACAGATAATTTAACCCATGCATTCTTTTAAATTTAATTATATTAACAATGACATGCAATGAGATGTCCCCTTGTAGTTGCGCATGCGTATAACATCTAATATTGACCACAATTTTCATACAAATAATATTTGCAACATCAAATATTTCATTAAATAAAATATTAAATATTACGTTAGAAGTGACTGTATGTGCTCTACAAATGTTGCGTTTAATATGAAAACTGTGGAGAATGTTTTAATTTTTTTTCTAGAATTTCTTCGTTTGAAACATTTTTGGAGCCTATTTTCTAAATGTTTTCTCTTCATTTTTTTTACGTTGCGTAATTGTATGCCCAATACACACAAACATTGCCTTCGTGGTTCTGATGGCACCGAGGCGTGACTAATGCGCAAATCACACACGCGCCATGTTTATTATGCGATCGGTTCCGCTGTTTTGAGGTGTAAAACTGATTAAAAGTGGCCTAAAACACAATATTTTTAAAGAATATATGAACTTTTTTTACTGGAACATATGCGGAATGGTGCAAGGAACGCATTCAGGTAAAAAAATTCTGGAAAAATCGTCGGCATAAAGCCCTAATAATTTAGGCCAGTTAAGTAAACGATTACCCGTGTCCCATTGACGTTTCCACTCGTGCCACGCAATCGGCGGCGGTCCGGGTTTTTCCAAGAACTTCGCTGGCGCATCGATCAAATTCGCCATGTTCCCGTTTAGTTCGCTTACGCTGCATGCGTAACTTACATATTTGCGTGTAGTCTGGTCCCAGCTGTCTCGTCGCCATAAAATGTTGTATCTTGGTGTACGTTGTACGTTGTAATTGCGAAATTACAAGAGACGATGTATAGAACAAGATTGTTTAATTCAAGATGTCCGAGCACTTCCCTGATCCAAAATAGTAATCAAGCTTCGATCAACGAAACGTGAATTTACAATAATGAGAACACAACACATTGCTCTTTGTAGCCCTCTGTCCAAACTATTTGATTGGGTTATCATGATGAAAAGTACTGATATTTTTCAAACAAGTGATTTACAGTTTGGTTTTAAGCCTCAGAGCTATAAAGCTAAATGCACTTTTGCGCTAATGGAGACTGTTAATTATTTCCCACATAATAAATCTGATATGTTTGTGCTATTATTATGTGCAAAAATTTTTTATAAAGTAAATTATGTCAACCTGTTTTATTTACTGACGGATAGAGGAACGAATCCCTGGCTAGTAAGATGTTTACTTTATATGTACACTAATCAACACTTGAACGTTTCGTGGAACAATTTATTGTAAGTTTATTTCTCCTTTCTCCACTACCAAAGGAGTGAAGCAGGGTGGGGTTCTGTATATATATATATATATATATATATATATATATATATATATATATATATATATATATATATATATATATATATATATATATATATATATATATAAAACCCGGATGATATGTGCAGTGTGATAGTAAAGGGAAAGAGGTGTGATATCGCTCAGAGAACAGCAGCGCCCCTGTCGGCTGTGGTACTACACGAGGGACATCAGCAGTGCTCCCCAGCGACGAAAGGACTGGTCAAAGAGTGGTCAAGGAGTCCTGTAATAGGGGCAGAGGTCATCCGACGTAAGGGAGCGGCGGCGGCGGCGGCGGCGCGGGGGAGGACACCATTCATAAATGGGGATCAAAGGTATTCATTAAAAGGGATCAAATATTGAATATATATATGTTGAGCATGAGTATATATATATATGTATATAGATGAACTGTTAACAAGACTCAGCATGTTTGGTTGTATGTTAAGTCATCAATATATGCATTGAACCAAATGTGTGATATTTGTCTATAATTTGCATCCGAATATGATTAAAAATTTAACCAGTCAAAATGCCATCTTATTAAATATGGCAGTCATCCTGATTCCCCATTTTACTTTGAAGGCACACACGTTAAATATAGTAAACAACGATTGCATTTAGGCCAAACCATTGGTCTTAAGATGCAACAGGCTATGGTTAAGGATATGTGTCATGATTTCATTTGGCGTTTAAATTCATTATCTGCTAACATTGGGTTTTGTAATATAAATACAAAACGTCAATTATTTATGTTGTACTCTACCCCTTTCTATGGTGTATGTCTCTGGAACTTGCAAGATAAATATATGGATGAGTTTTATACTACATGGCACAAGGGTATCAGGAAACTTGTTAATCTACCTGGTATGCTCCCACTGTAATAAGATGCCACTTTTAGCGGAATGTCTCCCGATTCAAATCCAGATTATGAATCAAATGGTGCGTTTCATGCAGAGTTGCTTAAAATGAAAAAACACAAGTTTAAATATGCTCTCTCGTCTAGCTTATCACGGTAGTGCTTCACATGTCTAAACGTTTCAGTTGCGTATTGTCACAATTCAAACTTGAAGCCACGACCTTCTGTAACACAAACACTAATTATTTTATAATCTCATTCAAAACCACTGTCAATAAGGGCTGGATGAGAAACTACTAAGCAAAGTTTCATTTGCAAAGCATGTGTTGTATAATATAGAGAATGCATGTAGCACTTATGTTCTAATCAAAGATGAGTTGCTCTCATTACTCTCCGTTTTATGTACCCAGTAAACATTGTTTTAACTGAACTGTACACATTGTAGTACGAGTAAATATATTATTATTATTAAAAGTGAATTGACAGAATAGCATGTTTCGTTAACAGAATAACAGTGTAGTTTTTACACAAAATAACAGAGTAGTTTTTACACAGAATAACAGTGTAGTTTTTACACAAAATGGGCTAAGCAATACCTTTCTATTACTTAATCCCAAAAGAGTGTTTTGGATTGAGTTATGTTAGATCATAACATGTTGTTGTTCTCCTCTTTATTCCTGAAGTCCAGTGTGAGGCTGGTACCAATAGCGGTTTTTGATTTTTGTTTTCCCTTCTTCGTCACTGATTCTGTTTCACTGCCGTCTCCACTTCCCCTTTTCCCTCATTCTCCACTCCCACTCCCGCCTAATCTCTCTTCGCGTAGTCCTCCCATCTCGGTCTTTGTCTTCCTCTTCTACCCTCCACGCTAATTATTCCCCTTCCATTCTTTCCACGTGTCCAGCCCACTTTAATCGGCTCCTCACCAGCTACCTCCTGAGATTCTCTTTCACGCCAACTTTCTCAATCAGCTCCTCAACTCTTCGCTCACCTGCAATTTTCTCACCCAGTTATTCCTGGAAACGTGCAGCTGCTCTTGTTGTTTTTCCGTCATCGCCAGCCATCTAGGCCGTATAGGTAGGCTGGTGTTACACATAAGCTAATCACATTTCCTTTTTGCTTCCGATATATGTTTATCTCCCATCACCCCTTTCACTTTCCTCCACGCATTCGCCCAGCTTGTATTCTCCTGCGAATATCCATCTCCGCGCCGCCGTCCCCGCAAACCACTCCACTCAGGTATATGGAGCAGTGTCGTTGTTTCAGTTTCTACTCTTCCAGTCTTATATCTAGATCTTTGTTCTGCTGCCCGACCCAGAGCACACCGTCTTCTCCAGACTTTATCTCAGTATTTCCACCCCACCAACCGTTCTTGGTGGTCGCCGCACTATCTGCTAGTACCATCAGTTCATCTGCGTATAGCAACTTGCGGAGAATGTTCGTCGTGCTCGTTTACCTGCTGATAACCTCCACTACTGAATATGATTGACAAATAAAAGTTGACTTACAGCATAGTTTGTAATAATTTAATAGTTCCTCGATCTATGGTAGGGTTGCCGAAGTAACACAATCTTCATTCACCCTCAGTTTATTTCGCCAATTATATTTTATGTGTCTAATTGATTGTACATGTATACAAAACCAGAGTTATATGTAACTCTCGAGCATACATGCTATGGTTATTAACCTGAAACAAATCATAACGAATACATATTTTGCAGAACAATAAGAGCAATCGTAACTCATAATGGCCTGACGTATCATTATATCATCAGTTTATAACTGAAAGTGAAACTAGAGCTATGTTGTTGTACATTCATTTATGAATGAAAGAATGAATGGATTTATTCAACAAAACACATAATTTACATAACTTATACAGTACATATCACTAATTGAAATTTGTCGAAGAAGGGTAAGAAGAAGTGTAATACTTATAATATTTACTCTTTTAGCAATTTAACTTAGTAACATGTCTAGAATAAAATACTTGATTGAACGTATAACTACTGTATATATTAGAGTGTCATTATGGTCAAGATTCAAAGTGCCACAACACAATGTACATGTATATTCATAGCAGGTCAAAACAAAATATTGGAACATCAATTGAAAACCATAATAACAATCTACAATATTTCTAACATTTTTACATTCGACTAATCATGAATTTAGTTTACAGTAAGATATTAAACACAATAACTGATGTTTCTAATTTTCCACAAGAAATGGTTAAGAACTTTGTCCGTATAACACTTCTTGAACTGATGAACACTTCTACAACTAATCAGTGAACTATGGATGGCATTCCAAAGTTTTACTCCTTTAACAGATATACACATACTTTTCAAACTGGTACGTGCATACGTTAGTATAAAATTACATTCCTGTCGGGTTGAATAAATTGATTCATATATGCTGAAAAACTGCTGTACATTCAATGGTAATAAATTGTAAAATGCTTTAAACATAATAATTGCAGTTTTTAATTTCACTATATATGACACTTTAAGAATATTCCGAGTCTTATTTGTATACATGAATATATTTAAAGTAGTTTTTATAATATTTTAGTATATTTAATGTGGGCAGTTTCATGATAATTTTTTACTTGTATTACAAACTATATTTAAAGAAGTGTTATAGAATATTTTAACATGGCTATTTTGTTAGCATTGTTTAGCATTTGTGTAGACTATTCTCAGTATAATTATTCTCTTACCAATTTTATGGCCTGTAAAATACTACTATGTATGTAAAACGCCTGAGAGCAATCTCGATTGATCGGGCGCTATATAAGTATACTTTTATTATTATTGTGCAGATTCTAAAATAGCATCGTTGTATGGTCCAGTCTCTTGGTACCAAAAAGTAACCTTATAAACCTTTTCTGTAATATAGCTAAACATAGAACATTTGTTGCATATGTGTTGCCCCATGCTTCAGCACAATACATAATATAAGGCAAGAAAAGAGAGTAGTACAACGTACGCATACCACATATCTACCGATCTATGAATTGATGATTATTTTCAGTATATTTTGTGATTTTAGCTATTCGTTGAACAATTACGCAACCTTCCATGATAAAACACGTTTTTTTAATGGAATGGACACCTAGAATTTTGGTTAACGTTTTGAAATGATCACGGTAGGATCTTATTAGAAAGACATGATCCCGAAACATGTTGTACTAACAATTAAAGTGTACTGCCGCCGCCGCCGCCGCCGCCGCCGTCGCTACCATATTCAGCTTTAGACCCCTCAGCCCGACCGGGAAGTAGCTCCGACGCGGGAGCTAGAATCAGTGGGTTAGAGATAGAGACCACTACTCTGTGTCCACGACAGGTTACACATTTACCCTCGTGTGGGATATTTTACATCCCCAAGCAGGTAAAAGGGACCAACGATTTTTACTGTCTCTTCCGAAAGAAACCGTCTTCTCGATTGACAGCTGGGTTTTCTATCCATTAGACCACCGCTCCCACCACAGCTACTATTATATATTTGCACATCCCTCGAATTAGAGTATGATGATCCGAGTCAGTTCCGTTGATGAGAGCGGAACAGTCCGATTTGCAATGCGCAAATGAGTTAATTGTTGTTATATCAGGGTCGGTGTTCCGGAGACGTTGGAATTCCCTTTGACGGTGACTCTTTTCAATTTCGACACCTATACCTCTTTATTCAAAATGTGCAGCACCTTCGTTGCAGAAAGATCTCCATTTTGTGCGGTTTTCGGATAAAGATAGCCACGAAGTTGGTTCTGTGTTACATATCTTGAAATGTGATGTCGTCAAGCCTATGTAACGCTTTCGATGCTTTCCGACTGCACGTTTTCGTCAGCTATTTCGGTGCTCTCTGCGCAAAAAGTACCACGGCTACGTCTCTTGCTACCACTGTCCGTACCACGACTACGTCTCTTGCTGCCACTGTCCGTACCACGACTACGTCTCTTGCTACCACTGTCCGTACCACGACTACGTCTCTTGCTGCCACTGTCCGTGCCACGACTACGTCTCTTGCTACCACTGTCCGTACCACGACTACGTCTCTTGCTGCCACTGTCCGTGCCACGACTACGTCTCTTGCTACCACTGTCCGTGCCACGACTACGTCTCTTGCTACCACTGTCCGTACCACGACTACGTCTCTTGCTGCCACTGTCCGTGCCACGACTACGTCTCTTGCTACCACTGTCCGTGCCACGACTACGTCTCTTGCTGCCACTGTCCGTGCCACGACTACGTCTCTTGCTACCACTGTCCGTGCCACGACTACGTCTCTTGCTGCCACTGTCCGTGCCACGACTACGTCTCTTGCTACCACTGTCCGTGCCACGACTACGTCTCTTGCTGCCACTGTCCGTGCCACGACTACGTCTCTTGCTGCCACTGTCCGTGCCACGACTACGTCTCTTGCTACCACTGTCCGTACCACGACTACGTCTCTTGCTACCACTGTCCGTGCCACGACTACGTCTCTTGCTGCCACTGTCCGTGCCACGACTACGTCTCTTGCTACCACTGTCCGTGCCACGACTACGTCTCTTGCTACCACTGTCCGTGCCACGACTACGTCTCTTGCTACCACTGTCCGTGCCACGACTACGTCTCTTGCTACCACTGTCCGTGCCACGACTACGTCTCTTGCTGCCACTGTCCGTGCCACGACTACGTCTCTTGCTACCACTGTCCGTGCCACGACTACGTCTCTTGCTACCACTGTCCGTGCAACGACTACGTCTCTTGCTACCACTGTCCGTGCCACGACTACGTCTCTTGCTACCACTGTCCGTACCACGACTACGTCTCTTGCAACCACTGTCCGTGCCACGACTACGTCTCTTGCTGCCACTGTCCGTGCCACGACTACGCTGCTGCTGAAGATGAATTACAGCAATTACTTGTAGAAATAGGGATTATTCCTTCAGCGTGATTATTATGCTTTGTGTGTTGCGTCATCTCGTTACATCGCGTCAGTCCCATTGGAAGTTTCCGCAGTGGAATCCCTATATGGGAACTATTGGCGAAATATTCACGGATGACAACCCTCGCTCGCATAGGGGACGTGACATCACGATCCAGACAGTACCAACAGCGAAATGCTTCTGTGCATGCAATAGTCGTTACCCGGAATGTCATGTTTTTGATCACTAAACGAGATCGATTGTCGACGGAAATACAATTTGTACTTCAAATTAGAGAGTCGGATAGAATTAGTTGCAGCAAAGAATACATCGTATCAAAAATAACGCTTACTAGTATTACACAGAAATCACAACGCTAGCATCGGAACACAAACATCTGATGTCTGAATTACTTCGAACGCAATTGACGGTATGCGAAGACGATGTCAGAGGAGCGCATATGCCTACCCATTATTCGTTATTTATGTGGCGATATTGTACATAGTATCGTATTTTGTCTTGAAATTGACGTTTCGTTGTTTCGCTCAATCGTCAACCGTCACACCCACTTGAAGAGAGGCGACTACGACAGGTGTTCGGCAATAGAGCCACTGCCGTCCCAGACGGCGAGGTTCAACCGCCGCCAGATGTACACATAGACGTCGTGGTGCTGCCGGAATGCGCTCACCCCGTACGAGCTGTGACTCGGCAGCTCCTTGTGCACCTCGAAGTGACCGTCGACCAGGCGGTAGATCGTCATCGTGAACGTGTCGTGTATCGAGAACAACGGCACGACCAGGTAGAGGTCACCACCGGCAGCGAAGAAGCCTGGCCTGTAGCTACCGCGTAAACTAAGCGTCTGTCAATTGGAAACCCAGACATCAGCATTTTATGGTCGATGGTTTGGACTGTTGTAGCTTTAATAACTAAATTTAATTGTTTCATAAATTCAAGATACATTGAATAAACAGAATATTTATGTCTTTGCCAGAAAACGACACTGAAATATAGTACAATAAAAATATATTAATCTAGTTCCCATTAATTGTGATTTGTGACATACTTGTGTAAGAGTAAAGTTCCGATCGTTGACATCCCAGGTAAATACGCGGGTGGATTTGGTATATACACACGTGACGGCTAGGTAGATGGCGTCAATCCAGGTAGTCACATCGAGCCCGAATCCTGCACAGTTGGTGTGCTTCAGCGTCTTCAACTTTTCCCACTCTGTACCTGTAGATGTTCGTATGGACTTTTCTGTTTATGTAGTTGCTTAGCCTCAAATTATGTATAACGCAAAGTCAGTGTATGCCTAATATAACGATTGCTGTTGAAGTTGATAATAACAATGAATAAGACCGCGTAGAGCAGTAATTGCTGGTGAATATGATAATTGCGATGAATAAGACTGTGTAGAGCAGTAATTGCTTGTGAAGATGATAATAGCGATGAATAAGACTGTGTATAGCAGTAATTGCTTGTGAAGATGATAAGCGATGAATAAGACCGCGTAGAGCATAGTAAGACCGAATGAGACTGCGTAGAAGACAACTACGCCAAAGATGAATTAGCTAAGCAGATGCACATGTATTATCAAGAACACGATGTAATTGTCAAAGTCTACCTGCAAGACGTCATGCAAAATGAATTAATCACAGCTTTTTCCATTTCCCTGCGTGGAATCTTTTACTTCCCTTGGCATAGATACCAGATAGACGGGACCAATGGTTTTTACTGTCTCTTCCGAAAAACACAGGCAAAATGGGGTGAACGAAACTGCCCAATCTTCGAAACGGCGATGTATTAGGTGGTATTTATTAAGAAATATCTTGGTGGATGTCGCACAACAATGCTGCGAGCTGCTTTCAACATTCACTGGCAGCAACATTTCACTAATTGTATTGAGCCAAGTTACTGCTAAGGTACGAGAAAGGAGGCTGGTATTTGCTGGGCACTGCTACGGAGTACCGACCATTGATGAAATGGCACGAAGGACCATCATGTGACAGCCAGTACATGGAAGAACAAGTTACGATAGACCAGCATTTACATTCATGAAAATGGCAGTGGTGACAGACAGACATATTGGACGATCATCTAAAATAATTTTATATATTTTTCAAATGTTTTATATTTGCTACTAATGTAAACATAATTATATGTAGCGTAGTAGAGTATAGCAAATGTATACACATTTGATACATCAACACAGTAGGGGAAATGTGCATAAGTCTACCTATACTCTCTCCTTTTGTAATATACACACGCATAGCGTTGCTAACAATTATTGCAACTACGAACTCCTATTGTTATAAGTTACATAATCTACGTCAAACGTCGTTATATCCCCACCTATGGATTTTTTTAAACCCTGAACGATTTTATTGTACATACAAACGTTATGCCTAACTGTACCGTTACAAACTGCAGGATAGTAAATTAGTACTTTTTAGCAGTATATCCCCATGTTCCCCCGGGCACGCCTACAAAACGTCAGCCGCATACATACATACGAAACTGACGGAGAAATGAAGGATCAGACGCGGAGTCAGAGTCACACATTATTTTATGGTACAGATGTAGCCGTTGCAACGGCCCAACGCGGACAAACCCTCGTGAGATTTACGTGACTAAGTTGCGACTTTCGTCTATCTAAAAAATTGTCGTTCTAGAATACAAATTTATATTTCGTAGCTACTATGAAATAATTTTTTTTTTTTTAAATTCGATTAAGAGAATAAGCCGCTTAATATAATCACATTGCTCTGATCCGGCGTGATCATGTTAAGCAGAGTCGGCAGTACTTGCCATTCCAGCGCCAGACAGAATTGAAGGTTTTGTCAGTAGTTAAGGAGATGATCTGACTGAGCAAAGATGTTTCGATGGTTACTAAAAATAGATTCTGGGGAAAACCCGGATAATATGTGTATTGTGAAAGTATATGGAAAGAGGTGTAATATCGCTCATAGGACATCAGCGCCCCTTGTCGGCTGTAGTACTACACGAGCCCCACGAGCAGCGCTCCCTAGCAACGAAAAGACTGGTCAAGGAGTGGTCAATGAGTCCTGTAATAGGGTCAGAGGTAAGGGAGCAGCGGCGGGGGAGGGGGGGGGGGGCAACAACATCATGCACGAACAGGGGCCTGACGAGGAAACGAGAAACCAAAACAACACGGTAGGATACGAGTGCACACGTATTTTATTAAGTAACTTGATTATAATGGGTTGTTTTAAATATTCGAATATAATGTTATTTTAAAATATTGGTATTATTAATCATAAAGATATTTAAAAATATTCGAATATAATATAATTTTAAAATATTCGTATGAAGTTCAAGTGTTATTATTCACCCTCAACGATCAAGGAATTGTGGCAGTAGCGATCGTCGGCAGTTGATGTCGTGCACTAGGACAGCAGGTGTGCCGCTCACGCGCTCGAGGTCGAGCATTAGTGGCGGTATCAAACGTCCACGTCTGTCCAGCAACGTGGTTGGTCTTCGGTTGTTGGTGTTGTGTGCTGGTATGGGAAGTGAAATGCTCCCACAGGCAGTAGTGATCTAAAAACGCAGTGGCTGCGTTGCGTTCTTCGGTCCAATCCTCTGTTTGGTTGCTTTCGTAACCATCATCATCATCCGTACGATAAGGCGTGGTGACATAGTAGCTCGTCCATTATGCCTACGCTATGTGTTAAAGTGAAAGTATGCTATATCGCCATTGTTAATAAATGTTATAAAGTATTTAAGAGCTAACATCCGTTCAAACTATCATACACATTAATATTTATAGTATAAGGAATACTTACAAACTATCTATCATGACAAACAGAGCCGTGCCTAACTCTTTGTAGACGGCGAGTATATCGTTGACGAGAGCAACATGCATCATGCTCTCACAAGTAGCAGTGGCAGCAGCAACAGCAGGCAGAATAACGCGAGATGTCGATGGAAGGAGTTTTAAAGAAAGACTATTTTGGGCCCTCTTATATAGTATTCGACAAAACAATGTAAGAAACACACATGTCTAGAAAAGAAAGGAAAGCAGACTGCCGAAGTAAGCCATAGAGAACAATAAAACATCCGTCATAATTAAAAGAAATGCGATAAACGTGTCAGAGAACTGTCAGAAAACCGTTGGTGGAAACAACAAGACATCCGTCATTTGGAAAAAAACGAGGTCGGTGCGTACTCAGCGAGCGTTGCATAAAGCCGTATATAATATAGTTCGTGGACATTTTAACATCATAAAGTCAGAATGAATCGTCCTATATACTTCAGAGGAGGAAACAGTATTTTGTCCAATTTCTACGCCTCACTGTCGCTGCTCCGGAGGGCCCGTGTCATGGCCACCATTAAGAAACGTGTAAAAGACGCGTATGTGAATTACATCGTGTCAGAATTGGAAGTGGTAGGTTCGTAATTCTCTTTGCAGGAAGATAACGGCAAAGAGGATGACGTCACTGTTGTACCCACCGACGAGGCAATGTGCTACTACTGAAAAAGTACAGCAGTGGTTAAATAGTAACAGTGAAGATATATTATTCTCATCCGCAGCATCTTGTTGTTCTCGTGATATTGATGAGCAGCAGCAGCAGCAGCAGCAGCAGCAGCAGCAGCAGCAGCAGCAGCAGCAGCATCAACAGCAGCGATGATATGGAGGCCACGGTGAGCGGTATAGCTAGAATTTGGAATCGTACGGAAGCCATGTTGAACCAGCAGACCTTCGACGCAGCGTTAGATGTGGCCTGCGTCCAATATGTGTGTGATGAGACATTTCGCATATTGGATCTGTCGGAAGACGAATATTGCATGCCTTCCTCCGGTATTATCCAACACATCTTGCGCTGGGTTGTTATGTCGTTGACCGACAGGTCGGGATATTGCAATGGCGGCTCGATATTATGGAGAAGGTCAGAGAGAGCATAGGCAGTCGATACGTAGGTAGGGGTGATGTTCGTGACAGTGACTAAACATGTGTCTTGTCTTTCCTTTCTATAGATATATAATGGTTTGCACATGATAAGAACACTGACGACGATGACGTGCGCGCAGAGACGATAGCGGTGAAGAACACTCCACAAAGAGCGGGGGAACGACAACTACAACCCAACGACCTCAGGTTGTATATAATAACAAAGAGACGACAATCTCATGGTAATGGTTACTATTATCCACTATTACCAATATCATTGACTAGTTATTCTCTTTCAACTATGGAGGGGTGTCACTCACAGGAATACAACAATGACAACACGTACCATTCCTTTTGTTGCTTTTATTAAATATAATACATATGTTGTGTATGAAATATATATAGTGTATAGTATTGTTATGAAAGAAGCGACTTATATACGATGACTACATATGGAGGTTTGTGGGTTTTTTATTACACCGATAGTGACCACTAGCTTGCGAGCGTTTACTGCTGCTCCAGAGGCTATTACGATGGAGTTAACTTGCGGGGTCTTACACCGCGCCAGAGGTCACGAGAATGACGACGATGTTGACGAAATATATAAGTCGTTGTTTTCATAAGGAGAGGAAACTATATATATATATATATATATATATATATATTCCTCTCCTTATGAGAACATATATATATTTCATACAAGTGCTCTCTTCATTGTATATTCATAAAAGAAATACACCACAAGCAGAAGTACATAAAAGTTGTGTGTGTGTGTGTGTGTGCGTGCGTGCGTGCGTGCGTGCGTGCGTGCGTGCGAGTGTGTTGTTAGAGTTGTCATGGATTGAAGTTAGTTATTTGAGCCATGATGTAGGTCTGCCATTGGGGTGTGGATATGGTTTTCATCGTCGAATTGCATATGTATTGGGTGGCCTCAGCTAGTGACATAGGAGTGTTTCAGCATGGTGTCTTGATCAAATTAGTCACTCCTTCCTCTATGAGTATAACACAGTCTGCTGGGTCCATCAACGTCATGGTTACTGGTGGTGGAGGGGGTCCGTAGGTCATCGGTGGGGGTGACGGTGACGGTGACGCTGGACTGTCTGGTATTGCGTGACGTCCTCGAGGGACGCGTTGGTGACAGCGACTGCGACGCCAAGGGATGCGGTGACGAGGGACGTGGTGAAGGCGGCTGGTGTGACACCGGAAGTTGCGGTGACTGCAGCGACATGGGACGTGGCGGCGACTGCAGCGACAACGGACATGGCGACTGCGGTGGCTACTGCGGCCACGACGACGACGACGACGACGGATGTGATGAAGATTGTCGCCTCTTTTTTATTATATACAACCTGAGGTCGTTGGGTTGTAGTTGTCGTTTCCCCACTTTTTGTGGAGTGTTCTTCACCGCTACCGCCTCTGCGCGCACGTCATCGTCGTCAGTGTTCTTCACCGCAACCGCCTCTGCGCACACGTCATCGTCGTTGTCGTAGGCATAGCGTATCATGTGCTGCAAACCATTAGATATCTATAGAAAGGAAAGACAAGACACATGCTTAGTCACTGTCTCGAACATCACCCCTACCTACGTATCGACTGCCTATGCTCTTTCTGACCTTCTCCATAATATCGAGCCGCCATTGCAATCTCCCACACCTATCGGTCAACGACATAACAAATCAGCGCAAGATGTGTTGGATAATACGGAGGAAGACATGTGATATTCGTCTTCCGATAGATCCAATATGCGAAACATCTCATCACACACATATCGGACGCAGGCTGCTGCTCATCAATATCACGGTAGCAGCGTTCTACGCAGTATCGTCCTCGTTGTCTGACAGGATAACGGTTCATGCGGGAGAACAACAAGGTGCTGCGGAAGAGAATAATATATATTCACTCCTACTATTTAACCACTGCTGTACTTTTTCAGTAGTGGCACATTGCCTCGTCGGTGGGTACAGCAGTGACATCATCCTCTTTGCCGTTATCTTCCTGCAAAGAGAATTACGAACCTACCTCTAGCATTTCTAACACGATGTAATTCACATACGTGTGTTTTACACGTTTCTTAATGGAGATCATGACACGCTCCCCTCCCGGAGTAGCGACAGTGAGGCATAACGGCATCTGACGTCATACATGTGTATGTGTTGGCAATGAACCACAATACTTTTGTCGCTAATTCGTAAAAAATACATGCCCAAACCTCTGCCCCCTCCCAGTCGGACTGTGGGACCCACAGGGCGAACCTGTACACGGGAACACGTTGCCATTGGTGAACAGAACAATAGTAGCCGCTTGCACACCTTTGAGACAATGTTGACAAGATGCGTGCACGATGTATTTATTTTGTGTGGCACAATTGATCATTGTTAACGGACGTTTAAATATATAAGTCCCGTTACGAGATTCATGGCTGACGTCTGGCTGTTCACGTACTGTGCGGCCATGGTGCTTGAAATGTTGTCGTCGTCGAATCGGAGCAGAGTGGTTATGCCGTTGCGCTGGCTGGTGGGTTTTATAAAGGGGTAGCTGGTGCTGACGGCGCGCATTTCATTATCTCTACCGCAACGACCGTTGTAGCGCATGGAATGTCAGACTGCACTCGATAATTTAAATAGCTCGTGGCACTTGTCCCACGTTTCGTGGGCTCTGGTGGTTTCGACTGAACTGACGTAGTTCCATGAGTGTTTGACCAAGCATATTTTGTCCTGACTCTCCAGTATAAGTGAGCGTACTCTAAAAAACCTTCCTTACTTCTTACACATTCCTTTAATGGAGATTGATGCGTGTCTAACAACCACTTGCGTAGTCTTGCGTCACGAAATTTAATCGCAAGCAACGCATACATAGTCGAACGTCTCTGTTTGTTCCATTCCGTGTGTAGATGTGCCTTCTTTCATATGGTCTTGCTTAAGTATTTCGCCGTGTGGCTAGCATTTTTCTGCTGTCTCCAGATCGCCATGGTACAAACATTTTCGCCACATATAGGCGGATTCGACCGTGTTAGAAACATGACCCCAGGCCTCTATCCTGCACACGTAGAAATTGGACAAAATACTATTTCCTTCTCTGAAGTATATAGTGCGATTCATTTTGACTTTATGATATTAAAATGTTCACGAACTATATTATATATGGCTTTATGCAACGCTCGCTGAATACGCACCGACCTCGTTTTTCCCAAATGACGGATTCTTGTTATTTCCACCAACGGTTTTCTGACAGTTCTCTGACACATTTATCACATTTCTTTTAATTATGACGGATGTGTTATTGTTCTATATGGCTTACGTCGGCAGTCTGCATTCTTTAAAATAAAATTCTTTAAAACTCCTTCCATCGACATCTCGCGTTATTCTGCCTGCTGTTGCTGCTGCCACTGCTACTTGGCTGCCACTGCTACTTGTGAGAGCATGATGCATGTTGCTCTCGTCAACGATATACTCGCCGTCTACAAAGAGTTAGGCACGGCTCTGTTTGTCATGATAGATAGTTTGTAAGTATTCCTTATACTATAAATATTAATGTGTATGATAGTTTGAACGGATGTTAGCTCTTAAATACTTTATAACATTTATTAACAATGGCGATATAGCATACTTTCACTTTAACACATAGCGTAGGCATAATGGACGAGCTACTATGTCACCACGCCTTATCGTACGGATGATGATGATGGTTACGAAAGCAACCAAACAGAGGATTGGACCGAAGAACGCAACGCAGCCACTGCGTTTTTAGATCACTACTGCCTGTGGGAGCATTTCACTTCCCATACCAGCACACAACACCAACAACCGAAGACCAACCACGTTGCTGGACAGACGTGGACGTTTGATACCGCCACTAATGCTCGACCTCGAGCGCGTGAGCGGCACACCTGCTGTCCTAGTGCACGACATCAACTGCCGACGATCGCTACTGCCACAATTCCTTGATCGTTGAGGGTGAATAATAACACTTGAACTTCATACGAATATTTTAAAATTATATTATATTCGAATATTTTAAAATATCTTTATGATTAATAATACCAATATTTTAAAATAACATTATATTCGAATATTTAAAACAACCCATTATAATCAAGTTACTTAATAAAATACGTGTGCACTCGTATCCTACCGTGTTGTTTTGGTTTCTCGTTTCCTCGTCAGGCCCCTGTTCGTGCATGATGTTGTTGCCCCCCCCCCTCCCCCGCCGCTGCTCCCTTACCTCTGACCCTATTACAGGACTCATTGACCACTCCTTGACCAGTCTTTTCGTTGCTAGGGAGCGCTGCTCGTGGGGCTCGTGTAGTACTACAGCCGACAAGGGGCGCTGATGTCCTATGAGCGATATTACACCTCTTTCCATATACTCTCACAATACACATATTATCCGGGTTTTCCCCAGAATCTATTTTTAGTAACCATCGAAACATCTTTGCTCAGTCAGATCATCTCCTTAACTACTGACAAAACCTTCAATTCTGTCTGGCGCTGGAATGGCAAGTACTGCCGACTCTGCTTAACATGATCACGCCGGATCAGAGCAATGTGATTATATTAAGCGGCTTATTCTCTTAATCGAATTTAAAAAAAAAAAATTATTTCATAGTAGCTACGAAATATAAATTTGTATTCTAGAACGACAATTTTTTAGATAGACGAAAGTCGCAACTTAGTCACGTAAATCTCACGAGGGTTTGTCCGCGTTGGGCCGTTGCAACGGCTACATCTGTACCATAAAATAATGTGTGACTCTGACTCCGCGTCTGATCCTTCATTTCTCCGTCAGTTTCGTATGTATGTATGCGGCTGACGTTTTGTAGGCGTGCCCGGGGGAACATGGGGATATACTGCTAAAAAGTACTAATTTACTATCCTGCAGTTTGTAACGGTACAGTTAGGCATAACGTTTGTATGTACAATAAAATCGTTCAGGGTTTAAAAAAATCCATAGGTGGGGATATAACGACGTTTGACGTAGATTATGTAACTTATAACAATAGGAGTTCGTAGTTGCAATAATTGTTAGCAACGCTATGCGTGTGTATATTACAAAAGGAGAGAGTATAGGTAGACTTATGCACATTTCCCCTACTGTGTTGATGTATCAAATGTGTATACATTTGCTATACTCTACTACGCTACATATAATTATGTTTACATTAGTAGCAAATATAAAACATTTGAAAAATATATAAAATTATTTTAGATGATCGTCCAATATGTCTGTCTGTCACCACTGCCATTTTCATGAATGTAAATGCTGGTCTATCGTAACTTGTTCTTCCATGTACTGGCTGTCACATGATGGTCCTTCGTGCCATTTCATCAATGGTCGGTACTCCGTAGCAGTGCCCAGCAAATACCAGCCTCCTTTCTCGTACCTTAGCAGTAACTTGGCTCAATACAATTAGTGAAATGTTGCTGCCAGTGAATGTTGAAAGCAGCTCGCAGCATTGTTGTGCGACATCCACCAAGATATTTCTTAATAAATACCACCTAATACATCGCCGTTTCGAAGATTGGGCAGTTTCGTTCACCCCATTTTGCCTGTGTTTTTCGGAAGAGACAGTAAAAACCATTGGTCCCGTCTATCTGGTATCTATGCCAAGGGAAGTAAAAGATTCCACGCAGGGAAATGGAAAAAGCTGTGATTAATTCATTTTGCATGACGTCTTGCAGGTAGACTTTGACAATTACATCGTGTTCTTGATAATACATGTGCATCTGCTTAGCTAATTCATCTTTGGCGTAGTTGTCTTCTACGCAGTCTCATTCGGTCTTACTATGCTCTACGCGGTCTTATTCATCGCTTATCATCTTCACAAGCAATTACTGCTATACACAGTCTTATTCATCGCTATTATCATCTTCACAAGCAATTACTGCTCTACACAGTCTTATTCATCGCAATTATCATATTCACCAGCAATTACTGCTCTACGCGGTCTTATTCATTGTTATTATCAACTTCAACAGCAATCGATATTATGGAGAAGGTCAGAAAGAGCATAGGCAGTCGATACGTAGGTAGGGGTGATGTTCGAGACAGTGACTAAGCATGTGTCTTGTCTTTCCTTTCTATAGATATCTAATGGTTTGCACATGATACGCTATGCCTACGACAACGACGATGACGTGTGCGCAGAGGCGGTTGCGGTGAAGAACACTGACGACGATGACGTGCGCGCAGAGGCGGTAGCGGTGAAGAACACTCCACAAAAAGTGGGGAAACGACAACTACAACCCAACGACCTCAGGTTGTATATAATAAAAAAGAGGCGACAATCTTCATCACATCCGTCGTCGTCGTCGTCGTCGTGGCCGCAGTAGCCACCGCAGTCGCCATATCCGTTGTCGCTGCAGTCGCCGCCACGTCCCATGTCGCTGCAGTCACCGCAACTTCCGATGTCACACCAGCCGCCTTCACCACGTCCCTCGTCACCGCATCCCTTGGCGTCGCAGTCGCTGTCACCAACGCGTCCCTCGTCACCGCTTTTTGAATACAGTCCAGCGACACCCGCACCGACGCGTGACGAGGACGAGGACGTCACGCAATACCAGACAGTCCAGCGTCACCGTCACCGTCACCCCCACCGATGACCTACGGACCCCCTCCACCACCAGTAACCATGACGTTGATGGACCCAGCAGACTGTGTTATACTCATAGAGGAAGGAGTGACTAATTTGATCAAGACACCATGCTGAAACACTCCTATGTCACTAGCTGAGGCCACCCAATACATATGCAATTCGACGATGAAAACCATATCCACACCCCAATGGCAGACCTACATCATGGCTCAAATAACTAACTTCAATCCATGACAACTCTAACAACACACTCGCACGCACGCACGCACGCACGCACGCACGCACGCACGCACGCACGCACACACACACACACACACACACACACACACACACAACTTTTATGTACTTCTGCTTGTGGTGTATTTCTTTTATGAATATACAATGAAGAGAGCACTTGTATGAAATATATATATGTTCTCATAAGGAGAGGAATATATATATATATATATATATATATATATATATATATAGTTTCCTCTCCTTATGAAAACAACGACTTATATATTTCGTCAACATCGTCGTCATTCTCGTGACCTCTGGCGCGGTGTAAGACCCCGCAAGTTAACTCCATCGTAATAGCCTCTGGAGCAGCAGTAAACGCTCGCAAGCTAGTGGTCACTATCGGTGTAATAAAAAACCCACAAACCTCCATATGTAGTCATCGTATATAAGTCGCTTCTTTCATAACAATACTATACACTATATATATTTCATACACAACATATGTATTATATTTAATAAAAGCAACAAAAGGAATGGTACGTGTTGTCATTGTTGTATTCCTGTGAGTGACACCCCTCCATAGTTGAAAGAGAATAACTAGTCAATGATATTGGTAATAGTGGATAATAGTAACCATTACCATGAGATTGTCGTCTCTTTGTTATTATATACAACCTGAGGTCGTTGGGTTGTAGTTGTCGTTCCCCCGCTCTTTGTGGAGTGTTCTTCACCGCTATCGTCTCTGCGCGCACGTCATCGTCGTCAGTGTTCTTATCATGTGCAAACCATTATATATCTATAGAAAGGAAAGACAAGACACATGTTTAGTCACTGTCACGAACATCACCCCTACCTACGTATCGACTGCCTATGCTCTCTCTGACCTTCTCCATAATATCGAGCCGCCATTGCAATATCCCGACCTGTCGGTCAACGACATAACAACCCAGCGCAAGATGTGTTGGATAATACCGGAGGAAGGCATGCAATATTCGTCTTCCGACAGATCCAATATGCGAAATGTCTCATCACACACATATTGGACGCAGGCCACATCTAACGCTGCGTCGAAGGTCTGCTGGTTCAACATGGCTTCCGTACGATTCCAAATTCTAGCTATACCGCTCACCGTGGCCTCCATATCATCGCTGCTGTTGATGCTGCTGCTGCTGCTGCTGCTGCTGCTGCTGCTGCTGCTGCTGCTGCTGCTGCTCATCAATATCACGAGAACAACAAGATGCTGCGGATGAGAATAATATATCTTCACTGTTACTATTTAACCACTGCTGTACTTTTTCAGTAGTAGCACATTGCCTCGTCGGTGGGTACAACAGTGACGTCATCCTCTTTGCCGTTATCTTCCTGCAAAGAGAATTACGAACCTACCACTTCCAATTCTGACACGATGTAATTCACATACGCGTCTTTTACACGTTTCTTAATGGTGGCCATGACACGGGCCCTCCGGAGCAGCGACAGTGAGGCGTAGAAATTGGACAAAATACTGTTTCCTCCTCTGAAGTATATAGGACGATTCATTCTGACTTTATGATGTTAAAATGTCCACGAACTATATTATATACGGCTTTATGCAACGCTCGCTGAGTACGCACCGACCTCGTTTTTTTCCAAATGACGGATGTCTTGTTGTTTCCACCAACGGTTTTCTGACAGTTCTCTGACACGTTTATCGCATTTCTTTTAATTATGACGGATGTTTTATTGTTCTCTATGGCTTACTTCGGCAGTCTGCTTTCCTTTCTTTTCTAGACATGTGTGTTTCTTACATTGTTTTGTCGAATACTATATAAGAGGGCCCAAAATAGTCTTTCTTTAAAACTCCTTCCATCGACATCTCGCGTTATTCTGCCTGCTGTTGCTGCTGCCACTGCTACTTGTGAGAGCATGATGCATGTTGCTCTCGTCAACGATATACTCGCCGTCTACAAAGAGTTAGGCACGGCTCTGTTTGTCATGATAGATAGTTTGTAAGTATTCCTTATACTATAAATATTAATGTGTATGATAGTTTGAACGGACGTTAGCTCTTAAATACTTTATAACATTTATTAACAATGGCGATATAGCATACTTTCACTTTAACACATAGCGTAGGCATAATGGACGAGCTACTATGTCACCACGCCTTATCGTACGGATGATGATGATGGTTACGAAAGCAACCAAACAGAGGATTGGACCGAAGAACGCAACGCAGCCACTGCGTTTTTAGATCACTACTGCCTGTGGGAGCATTTCACTTCCCATACCAGCACACAACACCAACAACCGAAGACCAACCACGTTGCTGGACAGACGTGGACGTTTGATACCGCCACTAATGCTCGAGCGCGTGAGCGGCACACCTGCTGTCCTAGTGCACGACATCAACTGCCGACGATCGCTACTGCCACAATTCCTTGATCGTTGAGGGTGAAGAATAACACTTGAACTTCATACGAATATTTTTAAATGACGCTATATTCGAATATTTTTTAATAGAATTATAATTAAGTTACTTAATAAAATACGTGTGCACGCGTATCCTACAGTGTTGTGTTGGTTTCTCCTTTCCTCGTGCATTATGTTGTTGCCCGCCGCCGCCGCCGCCGCCGCCGCCGCCGTCGCCGCCGCCGCCGCCACTGCTCCCTTACGTCAGATGTCAGATGACCTCAGCCCTATTACAGGACTCTTTGTCCACTCCTTGACCAATCCTTTCGTCGCTAAGGAGCGCTGCTCGTGGCCCTCGTGTAGTACTGCAGCCGATAGGGGCGCTGATATCCTGTGAGCGATATTACACCTCTTTCTGTATACTCTCGCAATACACATATCATCCGGGTTTTCCAAAAAATCTATTTTTTAGTATCCATCGAAACATGGAACCCATCCTTGCTCAGTCGAATTACTTACGTAACTACTCTTCTCGCCTGATTCCTCCTATGGAGACGCGGCCGCCGTGTACAGCTCAGATCCCGCCTCGAACAGTTTCAGCGTAGGGCAATTCGGCGTCTTCAACAACAGGGAATGATTTATATGACATGATTCCTATGCAAAGTGCAACTTTATTAGTGTTTTGTAATATAATAAGCATAGACGTTGGAAGCTGTTGAACATTTGGAGGGCCAAAGATGATGGCCGATGGCCATGATCTCGGATGGACGTTTAATTTACATGCCACCACAAATCCGCACCAGGATTCTAGCAAACATTGGGGAAATATTAAGAGTCCAACGGCTTTTATTGTGTTTTCCAAAAGGCACAGGCAACGTGTGGTGAACGAAATTGCAGAATCACTATAAAGGTACGTTACGTACCACGCCAAAATTAACATTCCGTTCAGTTCTCGAGTTAACCCATCAGATCAGACAGCATTTGTTCAGAGTAATCAAAGAATGAAAACAAATGGTAATCTTTAATTATATTAACACAAGTATGAAACACATAATAAGTTGGAATTAGGATCGGATATTTTGGACTTGGAGTCTACATATTACTTTAAAAAATAGACAGTACCATAGAGGTTACGGGATCAAGTTGAGCACATGCTTCAATTAAATAATATAATACATGTAACTCAGGTGTGATGATGCATCTCTATCAGGATTTGCTCCAATTGTAATTGTCAATTGTACCGCATTATAAAAATGTTATTACAAGTACAAATACAGCACAAAAATATCAATATGTTATAAAGATGAATTACAAACACGGCTCTTCAAAAATCAATTGGTCAGGGTCAGTTGCAATGGTTCATAGGTTGAGTTCAACTACATTGTTTTATAACGGAATATTACATGTATCGCTATGTACATTTGTAGACACGGCTTAGGAAGTGTAATAACCTCATATTTCAAGTAAAATACATCCGAACGAAATGTTCAAATTAGATGATCCAGCAAGCATTTCCTGTGCATGGCTTTATTTCTCTCAGGCCACCAGAACAGCATCACTGACTTGGCATTGCTCTGCTTGTTGTCAGCGAGTGCGATTACCACTTCCCCAGACCGCCGTTTGAAGGCGCTAGCGTAGGCGACATTGCTATCCAGGGTCAAGTAAAGCTCGAGCAAATCTTAAACACGCAATAATGTTGAATGTAGAGACGAAATTGTGTTGGTTGCTTTTTGCATTAATGTACCGCTGTCGTATACTAAATGTTTACACAGTTGTTTTTTTATGTATTTGCATCCTTTGACCTTGATACACACCTTGGCCAAAGATGATTATTTGTTTTTTAGCACAGGGATTAACATTAAAGCAGGGTCCACACACACGTCTCACTGAGAGAGAGAGGGGGAAGATATATATAGAGGGAGAGAGAGGAGGGAGGGAGGGAGGGAGGGAGGGAGGGAGGGAGAGGGGGATATATATGGAGAGGGAGTGAGAGAGAGGAGGGATAGATAGAGATGGAGTGATAGAGATAGAGGGAGAGAGAGAGGGCGAGAGAGGAGAGGGAGGAGGGAGAGAGGAGGGAGGAAAGAGACAGGGGATATATAGTGTGTGTGTGTGAGAGAGAGAGAGAGAGAGAGAGAGAGAGAGGGGGAGAGAGAGATAGATGGAGAGAGAGAGAGAGAGAGAGAGAGGGAGAGAGAGAGAGAGAGAGAGAGATAGATAGATGGAGAGAGAGAGAGAGAGATGGAGAGAGAGAGATAGATGGAGAGAGAGAGAGAGAGAGAGAGAGAGAGGGGCAGGGAGGGAGAGAGGAGGGGAGGGAGAGGGGATAAATAGTGAGAGAGAGGGGGAGGGAGAGAGAGAGGGAGGGAGGGAGGGGTGATAGATAGAGATGGAGTGAGAGAGAGAGAGAGAGAGATAGATAGATAGATACAGGGAGGAGGGAGGGAGGGAGGGAGAGAGAGGGGATGGTGGGAGGGAGGGAGGGAGAGAGGAGGGGTCGGGGTAGAGGGGATATATAGTGAGAGAGAAAGAGGCGGGATATATATATATATATATATATATATATATATATATATATATATATAAATATATATATATATATATATATATATATATATATATATATATATATATATATATATATATATATATATATATATATATATATATATATATTAGTGCCCTGCGCGAGCCGGGCTTTGGGTCCAAGATAGTGAGGCCGCTGGCCGGGCCGGGCCGGGCCTCTACATAATTTCGCGGGCCGGGCCGGGCCGGGCCGGGCCGGGCCTGGGCCTACATACTGCGGGCCCGGGCCGGGCCTGGGCTGAAAACAATTTAAACACATCGGGCTTGGGCCGGGCCTGGGCCTAGTGTGAGCGGGCCGGGCCGGGCCTGGGCTGGGCCTGGACATAATAAATATATTCATACAAAACACCGATTATTACTTCTTTTTTTTAAACTGATTAGAAATTGTAATTCCGGTTAATGAATGCATAACATTATTTCTTTAGTATTATATAGTTGCAAATTGAGAGCTTGCATGGAATCTAATGGCCCCATAAGTTCACTAGGCTGGAAGTAGCCAGCCCCAAATGTTTACTTTAGAAATATTTGTAGAGGCAATCAAGCCATGATTAACCATCAACTTATCACCCTTTGACCGTACCAGTGGACATTCTATTGTCTAGGTCTTCCCTCCAAACATTGCCCACCTGAATGACCTGCCCACTGCCAAGTGCCCACTAGGCCACTAGCCCACTACCCAGTACCCAACCCAGTTGGTAAGTGGTATTTCTCCCCAGTCCTAATTCATTCACACTTGTACTAATTTACACATGTCTAAACCTGTCTGTCTCAGGCTAGTGACTGCCTGCTGGAAATGCCACTGGGTGTCAGTGCCAGTGGGTGACATTTAATTGAAATATCATATTAATTTATGTTAACTTAGTTTAGCTAATTCAATTAACAATATAAATTGGGGTTATGGCTTGCATATGGGTTAAGTCAGGGTTAGATAAACAAATCTCCTACCCTAACCATAAGCCAATACATTAAAGCCAAATATAACAAATGTTATCATATTTAATAGTAATTACACTAAGAAGTTTTTCTTTATTTTTCTTCAGGATATTCGTAAGTTTGAAGAAGTTGGTGGTGCTGGATTTTTAGAACTCATCCAGTACACTATGGACCTTCAGCATAAGAGTAGTACTCCACTAAGAGCTAAGGATATTATGCCCCATCCCATATATATATATATATATATATATATATATATATATATATATATATATATATATATATATATGTTTTTTATTTAATAAAACAATAAGTCTGTTTTAGAGTTTATTTGTTTTTCGTCTTTGTTATAAGATTATAGGTTTATCTTCTCTAAACTTAGCGGGCCGCGGGCTTACCCATCTTTGGCCCGCGGGTATGGGCCGGGCCTGGGCCTGAAACTTGCGGGCCGGGCCGGGCCGGGCCTGGGCCAAACATTCACGGTCTGGGTCGGGCCTGGTCCTAAATTCTAGTTTGCGGGCCTGGGCCGGGCCGGGCTTGAAAAATTATTGCGGGCCTGGGCCGGGCCTGGACTCTAACTGCTAATTGCGGGCCGGGCTTGGGATCAAATTGTAGCCCCGCGCAGGACACTAATATATATATATATATATATATATATATATATATATATATATATATATATATATATATATATATATATATATATATATATATATATATATCTGCCTCCCTCCCTCCCTCCCTGGAAACGGGAAGCATCGCAACAACGGTGCGAGACTCTCACCAACGATGCGAGACTCCACAACATCCGTGTAGTTCACCACGTTATCGGCATCTTTACGGAAGGAGTAGGGCCTGTTGAATCAACTGTTCGGCTATAGCGTGACTGAGCATGTAAAGTCCACCGCAAAGTAGCGCAACTGTTCGGCTATAGCGTGACCGAGCATGTAAAGTCCACCGCAAAGTAGCGCAACTGTTCGGCTATAGCGTGACCGAGCATGTAAAGTCCACCGCAAAGTAGCGCAACTGTTCGGCTATAGCGTGACCGAGCATGTAAAGTCCACCGCAAAGTACGTGTCCTGTAGATCGCTCATCGCAGCACACACTCTGCTATGGACGCGTACCGCACCGCTTTAAATGTCTTCCCAACTAGTCAATGACGCCAAAGCCTTGCGTTGTTCCGGGGGTGGGGTGAGCATCGAATGTTCCATCTGACTGTGTCCAACTGAGTGATCTTCTTGCACTACCAGCAGCAGTTCGAGGAGTAGCTGCTGCTGCTGCTGCTGCTTCTGCTGCTGCTGCTGTTGCTGCTGCTGCTCGACGAGAAGGATCTCCTGGCAACGTTACCGACCATAGGCAGGTTGATGGCTCGGAGAAATGATCTTTCGTAATCTCGCATCCGTACGCTTTCAGATATTTGTCGTAGCTGAACCCCGGAGCTATGTAATTGGTCATGTCTAGGAATTTCAGCTGATCCTTTGAAAGACACATGAAAGTGTTGTTACGTTTGATGAAAAAAATGACCCGATACCATCGTTCTCTTCTTTCTCTGTCTTCTCCTTTTTCTTGGTCCTCTGTCTTTGACGTGGACAGGAAGTAGGATGTGAGGAACTGTTTGATGGCATTGATATCATACTTACCCGAATTGAACCCAATGACGGGTAATTGATGCATCCACCCATAAAGTTGCCCCATCAGCGTTTTGTATGGATTGGTCGGTGGTCGAGATTCCTTGTCATTGGCATCATCACCATCCTCGGGTGATCGTGCTGCGTCATCATCCTCGGGTGATCGTGCTGCGTCATCATCCTCGGGTGATCGTGCTGCGTCATCACCCTCGGGTGATCGAGCAGCGTGCTCCCGTTCGCCCCAGTCCGTTTATGCTTCTGCGAGTTGGTCCAACACATAAGAGTTTTTGATTTTTCGTACTCGGCGTCACTCATCACTCGCAAGATATCCATCATATCGCTCACCAACTTGTTGGCGTCTCCATCCGTGACGAGACATTCCACTTGCTCGTGCCCGTTGCTCAGCGGGGCGTGACGCGCTACCCAGTGGACCTTGTCACTGTCCGACGGAAGTTGTGCAGTGTCAAACCAACACTCAAATTCAAAGGTGGCTCGGTACGGGTAGTACCGCAACCATTCGGGGACTCGAATGTTCTCGTCGTCCAGACGTTCGAACACTGACGGGGTCGAATGGTACAAGCCACCAGGATAGACTCGACGCACACACCCCGTACACGTGCGCTCGTGTCTGCGCAGCGTATATGCGTATTTCCATAACGAGTCACCGCACTTTCGACAACGATAAGAGTGACAGTACATGCTTACATCTTGGATGTAGGAAAAGTGTGTCTCGTGAAGGTTGAGGTGCAATGTGTCGGGGTAATGATCGACGGACGAGTTCGGCAGTCGTCTTACCATTCTCTTCATCCGACTCGACGAGCTTGTATACGCACACGTTCGTTTCCTACGTGGTCTCTACACGGTACAGGTTATCTAGCGTGACCCCGGCAAAATCTTCCATACCTACACCGTCTTGGGCGTATGCCTCGTACAGCGTCTTCACCGCCGGTTCCAAACGACATCGATCGCCTCCTCGATGCAAGGCCAGACACCGGAAGATATATAGGTTGTCGGTGTACCTCTTCGAATGGTTCTGTTCCGTTTCCAGGGCGATGATGGCTTTGTTCTTCTTGATGTAGGCTGAAAGGGTCACGCTTACACATCCTATAGGATGATCGATGATGCGGTTGACAAAGAAGGTGACATTGTTCACGAGTTCGCTCACCCACGCAGAATCCGGTCTTTGATTGATGGCCCATTGCAAGACGTCGGTTTCTCGGATGCATTCGAGAAAGGTGTCAAATTCCTTGCTGTTGATGATGAGACTGGTCTCATCTAGGTACCGTCCACAGCAATTGCAAGATGAATGATAGTATTTGTAGCGTCCCGTGTACTTGTTCGTCAGAACGAACCCGTAACTAGGGTTAATGTTGAAAGAGTAGGTCTGTTCCTGGAACATGATCTTCAAAGAAGCCTCTAGAACAGTTGTGTAGTTAATCTGTAATTGTACCTGCACTGGAGGGATCTTCTCGATACGCGTGTCCTGCTTGTCGACCAGTGCTCTCGAACGACATCTAGCAGTACCGATGACAGAGTGTCAGAGAAGGGAAGTCGAGCGGATGGTTCGATGGGATGTTCTTCTGTAAAGAGCAGGCGGGGTTTGGTGTGTTCCCTTTTGATATCTTCGGTAATGGCGGCTCGTTGACGTCAACACAGACGGTTCGTGCGTGTCTGATCAGGTGCTGACGTATACTAAAATTCCGTCCACATTTCTTGCATGTGTAGGTGGTGGTGTTTTTTCTACAACTACGACTACTACTACGACTACTACCATTACTATAACTAATACTGCGACTACATAGATACCTAGATAGATACGTGATGCTGTAGATTGTCCCATCTCCCGAACGTTACACCGCATTTCTCACACACGTATTTCACTCTCTTTGCGTGGTCGCTAGATGGCACCACTGCCCGCGGCGCTACCGAGGACCTGTGATGATCCAAAAAATGGTGTCGATTGGCCCGTCGTAGCTCTGCCTACGTGTCGAGTGCGAGGCCACAGGGGCGATATAGATGTCTTTTCATGGTGATAACTGCGTCTACAATTAAAAGACCAAGGACCCTCTGTACATCTATATAGTGCGTGCGGGCGTGCGCGTGCGGTGGTGGTGGTGGTGGTGATGTATGATAAGGCGTGTTCCGATGGTAATAATTACTATTATCCACTATATATATATATATATATATATATATATATATATATATATATATATATATATATATATATATATATATATATACTCATGCTCAACATATATACTCAATATTTGATCCCTTTTAATTAATACTTTTGATCCCCATTTATGAATGGTGTCCTCCCCCGCCGCCGCCGCCGCCGCCGCCGCCGCCGCCGCCGCCGCCGCCGCCGCCGCCGCCGCCGCCGCTCCCTTACGTCGGATGACCTCTTAATCCTATTACAGGACTCCTTGACCACTCTTTGACCAGTCCTTTCGTCTCTGGGAGCACTGCTAGTGTCCCTCGTGTAGTACTACAGCCGACAGGGGGCGCTGCTGTTCTCTGAGCGATATCACACCTCTTTCCCTTTACTATCACGCTGCACATATCATCCTGGTTTTCCCAAAAATCTAGTTTTAGTAGCCTGCGAACACATGAAACCCTTCCTTGCTCAGTCAGATCAGCACTATGACTACAGTCGTGCCGGCGACGTTGGCCTGACTGTGGCAGCCCGTCAACCCCCCGACTGCCGGGACGACCCTCAGTAGACGACATATGCCGCCGTCGAGTGAGAAGCTCCGACACTCAGATGTCTTCATGCACATAGAGGCGCAGGTGAGTCGGAACACGGCCTCCAGGGAAACCATCTCCTCTAACGTCCACGGCTCGCCGTAGTTGTAGTCCACACAGTCGCTGCTGGAAGTGTACGAATAAACAATATATATATATATATATATATATATATATATATATATATATTTATCCCTACACGTAGTCACACAATGCTTATCAAGTTTTAAACATGTTGCGGTGTGACACCAAATAGATGAACATCAACCAATTAAACGATGATTCCAAGTACATTGAATAGGACGCACTACTTGTTCTCAATTTGCGCGCAAATTTAACTGTGTAGTGACATGAATGCGTGATCTCTGGTCGTACTACATTAGGATAATCTCGGATAATGCCGGCAAGTCAACGTCAATACGTATCGACTTCATAAGTTATCTAACGTCATGGCGTTTCCCCCATCCACAGTTTTCATCAGTGTTGTTTTTGGTCGTCAACTTTTTTCTTTTAATTCTGAGTCCATCTCAAGGCTGTCTTAGTTATATTGCCATCCTCCTTTCGCAACACATGGCCGACCCATTTCCATCTTGTTATGTTTCGAAGGCAGATTGAAAGTTGTCTCATATCTGTTGACATGAGACAACAATCCGCCAGTATTCTGAGCCGGTTACCATGACCACCAGAAGATGAAAAACAGTCACATTTGACCTGATTCAGACCGATATGATTTCAAACATCTGATCCATAAGAAAAGCATTCACACTTGTCTTGAATGCAGTCATGTTTGGAGAGGCAGGGAAAGTGGTGAGTTCCACAGTCGACTCGTCCTAGGTATATATGAGTTGAGATGTAGCTCTGTTTTTGACCTAGGAATACGTACACAATATGGATGTCAACTCACTGAAGATATGGTAGCTCTCATGTAGGTGCCTCAGAGGGTAGAATATCAGCCAGCTCAATGGATGGCTGGAGGAAGATATGACGGTAGAAAATGCAAAGTGATGCAACGTTTCTCCTATGACTCAGTGGAACTATGCCAAACTTGAGAGGTTCATCGATTTTAAGCAGGCGAAGTGCTTTCTTCTGCACGCTAAATATGCACTGTGTCCTTTTGAGAGTGAAGTCCATTCTACACTAGCCAGGAATGACCGCATACCATCCCATTCTGCTTTGTCATAAAGCCAAACTTTACGTTTGCCTGCCTTGCTGGGTGTTGGAAGTCTGTAGTTGGCCAGAGTTGAGAACACACTGTGGTCGGATGATCCCAGAGGGGGCTGACAGGAACAACAGGATTGCCAGGGGAAGTAGTGAGAAACAGATATATTTTAGAGCATTCTTCGTCCTTGCCAATCCTTGTTGGTAAGTCCACAATTTGATGAAGGTTGTTGAGTACAGCAAACTCCAATGCCGAGTCACCGTGAGCATCTGTCTGTCTACTACCAATCCATTCTTCATGGTGGGCATTCTTGTCTCCGAGAACAATAACTCCAGATTTTGGATGGAGTTCCTGTGGATTGAATGGGGCATGATAAAAACATGACTGTGCAGATATGGCACCACCCATGGCTCCCGAGGCCCACACCTGGTTCAAATAGCACAAGGCAAGAGATGCCATCACATCCTGGTAAAAATTCCCAAGCAGCATAGTTATGTCACATTTTACAATTGTTCACGTGCTATTAAGTCAATAATGTTGTGCGAAAATAATGTATAATTGTAAATAAGCAGAACTAACAAAAACCGCTAACATCCAAATTTTAAAACAACTAATACAATTGGTTCAGTGAAGTTGCAGTGAAGTTGTACTTCTTATGTAAATCTCTACGCTATTCCCGTTACCTGGTGCATTATTTGGAAAGCCGTCGGGCGCAGGCCCGTTTGTGCGAAACCAGTCCAAGGCGACCTTCCACTCCTCGACAGTGGCACCGACACGCGAAAGCCGTTGGAGGTATTATACGGAATGAATACAGTGTTAAATATTAATTCCGTTTTATTTCATTGTGTGAATTTTTTCACTAAAAGTCAAGTTTATTAATTGTTTCGTATGCAATGTATACGTTTATAAAATGTTACTCATAAATAATGAGTTAGAATGAGAGCCCCCGGATGTATACCCAGAATCTGGGTATGCATCTAGATCTAGGTTCCGTCATAGTGGAACCTACTGTCTGGTTCCAAGCCCTGGTGTGTGCGACAAACGGTGGCGCCACATCCCGGAGCCTGGATAATCGAGGCTAGCCATTTAGTGTACACCGCCATTATGAGCGAAACGGACGCAAGTTTGGTTGAGCAGGTGTATACATATGCCACCAACAGGAAGTACTCAGAACTTTGTTCTGATAACTTGAAAAGAATAATTAGAAGAAAAACGAAGAAGTTTGCAGTACGGGATGGAGAACTGTATTATTATAAGAAGAAGGGCAAGGTCAGCCAATCATGCACCACAGACCCCTACAGTGGCGGCACTCGTTCCTCACATCACTACTGCCAAACGTTGATTCTAAATTCCGTGGCGCAACCCATCGCCTCCAAAGCGTACCTTGTCCCCTCCAAGACATACATTTCCCCTTCAAGGCGCATCTTGTCCCTTTCAATGCGTTCCTTGTCCGCTTCAAGGCGCACCTTGCCCCTTTCAATGCATTCCTTGTCCGCTTCAAAGCGTACCTTGTCCCCTCCAAGACATACATTTCCCCTTCAAGGCGCATCTTGTCCCTTTCAATGCGTTCCTTGTCCGCTTCAAGGCGCACCTTGCCCCTTTCAATGCATTCCTTGTCCGCTTCAAAGCGCACCTTGTCCCTTTCAATGCATTCCTTGTCCGCTTCAAAGCGCACATTGTCCCTTTCAATGCGTACTTTGTCCCCTCCAAGGCGGATCTTGTCGCGTCCAAGGCCCATCTTGTTGCCTCCAAGCCTCTCTTCGTTGCGTGTATGGCGCTCTCCGTCACCTCTGTGGTGCTTCCCGTCGCCTGTGTGGCAAAACTTATGACTGACGTCGATGCAATGAAAACACCACCACCACAACCAAAGGCAGCTGTGTGGATAGACAAAGGCACTGTGAAGCTGAACACCGAGCATAGTAAAATCCCAACAGCATGGCTCAATTCAGATATCATAAATGCAATGCACATCACTCTGAAAGTTCAACTTGGAGTTCCGGGCTTGCAGGATTGCGAACTTGATAGCGTCTTCGCATTCAGTGTGGAGACAAGTGAATTTATTAAGAATCTACACAGCGCAAGTCATTGGCTTACTGTTGCACCATAGGAATTGAACATTCCCAATTTATTCGTCTATGACAGTTGTACTGTTCCCCTCATGATGCCGTGAAGCTGCAAATCGCGTCGCTGCTCGCCTCTCATAAGTCCGAAATACCACTGAAATACGTGGATGTTCAGATGCAATCTGGGACAAATGACTGTGGTCTACTTGCGATCGCATATGCCACGGCACTTTGTCTTGGAGAACTTCGAGGCAAGTATATAATTGAGCAAACGGCAACGAGAGCACACTTGATTAAATGTTTAGAAACGGGAGTAAGTTTAATGTTCCCTATGCGCAAAACGAGAAGGACATCCAGGCGGGTTAAGTCGACAGCAACGATTAAGGTGTGTTGTGACTGTCGAATTCCAACGCGGTCGTCTTCAGATAGAGTTCTGTGCACGAACTGCCGCAAGCAGGGGCGTCCGCTGGAATTTTTCCAGGGAGGGGCAAGAAAGAAGAAAGAAATATGTATGTATTTGGCGGCCAAAAGTGGTCAGGCCGAACCAGTTTTAGCAGCAAAAAATAGTCCGGCTGGACTAGTAATATACATGTCCTTTACAATGCAGAGTTGGCGGAATGCGGCGTGCACCGCCACCTATGGTGGCGCCAACTAGTGGATATTGAAATCACTATTTGACCCTGCTGACCAGTTTTAGTATTTATGGCGCCCATCGGATAGTATATGAACTAATTTTCGGAAGACAGCGCTCTGAGGGCCTAGTAACCGAATTATTTCAAGCACGCCACCTGCTGCATAGTGACCACACTAATACAGCGCCATTCGAAAGACCAGTTTTGGCGCTAGCAGCTCCCTTGGCGACTAGTCTATCAACTAATTTTCTTAAAACAACGCCCCTAACGCTTAGTAACCAAAGAAATTTGCGTGTTCAAAACGTTTATTATAGCTCAGCGCGTGTTTCCAGTTGCGAATGCGCAACCACCAGCTTCCTGAAGCGGTGACACTTAGGGTATAGAGAATGTGACCTATTTAAGTGAAAGCGTTGCAAAAAGGGGCTGGTCTTGTGTCATAACGCAAAATTGCTACCACATTGTTGAGCCCGGAGCCATATACAGGACGGTGAAGGGTGAAGGCGCCCACCGCCACATACGGTGGCACCTTAGTGACCGCATTACCGAGCGCCAATTTTGGTTTCGCCTCTGGCGACTAGTCTGCGAACTATTTTCCCCCGTAAATCAACGCCCCTGACGGTTCGTAACCGAACTAATTCGCTTGATAAAAACGTCAATTATTGCCCCTTGCACGTTTCTGATTCCGCTTGCGCTACCACCCGCTTCTTTGCAAAATGTCCAATTCTGTCACGTTGTAACAATTTCGTAGGTATATGTATACCAGTTTTGTAACATTTCTCTCACATTGTTCTTTAACTTTTTGAAATTTTTGTAACATTTTCTTTAATAGTGTAACATTTTTGTAAAACTTTCTTAACTTTTCGTCTTCCTTCATACATTTTGTTGCATTTAACCATACATAATCGCTTTCACGCTAAGTAAGTACCGCTGTTCTACGTATCCTTTTTGATGTATGGATCAGTTTTAATTATATAGAAACGCTTTCATTCTATAAGTGTGTACTGCTTTTATCTATGTATATGATGAACATCGTTGTTGTCTAAATCTTGGACCGCCATTCTCGGCACCTTCTGATCCAGATGAATGCACAATACTGAGACACGTATATATTCCATACTCTTCCCAAGAAGCGCCCCTACCGACAAATATGTAATAACTTGACCTATATTTCTCCTAAGAAGTACCTCCTAGTGACTTTTCCAAAGAATACTCCTTCCGACCAAGCTTATCCTCGAGGTCTGCCAGTATCTTGGCGAGACTCAATTCATTTACTCCCTCCGGATGACTTGTTGGAATTATCTTCCAGTCCCGTGCTACACACTGTACTTTGGCACAATTCATTTACTCCCTCCGGATGACTTGTTGGAATTATCTTCCAGTCCCTTGCTACACACAGTACTTTGGCACAATTCTCGATTAGGCTTCCAATACCTCTCAGAATGTCATCACTCATAGCCTCTCTGTCGGTTCTATCACACGATTACGCAAAGTTCACCAGGCAAAGCGAAAACACAACAATTTAATTATTTACAAACATCATTTGCGATCGCCGTGCGCCATGCAGTCCGAAGAGGCTTGCTTCCGCCAAGAGGCCCTGGTGTGCGACGGTTGCACCCACTGGCAACACAGATTATGCGGAACAAAATTGGCTAGGTGGGAAAACCGTTCGTAATGACTACTGTATACAAGACCTCGTAGATGGTCTGATCGTCGGTTAGTTTATATACAAAACAGTTAAGGAAACTGTTCTTAATTCGTTGTATCCAAGATGGGTTGTCACCGTTAAATAATACTTATCAATTGCTAGCTGAATTGTGATATGCGAGTTGCTGGCTACATTTATGGATGTAATGTACTACATAACAACTTTGGGATGCCATTTTTTGCTGCCATGATTTCCGTTGCCATGTTTTCGTACACCCATAAATCTAGTATTAAAACAATTCAGCCACCCTACGCTCGCAGGAATTACCACCCTCACTGTAACGAGAGTGAATTGCAAATTCAAGCCACGTTGAATATCCAGCAAGCAATGAGTGTAGGCTGTCCGGAGCGTTTATCGGAAGGGTTAGAGGCCGTTCACAAATGTCGATATTTCCCTATATCGAGTTTTTATCATACCCGGTGTTTACTGGCAATTTGACAATTGTAGGTTTGCCGATCTAATTTCTCTGGAAATTGAGCATGATGAAGGTTTTTATTAGTCTCCCCTTCCTGAGAATGGTGTCTACCTTTCCCTGATCAAGCTTGTGTGAAACAGTATTGGCTGCTTTCATGGGTGCTCAACATTGCAACTCGCTGTTTCACTCCCATTCAGACTTCCCATTGATTAAAGAGACAGTAAGTAGGTTTCATTGGTTCGCAATGCTCTAGAAATCTAGTATACATAGTCTATGATTTGTCATGTGTCAAAATTGACCTAATTAAATTATGTGATTGGTTTTCAGCTAATATTGTGGGCAGGGCATTGTTTTGATTTGGCTGTGAAACAAATAATAATGACGTGTTCCATAATGGGTTTACATATGCATTGTGCCGCAACTTGATATAAAATTGGACACTTTCTCAGAAAAAAGCTTCCATATTTAAAAAATAGGGATCATTCCTTAGTTACACTTCCTGGTGTGTTATGTAGGGCATGTAGGGCACAATCATTTTAGATGTGTAATTTAAAAAAATCATATCATCGGACATAATTGCATTTGACCAGGCACATTGGCAAGTTTGCTGGTAGAACGTGTTGACAGTGTAACTGTGGACTTTTAGATGATTTCAATAGGCGGAAGGATTTTGGCATTTTTTTCGCAACAAGGCACGTGTGCGTAGTAATTCATGCGGCAATTTGTAAAAAAAATGTACGTGTATGGCACGTTCGTGCATTTTAAATGAGTTAGAAGTATGAGACTTTGACTAAACTCGATCAGCATGTCAGTGAGATGATGACAATGGCAGGTAAGAAGTTTCAGAATTTTTTATGGCCCCGTTTTCTAATAATTATGCAAAACGTTAACATGATCGCCAATGGGAAACGTAACAGTAGGCTGAACCCTTAAGCAGAATGCCTGCCACCATTAACATTAATAAAAACTTAAAATAAATGTGTGACAAATCGTCCAATCGTTTTGTGACATAACGATCTAACCTCGATTATCCAGGCTCCGCGATGTGGCGCCACCGTTTGTCGCGCACATCTTCGCCTGGATACAGAGTGGGGTTTCCATTGCGCCCAGATTCTGGGCGCATACATAAGTAGCTCATTAAGCTCGTTAGTGACGCCGATTTGCTGCTAGCACTTCATCCGTCGTCCTACAGAAATGCAAATGGGGTTGCTACGAGTCGCACGTGCTATCGACAGAGCAAGAGTCGATTGATTGTTTATTTAGGATCAACAATGTTAAGAAATTGTGTCCCATGGGTACAACACGTGCAGCTATTCATATACATACAATAATATTACAATGAATACAATACAGAATACAACGTTTTTCATATACCCGTAATCATCATCATATACAGTGCGTGATTTGGTGAAAAGTTAGGGTGGCATGATAATGTGCTGTAAATAGTATACAAAGATTCCAAATCAAGTAATTTCTTACAGGTGTCTATCGAACTTTATCGTTAAATTTAGAATTTGCACTGAAAGAAAAACAGTTTTGTAAAGCTTTATTTTAATAAACTGATTATGTTTTATACAATCAAATAAAACTTGCATACACCTATATTACTTGTGCTACATTAAAAATGCAATGATTGTCTATTTGTAATTCACTCACTCAGTCCTCTTCTCTCCCACCAGAGCACAAGGCACCAACAAATCTCCTCCAATCAGCACAGCCTTGGGAGAGCCAACTTACTCTTTGATTTCTGTCTCTGTCAACTTTGCTGCTTCGCGTAATGTTGATCACATGCAGAGAGAATTAGTACTAATTGTACGAATAGATAAATGTTGACATTTGTGAATGGCCCTAAGGTAGGGTGGAGAGACAAAATTTATCATTGCTGGGCTCACTAACATATTTTATCGTTTAGCCATTTGGCTAATGTGATTGTTTAAGGTTTTTAGCCAACTTACTTTTTGCCAACCAAATTGGCAAAAAGGTCTTCCCTTTATTTTTGGCGAAACTTAACATTTGTTGCCATTGACAAATGGTTAGCATGAGCCCAGTATTGGGTAAAACGGTGTAAGTTAGTACTGTTATTTCTAGATAAATACAACAGCAGGTGACCATTCAGCAGTGTTAATATTTAATGTTTACTTTGGCTGCATGAAAGCCCTGTACTGGGAGGATCTGATGATAAATGCCTCGCTCCCTTGTGCATGCTTCTGGTTTTCAATCAAAATAATTTCATTATTTAAACTTGTTTTAATTTAGCTTTTTAGCCAACAGCTATAGTACTTAGTGCATTGTGAATGTGTTACGTTACCATGAAATTGATATGTGTGTAGTTATTGCGAGGTAGACAAATAGTTCAGCAGCCTGTGTACCTGGGACTAATTGGTGCACATGTGTGCACACATTCTGAATTACATAACTGCCTTAATATTCAGTATGAAGCATTAATAGATTAGGTGTATACGTTAAAATAAACATGATTTATTATTAAATAATCTGTTAGTTGAGAATATATTTCTGTCCACTCATTATGATTTTTGCCTCCATTTCATATAAATGGGACAAGAAGCAGCAGGAATAGAACATTTCTTGAGGTAATAACAGCATTGTTCAACATTGGTATTCACAAAGATATGGTGACATTTTAGTGGACATTTCAGAATATTTTATAACATACTCTTTAAATTTCAAAACGTTAACATGGTCTTATGCTACTACACACACAATCTACACTTTTGCTTTTTTCATTTGGTGGAACCTCGTTAATCCGGACGCTAATAATCCAGAAACCTCGGCATCCAGACATCATTTCACGGGAACATAATTTCCCTATGTTAATTGCATGATTTGTTTATTCAGAAAACTTGGTTAATCCAGACACATACACTGGGGACCAGGGTGTCCAGATTAATGAGGTTACACTGTATTTAATTTTGTCAGTAATTAATCAATCGATCATGCATATGCACCCTTTCCAGCCTTAACTGCTCATAGGCGCTCTCCACGTTCATTAATTGATTTTAAAAAGTCATAAATACTAAAAATTCCATTTAGTAAAATTAAAAACTGTTACTAAAATGTCGAAATCAATGAAACTCCAGCTAATTTAATCTAAAATGCACAAGTGAACAAGTTGTTTCTTGAGGACATCAGCCGATGGAGCCTGGCAAAGAACAAGTGGAAGATTGTTCCTCAATGTGGGGGCAGCAATGGAGAAGGCTCTGTCCAGCTGCGTCCTGAATAAAGGCACCTCAAGCCACAGCTGGTTCTCTCAGTGAAGTGTCCTTTGTGGGTTGTATTGTGTGAGCATGTTCTTTATTTATGATGGTCCTTCATTGTACATAGCTTTGTAGCTTAGGTAATATATAGAGAGAATGTATTTAATTATTTTTATTTATTTAAGCTTGTAGTGCTTAAATATGTTTTATGCTTATACAAAATCCTTTAGTATAATGATGTTATCTATGTGTGTATTAAATTGTTGATGTCAAGCCTTTAACCTGTAATTGTTTTAATATGTAATATCAGACCAACTTGTTTGTGAATAAATCATTTAGTAATTAGTTGTTGGGGTTAGATTACATCTGCCTGGCTGAAGGACTTCCAGTGAGAAGGAGAAAGCATATGTGATACAGTATACTCCATAAACACCTCCCTTGTTACGCCCTGACCTCCATATATACCTCCCTTGATTGCATCCTGACCTCCATGCATACCTCTCTTGTTGCACCCTGACCTCCATACATACCTCCCTTGTTGCACCCTGACCTCCATACACACCTCCCTTGTTTGTAATCTCAACTCCGCACACACTTCCCTTGTTGCACCCTGACCTCCATACATACCTCCCTTGTTGCACCCTGACTTACATGCACACCTCCCTTGTTGCACCATGACCTCCATACATATCTCCCTTGTTGCATCCTGACCTCCATACACACCTCCCTTGTTGCTCCCTGACCTCCATACATATCTCCCTTGTTTGCACCCTGACCTCCATACACACCTCCCTTGTTGCACCCTGACCTCCATACATACCTCCCTTGTTGCACCCTGACCTCCATACACACCTCCCTTGTTTGCACCTTGACCTCCATACATACCTCCCTTGTTTGCACCCTGACCTCCATACACACCTCCCTTGTTGCACCCTGACCTCCATACATACCTCCCTTGTTGCACCCTGACCTCCATACACACCCCCTTGTTTGCACCTTGACCTCCATACATACCTCCCTTGTTTGCACCCTGACCTCCATACACACCTCCCTTATTGCACCGTGACATCCATACATACCTCCCTTGTTGCACCCTGACCTCCATACACACCTCCCTTTTTTGCATACACACCTCCAAGCCTGGGGTAGTGGTGTGGTGTGTGAGAATTTGTTGGTATCGTATCACATAAATGCTGTATTGTGCTATTTATTGTGCACTTTTTGACACATTTTTATGTGCAAATATTATCATCACAAAATATATGGTATTTCATAATAAACCAAATGTTATGTTGTGTTAGATTTTACTGCAGTTTCAAAAACATCAGACACAATTCTGCCAAACATGTCTGTTTTTTTCAAAACAAAATTATTTTAAAGAAAATTTATGATTTAGGTAATTATTTGCAAATATTTGAAAACCTATTTTTTATTTGAAAGCAGCAACAGCAGCTGCAGCAGCTGAAGCTGCAACATGAGAACATACCATAAGAACATTAATGTAATTAATGTAAGAGTTGTCTTTAATAGTGAACAGTGCATTTGTTGAATATCACATAGCAGTTGATTCATAATAAATAATTTAATACAAATGTACAGATGATATACCAGAGTTATGTACAGTATGGTCTTTTTATGTACCAATTCAATTGATATTATTTTCCTGCAAGAAACATAAATATTAACTCTCTATTTGTATGTTTGCACTGTGAGTCATACTTGTTTATTATTGTTACTTGTTGATATATAGTACACTTATATTTTCATGGCAAACTGCCAACCAGCCAGCCAGCTATGTAGCCAGCCAACCAGCCAGGTACAGTATGTAGCCAGCCAGCCAACTAGCTAGGTAGCCAGTCAATCACCAGCCAGCTTTACTACCACGTGCAGCTATGCACACACTAGATGTAAGTCTTGCGTTTAGTATCCATTGATGCACACTTTTTGTTTAAATGAGATCCCTCCACAGATATTGATGTGACTAGATAAAACTGAAGTGAATTGCTTCTGTTATCAATGTGTTCTTTTTGTAACAGTCATGTTTTTTTATTAACAAACTATAGAGTATTACTAAATTACCAAAATAAAATATTAATGTGTGTATTAATACATTCAAATGAAATAATAATAATAATGCTTTCTTTTCAAGCAGCGCCACCTCAGTATGGTTGTCTTCTTTGGGTGCACTGTTATGCATCACTTCGATTCCAATCTTTAAACATTCATTTAACTATTTGGTCTTATATATATTCACCACTGTCTATAACCAGGTACTCATTTATTCAAATGAGTGAACTGAGGCAATGTCGGTTGAACGAAGTTGCCTAAGTTTTGAAATAGCAGCAAGAGAATTCGAACCTACATTCTCCCAATTGAGAGTCTAGTGCTCAAAAGCTGAGCTACCATTGCCCACAAATACATTGTAAGTGTGAACATTTCATTGGATGACAATATATTGTAACCACCTTCCATGTGTACCAATCCTGATTGGTGCACACATGTATTAGAGAGGTAACAGAAATCTGTAAGACCCACAAGCAAACCCATATTATTATCTATGTCTGCTGGTTTGCTGCACGAACTCATAAGGAGCTTGCAGGGCAAACTGGGATATATTGATTAAACTTTTTGTAAATCTTCTATTCTGTTCTTCACTGAAATTTAACTCAAAGTTTGGTTATAATCAGTATTGCTGGTGAGTTGATGCAATATTACATTTTGTAGCAGTGTTGTTGAGTTGATGATGTTTTAATTGTGTCACAGTGCTGCTGAGTCAATGTAAAACTTGTGTGACAGTGCTGTTGGGTTGATGCAGTACCACTTGTGCAACAGTAAGCCTACTGCTGGGTTTGATTCAGTACTACTGACAAACAGTTACACTCAGTTGGTGCAGTAACACTTGTACAACATTGTTGCTGGGTTGATGAGGCATTAGTTATACAGCAGTGCTGCTAAGTTGATGAGGCATTAGTTATACAACACTGCTGCTAAGTTGATGCAGTACTACTGACAAACAGTGCTGTTGAATTGATGCAGTACTACTTGTGCAATGGTACCGTGCTGTTGATGCAGTATTTAAAACATATATTGCTGTGCTCCACAATGCTAATTATCTGTCAGTGCTGCACACTTCAAATTGTATCACAGTAATGCTTAGTTCAGACACTCTCCATCTAACTGAAATGTCTGGCAGTGCTGTACAATATCACAGTACAGCATGGTTCAAACAATACACTCTGGTCATCTGGCAGTGCAATACAATTCATATTGCATGACAGTACAGCACAACATGTTACAGTACTGCACAGTTCATACAGTACCCTGTCTTACTGAGTTGCTTGGCTATGTGATTCACAACATTTCACAGTACTGCATGGTTCATACAGTATTCTGTTCGACAGTACTATGCTGATCATACAGCACTCTCTATCTGACAGTACTGTGCAGTTCATACAACACTTTCCATCTGACAATTCTGCACAGTTCATACAGTACTATCCATCTGACAGAAATGCTTGCTTCATACAGCACTCTTTGTCTGACAATACTGCATTCATACATCATTCTGACAGTTTTGTGTGGTGCATACAACACTCTGACAACAGGCTTGTTAACAAATGCAAATGCATTTGAATGCACATTTTAATATTAAGCATTTGAATGCGCATTCCAATGCCTCCATAAAATTGTAAATTTGCATTTGAATGCATACCTTAAACATTTGCATTTGAATGCGATCCACAAACATGTGATTTGTCAAATGCACAACCAAATGCGCACTCAAATGCATGCGTAATTCTTTGAATAATTATTGTTAGATTCACTTTCACAACATACCATTGGAAAAAGTGCTCTGTAGTGAGCAGTATCCTCAGCCGATTATGAAAAATCATTGTCTGACCTGTGAATCCACTTTCACAATGTGCTCTTTGAAAAAGTGCTCTGTAGGTCAACTGATCAATGCCTGAGGTATTATTCATACAACATGAAAAGACCAATTGGTCTATAAGTTGATAGCTTCAGAGATTACCTGTTCATTGAAACAAATCAAACAATGTAGACAAATGACTCCCTTGTGTTGTGTTTGAACTGTTGAGGTGGGTTGGGGTGGCAGCTTACTGGAGGAGTAAACATTAGCAATGTCAGCCCTAAATATTTACAGCCAGAGAAAATGATTAGGGGTAGCTGTAATTATCCACCAGGTTATCTTCCCAGTGACCCCACCAGTGAATAGTCTATTGTCTTGGGTTCCCCTTCCATTCTGGCCTACCTGAATGATTAGCTGTTCATTCCCTGCCATGGTTCCCAGTAAACTGTCAATTGGAACTGTGTGACTCAGTGTATGACTCTACAAACACGTTCTTGTAGTGGGACTGGTATGTAGTGGTACTTAGTGGTTACAATGATGTACTACTGTATTTATTAAATTAATAACGTGTTGTATACATTACGTTGTTTTTTCTCCAAATAAAACAAAATGTTAATATAAAGCCAAAACATTTGAAATTAATTCAAACGCATTTGCAAATGTGTAACCAAAACATTTGTGTTTGAATGCAACCCCAAAACATTTGCACTTGAATGCATTCCTGGAAAATGGCATTTGCATTTGGATCAAGTGAAACATTTGCATTCAAATGCGTTGACATGCATTTATTAACAAGCCTATCTGACAGTAATGTGTGCTTCATACAGCACTCTCTGTCTGACAGAGTAGCTGTGAATGTTGTGATTGTTGCGTATGTGCATGCTCCGTTGAGCGAGAGCTCAACAGAGACACTTTGGAGAACTTGCGATCGAAGCTCATGCTTCTTTCTCGTTGAGGCAGTTGCCGTGACAATGTGCCCTTGTGACGCAGCATGCACGCACTCTTGAATAAACTGATGTAGCTCTGTCGCATCTCGCGCATGCGCACTGCATAGATGACGGGGTCACAGAGGGCGTTCACCAGCAGAAGGTTGTACATGTAGCTGTCGACCTGACCCAGCACGTACATCCAACGCTGCACCATCTCAGGGTTCATCTTCACCTGCAGCACAGCAAATCTACATCACTGCAACATCACATAAAGGATCTCTCTTGCTCTGTCTCTCTCACTCACCCCCTCTCACTCTTTCTTGCTCTCTCTCTTTCTCTCTCTCTCTTTCACTCTCTCTCTTTCACTCACTCACTCACTCACTTCACTCACACTCTCTCTCACTACCTCTCTCTCCCTCTCTCTCTTTCTCTCACACTCTCTCCCCCTCTCTGTCACACACTCTCTTTACTCTTTCTTTCACTCTCTCTCTCACTCTTTATCTCTCCTTCTCTCTCTCGCTAGCGCTGTTTTGTTTTCTCTCTCTTGTTCTTGCTCGCTTTCTCTCTCTAACCAGCATACATGATAAAAAGGTAGCTGGAAAATAACTTTTGTAGACCATGCTTAACATGTAGTTGTTTCTTATTTTTCTTGACATGCAGTTTCTAGGTGCATTGATGTTATTTTGCTGCTTTTATTGGAAAAGAGAGCAATCTTGCAGTTAGTTTCTTATTGTAATGCTATGTTGTTGACATCATTAGCCAAGCATACCTGCTTGTATAATTGTGCAAAGAGATAAAATAATCAAAACTTAATGAGAACCTGTGTCTACCTGTGAGAATGTTCTACTCTATCTTACACCCAGTGACCAATGTCTAAAATGTAACCTCATCATTTTATGTTGTATCCAGTGACATTGGTACACTTCTGTCACTTTGTCTAGGTAAGGAGCAGGGTGGGATGTTTGAATATTATTTAAAGTATTAGATTTTTACAACATATAATATTATATATATATATAGGGAGATTTAATTAAAAAAATATGGTAAATACACTATAACAAAAAGTATTAAAACATGAATTAGAATTTGGTCATTTTTATAATGCGAGAATTTGAGCATTTTAATTATATTAAAATAATATAATATTATCATTATTATTATAATGGGCATTTTAATTATATGAAACCCCCACCTAGCTGCATATCAGTTAACCCATTAAAATAATTGTAGATTGCCTTTAGATGAAGCAATCCTATTTACCTGCACAATCATGATGAGTTGGAAGGCACAAATGGGAATCCAGCAGATGACAAATGTTCCAAGGATTAGGAACGTTGTGCACAATGCCTTTTTGTTCTGTCGGAAGTTGCCACCATATGATGACTGTTGGTTGTGCAACTTGCAGACAGTGACACAGATCCCAATGTAGGCGAACGCCATGGCAACAAAACACACAAAGGCGATCGCGAAGACAGTGTACTCCTCCTGGTAGCGAGAAATATAGACAAATTCACAGAAGTTGTAGCGATGATGCAGACGCATGTACCGAGGGTTCATGATAGACACGATGACATCAGAGAAGCCACACACAGTCGCAACGACCCAGAAGAGTGAGATCATGATGATGGAGCGTTGGCGGTTCATCAACATGTGGTAGTGGAGCGGCTTCATGATTGCTATGTGGTGGTCAAGAGCCATGCCCAGCAGGTTGAGCAGAGTGACATTAAGAGCCGTTGTGTTGAGGGCCTTGATGACCATGTGGAGACAGTGAGATCTGAGGCGAACTGCACTTGGACCAGTCCCCAAGTAGTCGAGGGGGTTCATGATCTTGTTGATGACATGCAACACGAGACTGACGGCAATGAGCATGTCCGAGGCAGCCAGACTCATGATGAGGCGTGCGTGGGGGATCCCTGTACTCAGATTGACCAGGGCAAGTAGAGACAGCATGTTAGCTGAGAGTGCCAGGATCCCCAGGATCACAGAGATCATTGTGTCTGGTTGAGAGAGGATCGCCTCTGCTCGGTGCTTCATGTCACTGTTTGGAATGACATCGTAGATGTATTCTTCAGTTTCATTCACAACCAAACCACTGAAGTTAAATATGGTGTCTGACAAATTGGGTGTCGTCATCCTTCCTTATGACCCCACCGACACAGGTGTGTCTCTAGCTCAATCCCTCATGCGATGTCTTTCTATGATCCCACCGACACAGGTGTGTCTCTAGCTCAATCCCTCATGTGATGTCTTTCTATGATCCGACCGACACAGGTGTGTCTCTAGCTCAATCCCTCATGCGATGTCTTTCTATGATCCGACCGACACAGGTGTGTCTCTAGCGCAATCCCTCATGCGATGTCTTTCTATGATCCCACCGACACAGGTGTGTCTCTAGCTCAATCCCTCATGTGATGTCTTTCTATGATCCGACCGACACAGGTGTGTCTCTAGCTCAATCCCTCATGTGATGTCTTTCTATGATCCCACCGACACAGGTGTGTCTCTAGCTCAATCCCTCATGTGATGTCTTTCTATGATCCGACCGACACAGGTGTGTCTCTAGCTCAATCCCTCATGTGATGTCTTTCTATGATCCCACCGACACAGGTGTGTCTCTAGCTCAATCCCTCATGTGATGTCTTTCTATGATCCGACCGACACAGGTGTGTCTCTAGCTCAATCCCTCATGTGATGTCTTTCTATGATCCCACCGACACAGGTGTGTCTCTAGCTCAATCCCTCATGTGATGTCTTTCTATGATCCCACCGACACAGGTGTGTTTCTAGCTCAATCCCTCATGCGATGTCTTCGTAAAGTGGAGAATTAAACTTCTTCTCATACTTCTCTTTTCTCCTTCGCCAATTCATCCTTCTCACTGAAAAGAAAGTTACACATTTAATTTTGTAATGAACTGATATCAGAAAATAATATATTTTATTTGATATAAAGCCAGATCCAAGATTGTTCGTGGCATTTCACATCATATTAAAGGTTACTAAGATGGTGTAGAATTGCTAAGTAAAAAAATAAATAGATTAAATTCTAGTACTAATAATTATTATTTAAAAATAAATATAACACAATATAATAATACAATAATAAATAATGAAATAAATAGTATGTAATATTTAGTTAACATTAATTATTTCAAATAAATACATAGGTTCATTAAAAAGGAGCCTTTGTGCACAGTTAGTACACACATTTATAGATGTGTATTCCTCAGTGGAAGTTGGCAAGCAAAAATATTTTAGGAGAAAATCTTATGAGTAATTGGTGTAATTAACAGAAATGGAGTGATTACACCACAAGTGTAATTGATTATAATTACAGTAAAAATTTATGAGTAGGATTACAACTTACGTAACAATCGATCACATAGAAAATAGAAAAGTACCTTTAAATAAAAAGGTATGTTCTTATATGGTGTGGTATCCAGCACACAGTGTACTAAGTATACTATGCACTTCACCCCCCTGTACACAGTCCACTAAGTACACTTTACACTTCACCCCCCTGTACACAGTCCACTAAGTACACTCTACACTTCACCCCCCTGGCAGACGAGTTCATTAGTTGGTAGCTAGCCAGTTGTACAAATTACTGTCTTTCTAGTTTACATTCTGCATGTTACTGTTGTGATTACATGTTACTGTTGTGGTAAAATGTTACTGTTGTAGTTACACATTACTGTTGTGGTTAAATATATATATATATATATATATATATATATATATATATATATATATATATATATATATATATATGTATATATATATATGAATATATATATATATATGTATATATATATATATATATATGCATATATATATATATATATATATATATATATATATATATATATATATATATAAATATAAATATAAATATAAATATATATATATATATATATATATATATATATCAGGGTTGTTTGATTTAAATTATTTGATTTAAATCATTGATTTATGACTTTTTTTACTTCTGATTTTTTTTATCGCTGATTTATATGAATTTAACACAAATAATTGTTTACAAGCATCGAGATCAACAAAGTTTTGTATGTTTTTTAATACAAAAGCATATAGTCAGGGTTGGCATGTAACAAAGTAAAAGTACTTCGTTACAATACTTGAGTAGTTATTTCAAGTAATTGGCGTGTAACAAAGTAGAATTTTGACTAAATACTTTTTAGTTTTACTCAAGTAGTTTTTAGGTGAATTACTTTAACTTTTACTCAAATACAAAATTAGGTAATTCAATCAACCCTGCATATAGTGCGCACACTTGTGTAGTTGTATTGTCACCAGATAGCCTGATAGTAAAATATTTTATGACATTGTGTATGTTTGAGCTATTCCCTTTCTGAATGCAGTGAAGCCACACAAACTTGTCTTCAAGTCAGAAACCCTGAGTTAAAGTCCACTTAAGCTTAACAAGATTTAACAAGATTGCCATCCCAAACAACAAGTTCCTGATGGCAAGTGGACAAGGAAGCCATTGGCTTATCGAGAGTCCAACAATTTTATCATCTATGTGTAGCCCGCTCTTATCACATATCTGTCAAATCTATTTGTAAATGTATTCACACTACTAGCATTAATACAATCATTTGGCAGTTTGTTCCATTCATTTATCACCCTCTGTGAGAAAGAGTACTTTCTCATGTCGAACCTACACTGCTCCTTAACTAATGCTGCTTTATGTCCTCTGGTTCTACTACCTTCTTTAAGTTTGAAGAACATATTCCTATCAACATCCTCATAACCGTTCACTATTTTAAACACTTCTTTAAACACTTCAATTCTGGAATCATCTTAGTTGCTCTTCTTTGTATTCTTTCTAGCTTGTCTATGTCCTTCTTACGATACGGCCTCCATGCTTGTATACAATATTCCAAATGTGGTCTAACTATTGCTTTGTACAGGGGTACAATTAGCTGTTTCTCCTTACATGTGATAGTTCTCCTAATGAGCCCTAGAATTTGATTTCCTTTCGATGCAGCAATCCCACATTGCTCTGAAACTTTCATGTCAGCTCTAAATGTTACACCTAAGTCCTTTCCTTTTGTGGTTCTACCTAGTACAGCACCCCCCATTTTATATTCTTCATCCATGTTTCCATGTCCTAAGTGTATGCATTTACACTTCCTAAAATTTAATAACATTTGCCATTTTTCTGACCATTTAATTAATTTATCTAGATCATCCTGTAAACTTTGTTTATCTGTATCATTAATAACCTTTCTGAATACTTTTGTGTCACCTGCAAATGTCAGTACTTTGCTAGATATGTCATCTTCCAAATCATTTATATATATTAAAAACAGTACAGGGCCTAATACTGATCCCTGTGGTACCCCACTCAGAACAGATTTCCAGTTTGAAATCTCACCATCTACTATTACTCTCTGTCTTCGATGTGTAAGCCACTTTTCTATCCAGTTGATTACATCATTGGGCTTTTAGTTTAAGTAACAGTCTTTTAGTTTAAGTAACAGTCTGTGATGTGGCACTTTATCGAAAGCTTTCTGAAAATCTAAATACACAACATCCACTGGTGAACCGTCATCTACCCACTTTGTAATTTCTTCCAAAAAACATAAGAGATTGGTTAGATATGACCTTGCTTTTAGGAACCCATGTTGAGATGTATTTATTAATTTATGTTTTACAAGGAATTCCACCATGTGGTCTCTAATTAATGTTTCGAGTAATTTACATACAACTGATGTTAAACTCACTGGTATGTAATTTTCTGGTTTGTTCCTCGATCCTTTCTTAAATAGCGGTGTAATGTTTGCTTCTTTCCATTCTGAAGGAACTATTCCTTCTTCTAGTGACAAGTTAAACAGTTTTGCAAGTGGTGTATTAATTTGCTCAACAATTTCCTTAAGCAGTTTTGGTGGTATCCCATCAACTCCTGGTGATTTATTATTTTTCATCTTCTTAATTTTCTTTGCTATCATTTCAGGAGTTACAAATAACTAATAAGTGTTCTGATTTATTGCCCTCAAATTTAGTAAATGGAACTGGAAGAGTCGACGTAGGCCCAAATTCTAATTTTTGGCCCCAGATTGGATATAAGTATATATATAATTATAACTAGCTTGTGTTAGTTGCTACCAATTCAGTATGTAAATCAAGTGAGACAGTCTGGGCTACAGTTGTTTAATACTGTACCAGTATGCAGTCTGGTTGGATATACTTAGAGTACACAGAAAACTGGACAGGTGCTAATCCATCCTCTCAGCAAACAATAATTATCACTGCTACTGTCACAGACACACAGCATGCTTTCCTTTCCAAGACAGATTATGCAACTACAGGGGGTGAGGCCTTGTGAACATTGTTTAATGTCTTTATATAAGTAAAAATCATGTACTGTCTTAAGTACCCAAATCGATTTGAATAGAACACATTTGAAAGAGTTTATAAATATAAACATCTATAAAAATGTCTATATACCAGATGAAAAAAAAAAAAAAAAAAAAAAATCTGATTGTTTAAAAAAGTCATGATTTTCAACCCTGATATATATATATATATATATATATATATATATATATATATATATATACATACATATACATACAAACATATACATATAAACATTTAAAAAAGTCATGATTTTCAACCCTGATATATATATATATATATATATATATATATATATAAATATATATATATATATATATATATATATATATATATATATATATATATATATATATATATTTTTATATATATATATATATATATATAGATTTTTACTTATATAAAGACATTAAACAATGTTCACAAGGCCTCACCCCCTGTAGTTGCATAATCTGTCTTGGAAAGGAAAGCATGCTGTGTGTCTGTATATATATATGTCGACTCTTCCTCAGTTTTTTCTCTTAATTCGTGATGACACATCAAATTCAGCGTCTAATTTATGTCTGAAGTTGTTTTCATATGTGCTCCACCCATTAATTCATTAAAAGGGTAACGCTAGAAGTTTTAATTTTGAGCTTTTTCATGAGTGTTTAGTGGGCGATAATATGCACTAAATCTAATATGCACTCATTTTATATCTCGTATTTTGAATGGAGGGTGGTGGTGAGAGGATGAGGTTAAATATCATTCACACCAAATCAGGGTATTACTTTAGTGGGGACAGGCTAATTAAAAAAGTCGATATAGCGAAATATTTTCAATTAAAGCTAGAATCTACATAAGAAGACTTAAGAATTTAGATTCTATTAAAATATAAAACTTAATTACACGTATAGTGGAATTCAACTGTCAAAATGTTGATGACACTTGTTAAGCTTGTTAAAAACCATGACCAGACCAGATGGATAGATGGATCAAGCAGTCTGCAGTGTAGCTGTTAGATAACCCTGTATGTTGACCCCCCATTCTTCCCAATCTGAAATGTATTTTGTTTTAGAAAGTCAGAATTTATATTTTGCTCCTTGTGAGAGTCCTGATTTTGAAATTTTTTTTTGGCTCCAAAGTGTCTCAGAATTAATCACAGAGCATCTTATTAAACAAATTTCCTGGGGAGGTCCCAGACCCCCCTAACAGGAGGCAGTTGCTCCCTCCTGCACACTCCCCTCATTTCTTTCAGGCCCTTACCATCTAGTCAAATTATTTCAGTGCTATTCCTCTTGTACCTCTCACATACCTGCACATTCTATTCCTCTTGTACCTCTCACATACCTGCACATTCTATTCCTCTTGTACCTCTCACATACCTGCACATTCTATTCCTCTTGTACCTCTCACATACCTGCACATTCTATTCCTCTTGTACCTCTCACATACCTGCACATTCTATTCCTCTTGTACCTCTCACATACCTGCACATTCTATTAATTGCTAGCCAGAAATGACTTGCAGTGGCGTGAGCGTGCACCACTGGTTCATTAAAACTACATGACTGCCAGTTTGATAATCACCAGGTCTTTGTTATGTAGCAAATAATGCGCCAAACACGATGCACTAAGTTACTTCTATATTAAGTTCAAAACACATCCAAAGAGCGACTCTCAAGATCCAATCAAATCAATATACGCTGTACATATGTATTCTAGTTGGCACTGTGACTGCACTGCAAACTAGCTGACATAGATAACCACACAAGTTCAATGGCGTGTCTTGTGAATTTCTGTTGCCAGTCTCACAAGTGTGTGCTCAGGGTTGGCACCTATGATTGAGCACTATGGAAACAGTCTCACAAGTGTGCACTCAGGGTTGGCACCTATGATTGAGCACTATGGAAACATCCAAAATGTATGCAAGGAATACAGAAAACATCATGATACATTAATGAGCATTAACAAGAAAATCACTTATGTACAGCAACTACTGATCCGTGAACAGAGATCAACTGATTTCAAAGTACTAATTATGTGTATTTATCTCATACATTTTTCATCCACTTTGTTGTAGGATACAGAAAGGAAATGAAAACAAACAAAATTGATATGACAAAGAATGACAAAAACATAAATCAAAGGAATCACAACCTTCCATCCCAACACCTTGCCTTAGCAGGGAGGATGCAGCATGTAAAGGAATCACAACCTTCCATCCCATCACCTTGCCTTAGCAGGGAGGACTCAGCATGTAAAGGAATCACAACCTTCCATCCCAACACCTTGATGGGAGGATGCAGCATGTAAAGGATTCACAACCTTCCATCCCAACACCTTGCCTTAGCAGGGAGGACACAGCATGTAAAGGAATCACAACCTTCCATCCCAACACTTTGCCTTAGCAGGGAGGAAACAGCATGTAAAGGATTCACAACCTTCCATCCCAACACCTTGCCTTAGCAGAGAGGATGCAGCATGTAAATGAATCGTAACCTTCCATCCCAACACCGTACCTTAGCAGAGAGGACACAGCATGTAAAGGCATCACAACCTTCCATCCCAACACCGTACCTTAGCAGGGAGGACACAGCGTGTAAAGGAATCACAAACTTCCATACCAACACTTTGCCTTAGCAGGGAGGACACAGCATGTAAAGGAATCACAACCTTCCATCCCAACACCTTGCCTTAGCAGGGAGGACACAGCATGTAAAGGATTCACAACCTTCCATCCCAACACCTTGCCTTAGCAGGGAGGACACAGCATGTAAAGGATTCACAACCTTCCATCCCAACACCTTGCCTTAGCAGGGAGGACACAGCATGTAAAGGATTCACAACCTTCCATCCCAACACCTTGCCTTAGCAGGGAGGACACAGCATGTAAAGGATTCACAACCTTCCATCCCAACACCTTGCCATAGCAGGGAGGACACAGCATGTAAAGGAATCACAACCTTCCATCCCAACACCTTGCCTTAGCAAGGAGGACACAGCATGTAAAGGATTCACAACCTTCCATCCCAACACCTTGCCTTAGCAAGCCAGTTTACAATGTTCTGTTAGCAATGGGCCTTGCAAGTTGCCAGCAAACTACAGCACTACCTGTGTACATGTTAGTGTGATCAAAGCTCCAATAGCAGTGGACAGGATAGTGTCCATTGCAGCTGTGGAAATGTTACTGGACATCAGAAATAGCCATCCACTCGTAGTGCATTCAGTTGTCTTGTTAGACATGGCATGTTTGATTGCAGGTCAACTCAAGGCCATGTGCACATTCAGGCCCGGGACACCTGTTCCTGGTCCCCATCAAATGTGCCACCCTAACAGTTTTGCCATTATTCCTGACCCGGAGCCTGTTTTCAAAAACTGTCAGAACCTGCTGTGTACATTCCATTGTGGTCAAGGGCCTCCAGTCAGCCCATGCCAAACATATTTCATACCTGTACATTGCTCTACCCGGTTCACACCTGCACTCAGGCAGACTAGGAAGGTGCCAGTGGTTATGAAACTTCACTACCTTCCAAGAATGTCTTGTGCAATGAACACTTGAGTAAATGGAATAGTTAATGACATGGTGCATGGCTCCCTCTACACAGATTTCTGTTTCTTGACTATTGCAATTTTCCCTTTTCCACAATATTGTTCTTAAGGATATCACATAACTTCAATGTGTAAAAAATTGTTTGGCAAGGGACTCGATCACCTTGTTTCTCTCACTCGCAGACACTTGTGAAATTTCTACATTGGCTTCCTGTCCAATGTTGTATTATTTTAAAGATCCATACTATTATCTCTCAGGCACTTATATCTAAGCAACCAGAATATTTCTCTCCCCGTCTTTTTTGTGTCTACATGGATGATCACTCACTGCTCACTACTGCAAGAAAGCCAGACAGCTCCAATCATCTAGTTCTGATCTATTTTTCCCCCAGAGTTGAAACTAACATTACAACTAGGGCTTTATATGTTACTGCACCAACTCTAGAATTCAGTCCCTATTAGTGTTAGGTCAGTAGAAAATATGATACAATGTGCCACCATCCTCAGACCGGTGTATCCGTCCATCTGTTGACAACTTTTGCATTGAAGGTCCAATTATATCAATGTCGCTATTGCGAAACCCCTTTGTTTTGATGCACTTATAAGCTCTGATTTCCAAGGATTTACAATTTTTTATATTGTTATTATTATTAAGATAGGATCTTTACAGGTGCCTTCTTGCAAACAGTCATGATGGGAAATGTGAACACTCGTGGAGGACATAAGAGGATATTTTCTAGTGTAGAACATGTTCCTAGTAAATGTACAGTTTCATACTGCCTGGTATGAACTGTGCATTATCTGATAGTTTGAACTCTCAACATTTAGGGAATAATGTACTGTTGATGTCACGAGAGTGTTACCAGCCACATAACATCAAGAGTGCATGTGGCACTCGTGATGTTATGTGGGTGAGTGACATCAATAAACAGTATGTTATTCCCATTATATAACAGTTAATTAACACTTGAGCATACTTTTTCACTTCCTACATTTGTAAATATGCTGCTGGACCGGTTTCACGAAGTATTCCTACCATTCGACGGAACTGATGTGGATGTTTGACGCAGATTATGTAAACCACAACAATCGCCAACAGTCTGATGAATTCTTAGAACGATGCTGCTGTGTGTTATCTGGGTTGATATATCACAGTAAAATGCTTTACACCAATCAGGTAGTGTTATTACTGTGATATATCCATCCAGATAATGCATGGCAGCCTCGTTCTGAGAATCCTATGTTAAACATACGTTTGTGAATGGATATCAGCATGGCTAGCCATTATGTAACCCATTATACATGATACATTATACCATGTGCCTGCATGGGTGCTTGTACATAATTCTACTATCTAGCTTGCCTTGTACAAGATTATGATGACAAGTGTGTTCCTATATTTGGTATCTTGAACCACTAAAATGCTTAATACACCCTCTGGCAGACCTGGTCACAATAACACCAACTTGGAAGCATTCAATAATGCTGCAATTATTGGGCAAAAGCTGTGTTCACACAATTCTACCATTGTATTCAGGTACTCATTTATACAGTTGAATTAATTAAGGGAACGTGGTAAATGTAGCTGCTAATTGCTACTATGCAACAGTAGTATCAAAATGCAGTATACATTGTGAATTTTTATACTGTTGTACAAAAGTAAATTTACATGGTAATTACTGATTCATGATTGATTATAATATGATTTCTGCATATCATATATGACAGATGCTGCCAGTAAACAAGATAGAATTAATTGTTGGTCAAATTCAACAGTAATATTAATATTAATCTACGTTATGTCAATAGTTACAGACTGGTGAAAGTGAAGAGTCATTTAGATGAAGTTCAACAACACAGCTATTAGCCTGTGTGGCAGGATACCTCCCTCAGTGGTGGAAGATATCCCACTCGGGAAGGCAGGAAAATATCCGCAACAGAAGATATCCTAGGGTATCTTCCCCCACTTTGGGTGTCATTCCCTTCATGTCACAAAACATGTCTGATCAGTGACACTGGCAATGACAGTCAGTAATTATTCAATATCCCCTCTCACTGCTAGGCATGAATTAATAAGGAAGAGGGAATGCCCCAGCACAAGGTGGATGGGCCAAATAAAGGATTCAATCGGAAGTTGATACTGGCTGAACTGAGTCAGATGGATGAAGGATGACATGATCAAGATGGCTGGTGGAAGCCAGACTTGGGATCAGTTACACTATATCAATTCCAATTACAAATACAAATTCAAATTGCACCTCAAAAATTCAAATTACAAACTACCAATTCGAATGGTAAATTCCATATCGAAATAAACGTATGTGAGCAGCTTTATTTAATTTCTGCATATTATGGTACATAATGACAAACAAATATAATAAATGTAACATATTATATTTTATTGATTATTTATAGTGAATAATCAGGGTTAAAAAAGCTACATGATGTATCTGAAAAAGTAATTGAAAATACCAATTACATGTTCACCAATTCCAATTACTTTTAAAAACAAAACACCAATTCCAATTACAATTCTGGAATTGGCATTTCAGTTACAATGTAATTGACCCTAAGTCTGGTGGAAGCTTATCATATGAGTCAGCAGGTGAACTATGACTTGATAGAACTGAAGACAAGACTGTGGAATAGGGGCCAAGAAACTTTATGTATTCAGTTTCTACTATGTGAGTCATTCTAAAATTGTGGCACATGATTTTTCTCTCCATGTGGTTCACATGGCATTATATCCACATAATAATTATTTGATTTGTGAATTTTTAATTGTTTGACTTTCTTTTGGGTGGCATTGTGATAATAAGAACACACCCTTGAACGGTAAACTTAGCATGAAATGTGATTCATAAAAGCTGCCACACCCAAATTAGCCTTGTCCTAAGTGTACCCCTGGGATGTAATGTTACAGTGCATTCATATTTATTAACATCCAGGTAGTATATCTACAGCAGATATGTCCATGAGCACATATTTATTAACATCCAGGTAGTATATCTACAGCAGATATGTCCATGAGCACATATTGACTGCACAAAATAAAATACATAACCCGCTAAATGCATGCACATGAAAACGACGGGAATGGCAGATGGATCTGCAAACATGTTTGCCAGAAAGCACTACAAATCACGAGGAGCGAGGTGAGCACAAAACGTAAAACAGTTCTACTTCCGCGATGACAACAGCCATAATACCAGTGGAAAGAAGGACATGGTAACAAGGTAATGGGGAAGCTTCTAGGTGACACGATGATGGACCTGCATCTCAAATCTTCTCCTTCCCCTAGGTCCCTTATGGGGTGGGGATTACACCGCTTAATCTGTTCCGCCCTCTCAATGAGTATTCTCTATTTATCAAGATCTTCTTCCATTCTCTCCCACTTTTGTCAATCTTTCCACACTAAGTCTATGTATGTGTACTGTCCACTGCAGTTGGCTCCCCCACCTTCGTCGTCAGGTGTTTCCGATCTCTTCTTTTAATTCACCCATCTTCCTTGTCTTAACGTCTCTGAACCCAGTTGTTCTCTGGTGCCTGTAGCTTCTCCTCTGGTCTCTCGGTCAGTGCAAGTCTTCCTAACCCATATACACAAGTTGGTGCCATGCAGGCTTTTTTCATTTAGCTGTTTCTTCAACTGTCTGTCCCACATAATACCCTCTGCTCCTACTTCCAACTTCCTTTCTCCCTACTTCCTCCATCCTCACACACTGTTCCACACAGGTACACAAAGATGTCCACTTGCTTATTGGTCTTTCCACCGACTACTGCAGGTCCTCCTCCTGTTCACCTATCCGCCTTACTTCGGTCTTCTCAAGCTACATTTAGAGGCTATGTTTTCTGAAGATGTTACTCCATTCTTGCAATGGCTTCTGTAGTTCCTCCTTGTTATCTTCCACACTTCAGTTCTTCCTGTTCCAACACCTTTCCACTAATTATCACCAAGTCCTTGCAGAAATGCCACAGTCCTGCATCATGCAATTACTCCATATGATCAAAGGCAAAAAAAATTTTTTTTCGGAAAGAATATAGTGCCGCAATTTGAGAATGAAAGATATGTGAAATTGTGCTTGAGATAACTGCAAATCATAGCATAATGAAAATATGAAAGTATTAATAAATACAGACTTCATTGCATCATGGTCTTGCTTCTAATTGTCGTGTTTCACTTAGTATAGTTTGTTTACAGACAGCTATGGTGTTCAAGGGCATATCCTGGGTGGGGGAATATATCCCAGGGAGAGAGACATCCATGGGAAATTTGCCAGGAGACTCCTGGAAATCCACCAAATCTCCTGATCTCCTGGAAAGGAGAACCAATCTCCTGGATTTTCAGTGAAACCAAAACAAATTTTCTTTCTATATTATTTTCCGAACTCGGCATGGCCTAATTGGGTTTTATTTCCGGCTGACTCTAGTATGTTTTTCTGAGTCAACACTGACTCTTGGTCACGCTCGGCAATGACACCCTGCGTGCTATTGCTATTGTGCCAGAGAAGGATCTTCTCAAGTCGGCCAAGGTTGCAACATGGGATTATGTGAAGGTTCACCAGTAAATGTGTAGGCTTGTGTCTGTTGTGCATGCTCTGTGAGATTGACATGGACGTTATTCTTTTCTGGTAGATTTGTGATATACGTGTGAGGGTTTTCATAAATTATAGACATGTGCCTGTCATGCTTGGTAAAGTCATATAAATCCCCGATTTTCTGAGACCCTCCGATTTACGGGTAAATCTCCTGGATTGGCATTTCCGAAACTTAACATGTATGGATTATGATTGTTGTAGATAGTTTGGTGTTATTTGTGGTGCAATTCTATAGGCATCAGTTAAACAACAAAAATCTCAATTATATTGCATTCTATGTACAGGGTAGTTCAAATATAAATTTGCAATTAAAAAAGTAAAAAATATGCGTTAACAAAACTTCTGTTAATTAATTAAATTGAGAGTGATATTAGCTGGTAATTGTTAAATACCAGCAAGGCCTGTGCAATGTTTCCAGTAAGACAGTCTGGCTCTGATGCAGACTGCACTACCTGGCCATTCTACCTGGCACAGTACTCTGACCCACCCTGTCCTGGCCCACAACAAATATCATTACATATGATGCACCTGTAAGACTACTAATGTTAAGGTGACATGGGAATAAACTTAATTCATTGTGTCTATATCTATAAATCATTCAGAGTTTGTAGATTAAATTTATTGTTTAAAGTATTGTGGGCCCTTTTTCAACATGTTGTATATATGCTGGTGTAGAAATCAATTGCATCATACTCAGAAATGTATTGGGTACCTCCTACAGTGGTTCCTGCAGTGGAATACTGGTCTAAACGAGAAGTTCCCCTCCATACCTAAGACTTCCCTACCTAGTAAATATAAAATATTATTTTGCCTTGATTATATAGAATGCCTTTATGAGGCGCCGTAGCAGACAAAGGGTGATGAAACGGCAAAACATGTCAAGTCCTGCAAGAACCATTGAGTCCTGCAAGAACTATTGAGTTCTGAAAAATCGTCGAGTTCTGTCTGCCAGAACCGTAGATTTCTGCAAGAATCGTCGAGTTCTGCAAGACCCACCGAGTTCTGCAAGAACCGTCGAGTTCTCAAGAACCGTCGAGTTCTGCAAGAACCGTCGAGTTCTGCGAGATCGATCGACTCTGTTCGCCACTGAAAATAGCGTTGCCGCTGTAGGATGTGGAGCGAAGTAATGCCGCAAAAAGCATAATATACCCTATAACATAGTATATAATACCCACATAAAAAGTGGCTAAAAGTTACCATAACAGAGTAACTTATAGTTTATATATTTTATGAATGACTCACAAAGTAATTTGCACAGATGACAATAAATGAATGGAACGAAATCGTGTCAATGTTGCCAATAATAAATATGTTTAAAAACAAAATTGACAGTTAAGACGACAATGCCACGGGACGTTATCTGCGGTATATCCAATAATTTTTTTTCATTTAATGTTCTCTATTATTATTATTTTATCAATTATATTTAGTGCAATATTCGCTTTTGTCTAATTTTGAGAAATTAGGTGCATACATTAAAACATTTATAAACCTTTATTTCAGATGATGAAAGTACAATCACATTTGGTGACATTCTGTTCACAACTGCGATGGAGACATTCCTCCCCTGGGGTACACATTGCTTTTAAACATGATCATCTTGCACTACCTCACCATTGTATTCTACGTATACAGTGTACTTGCATACATTTTGACAACTATTAAACACTGCTAGCGTATAAGGTGAATGATGAGTAATATATCACATGAGTAATATATCACATTTCATTATAATTTTGTGTCTAATAAATCAAAACATTTTATAAATAAACCCATTCCAAAATATTTTCTATTCGTTTATTAACATATTTTTAGTAACAGTAATTAGTAATATTTCTAAAAAACATAAGACACAAATGACATTTTATACCAACTTTGTGGATGAACGATAACAAATATATAAATTAGCTCACTCATCAGCTAGCTCATATGGACCAAATTCATTGAAAGTGTGCCAAGCATGTTTGGAAATGAATAACGTTTTTTTTATTTAATAATTAACACTATTTTTACTGGGTTTGGATTGGTAATATATTCTAGTATTATTATCACCTGTTTAATTTGACATCTAACGATGACCTTATTTTTCATTATTTCACCACGTTTATTGTGTGTTTATTGTGTGTTTATTGTGTGTTAATTCAGGCAATTGTCGGTGCAAGGAGCATTATTTGTTATCACCATTGTATGATATATATGTCTATGAATTTGCATAATTGCCTAACTAATGTCTTGGATATTATTGTTTCTGGGTTTCCAAGCCACTGTTTATTATAATACTTCCAATAATTGAGAATGTACCTCTCATTGCTTGCTGTGTGTTTGTGTGCGTGCTTGTATGCGTGTGCGCGCGTGTGTGGTGTTAATGTCTATGCATTATATAATTTCTTGTATTCAAATCACAATGAAAATAACCATTGTTTACTAATATTTGTCGAAGACAGCCGAGTTGAAAATGCTTGCCGTAATAAACATGGTTTTGCTTTTAAGTGTCATTTATGTTAAACATTGGTACAATGTACTATATATGGCAACTGTAATGTTATATTCACAAAAGTGATAGATATGCGCATACATGCATGCAGCATACACAATGTCATTTAAGTTGATGTCTGAATGAATGTACTGGGCATTCCACAAACATATGTTGATCATTGTTATATCCCAGAGAAGTTGAAATGGCCTTGGAATGAACAGGTCTGCCAGGGGTGAAGTGTAAAGTGCTTTGAGCAGTCCTAAGGGCTAGATACCATGCTATATAAGAACTTACCTTTTTATATATGTACTTACTTATAATCTACTTAAAAAGTATGGTTTATTTGGGTGGTGGACATCCATGGTCGTCCACGGGGGGAAGGGGAGATCTGGATCTTTTTCAGACGTACTGTATATTCGTGAGCTCAAAGCATGTTTACTTTACATCTTATATATATATATCATTCTTCTTTCTTGCCCTTCCCTGGAAAAATTCCTGCGGATGCCCCTGTGGACGTCCAGTTAGTAAATAAATTCATTGGTATTGAGAACATTTTCAAAAAGATATGCTATTTTCGCTTATGTTGACTCCTTTTTCGATTCTATTCTCTTCAACATAGTATTTTTATAATGGTAACACCAGTTTATTCTTGTAATAAGGTCAATATTGACCCTCTGAGAGATGGCTAAATATGACAACATTTCTTGCCCTGGTAAACTTTAAATTATTTTTGGCCGATATGTTAAGCAATTCATCAGTTTACCTCAGGCAAAACCAAACCCTCTGGCATTGCTAATGCCAAAGCACATGGCTTCTTCAAACAGTTCATACACGTGGTGCACGGCCAGTAGCATCAAGGTACAGTAACAAGTGTTGGCCTGGGGCATTAAGCTACATGTTGAAATAATTAGTACTACACATTGCCAGTCAGCAAAATTAAACAAAAGCGAATATTGCACTAAATATAATTCATAAAATAATAATAATAAAGAACATTAAATGAAAAAAAAAATTGTTGGACATACCGCAAATTGAACTCAGTACCCTCTAAGCATAAAGTGAATGCTCTACCTCTAAGCCATGGCAGCTCACATGTAAAGTTGCACTGAATTCGTTCTGTATTCTGTAGGCCGTCCCATGGCATTGTCGTCTTAACTGTAAATTTCGTTTTTAAGCATATTTACATTGGCAACATTGACACGATTTTGTTCCATTCATTTATTGTCGTCTGTGAGAATGATTTTTGTGAGTCATTCATAAAATATATCAACTATAAATTGCTATGTTATGGTAACTTTTAGCTACTTTTATGTGAGTATTATATACTATATCATAGAGTATATTCTGCTTTTTGCGGCATTATTTCGCTGCACATCCTACAATGGCAATGCTATTTTCAGTTGTAAACAGAGTCGATCGATCTCGCAGAATTCGACGGTTCTTGCAAAACTCGACGGGTCTTGCAGAACTCGACGGGTCTTGCAGAACTCGATGGGTCTTGCAGAACTCGACAGGTTTTGCCGTGTCATCACCCTTTTGTCTGCTATGGCACCTCATATGCCTTGGCTGCTTTGAGAATATTATCGATGAAGAACAACAAACCGATGTTCCAACAAAGGTAAGTTTGTTCAGCTTATGTTTCAACAAAAAAGTGCAGATGCTACAGAAAGAAGAATTTGTTCGAGTTTGTTAGAGGTTGTTTGTGTATACCTTAACATATTTATAATTCACAACTAAATATTTATGAAATTCTTCCTAAGTTGGGCAGTTTGCTTGGCTTTCAGTTTATGGTTAGAATATGGACTGGAAACATTCATTTTCTGCCTTCAGAGATTGACTTGACACACATGGGGCATGAGATCTCAATCAAAGCAATAATGACTGACTTGAATTAGAATTTGTCTCTCAAGTATAAGAGACAAATGTTCCATACTTTGTATTGGCAACTAAGCGATATCTCATTTGATATACATGTATTGTATTGTGTATTTTTCTTGATGAGCATGTTTGTGCTAGCTGCCAAGCTACCTTTTCATTGATTCATATTATTTTCTCTTGGTACAATTATTAAATGACCTTTACCAACAATCACTCTTTGTGTGTTCCTGTAGCAAACAAGCTCAGGGTTCTGCCATTAAGCATCAGCAGGGTATAAATGAATATTTTTACACATGTCAAAATACTGTTTATACAATGTGAGGTGAAAATGACTGCTTTAATTTTTGCGGTAGTGTTAGTCTGTGATCTTCAGTCCGCAAAATGGGAAACAGTCTGTAGTACGCGAAATGGTTCATGGTCAAATGATGCTAGGTGATCACGTGGCGAACGAGAGTCATTCCCTTTGTGTTGGAACTCTGAGTCACGCTAGACGTACTTTGCAGAGCCATCACATTTGAAGTTTTTCTTCCCACCATCCTCCCCTGTCTACCTCCATTGTTCGTGTGTTGCTTACCATGTTATGATTCTGTATTGTATGTATACATTCAACTCCTGATAGTTCATAATTTGGTTGTGATAAACAATCACAATTGTGCATTAATGCTTTCCTTCATGTATAATTTTCCCATAGGGTTTTTAGAAGGTTTTAGTGTGTATAGTCTGTATTCACTTGTATACACAATGTCTTGGTCAGTAATACGTTTGCTGTACAACAATTTTTTAACAATTGAATTGTGCTTGAATTTTTTCTTTCATGAGAATCCCAATGGGGATTGTAGTACATAACCTTTCATTTTAGATGAATATTTGACTGGTTAGTTGATCGTTGTTATGACGATGATATTCTATGTTTATGTGGTGGGACAAAGGACCACCCCACCTTTGCTACTTCTACTTTTGTCATTTAATAATTGTTTCTCAATGAGCAACTTTGTATTGGCAACTAAGCAATATATCATTTGTATAATATTAATATGTATTGTAAATACATGTATTGTATTTGATTGTATTTTTCTTGATGAGCATGTTTGTGCTAGCTGCCAAGCTACCTTTTCATTGATTCATATTATTTTCTCTTGGTACAATTATTAAATGACCTTTACCAACAATCACTCTTTGTGTGTTCCTGTAGCAAACAAGCTCAGGGTTCTGCCATTAAGCATCAGCAGGGTATAGATACAGAATTTTCTCATTTGCCCAACAGCCAGTATTTGGCATTTGAATGCATGCCAAAAATCTGCCCAACAATTCCTTCACACCAGTTACAAATATCCCCAGGCAGTTCAGACCATCTGTCTCACAACTAGGCTTAACCTGGGCATGCACACATTCTCTATAGCTGGACACAACATCTGGAACAAACTCCCTTCATCTAAGAATCATCTGAAACTTGAGATTTTTTCGAAATTGCATTTCTAATACTCTGATGACGACTTTGGCACACCCTATTCAAATCACACTTAACGATTCTAATGTGTTGCATCTCTGAGCTCAGGCTCATGGAGATTTAGATGTCATAGAAGTTTATTTGTATAAACTGGTGGATGGAAGATAGCAAGGAGTAAGCTGGTGGATGGAAGATAGCAAGGAGTAAGCTGGTGGATGGAAGATAGCAAGGAGTAAGCTGGTGGATGGAAGATAGCAAGGAGTAAGCTGGTGGATGGAAGATAGCAAGGAGTAAGCTGGTGGATGGAAGATAGCAAGGAGTAAGCTGGTGGATGGAAGATAGCAAGGAGTAAGCTGGTGGATGGAAGATAGCAAGGAGTAAGCTGGTGGATGACTTCTGATGATTATATTGCCAAAGTGTGAGGCTGCTTAATTGAGGAGCAAAACGACCAAAGATTGTGCTTGGACTCTCCCATTACTTGTCTATCAGCAGCCATCATCAAGCCAGTACAATTGAGTTGTCACACAAATGTCACTAGGAAAAATCTCTTTGAATTGAGCACCAAGTTGATCAGGAAATCCAATGATGGAAGGACAACTGGTGACCTTCAATCATGATGGGATGTGCACTGGCATTGTACAGGACCACTGACCACACTTGTACAGGACCACTGCCCACTATTCTACAAGACCACTGACCACTGTTCTACAAGACCACTGACCACTGTTCCTGTACAGTGCAATTTCCCTCCGTCTTACAAATCACCATCTTCACAGCACTGAAGATGATGATTTGTAAGACAGAGGGAAATTGTGTGAAACAACAGGAAATTAATTACTGTGCTGCAATATGTCATCTGCACATAATTATCAACTCAAGGAATGTCACTGGACAGATTGGTGACTGAATACCAGTGCAGTGATGTATGTGACATGGAAGATGATAATGCCACACTTAATGTAGTTGGAGTGTCTGGTGACTCTGGTGTGTCATGTGGTAAAAAAATGGAAATTCAGGAATCGCTGTATCTGATGGACATGATTTATTGTAATTAAACCTTTGATGGAGTAATTATATTGTAAGCCTGCACTGTGTGAATCTGGATTAGTAGCATTAATGTAACAAAATATATATACTGAACAACAAAAGAAACATGCATATTATTTCAGCATGTTTTTATCATGGCACAATGAACTTCCTGAAATGTTATCAATGCAGCTATGTGTGCCTCCATTAAGTTAACAATTACATGCAAGGCACACGGGCATGCAGACTGGTTAGTTCAGGGCCTGTGTGGACACATACTACATACAGGCATGCAGGCTGGTTAGTTCAGGGCCTGTGTGGACACATGCTACACACGGGCATGCAGGCTGGTTAGTTCAGGGCCTGTGTGGATACATGCTACACACGGGCATGCAGGCTGGTGAGTTCAGGGCCTTTGTGGCACATGCTACACACAGGCATGCAGGCTAGTTAGTTCAGGGCCTGTGTTGACACATACTACACACAGGCATGCAGGCTGGTTAGTTCAGGATTTGTGTGGACACGTACTACATACAGGCATGCAGCCTGGTTAATTCAGAGCCTGTGTGGACACATGTTACACATGGGCATGCAGGCTTGTTAGTTCAGGGTTTGTGTGGAGTCTGTGGACACATGCTAAACACAGGCATGCAGGCTGGTTTGTTCAGGGCCTGTTTGGACACGTGCAAACACGGTAAGTGAAATTTGAGGTATGAACATCATTTATTCGGTAAACACAAAATAACAGGAAACCCCCAACACAAGTGTTACCAGTACTATCCTTGTCACAGCAACTGCTGGAGTCACAAAGATTACAGAACTGGATGGCCTCGGGTGATCACTGCAAGACAACACTGCTATATTCATCGCATCTATCTGAGGGATAGTTTCTGTAGCACCAATGAAATCATCTGTAACATCATCAGGAACCAACAGAGGTCTATTAAGTGGTCAGATAGTGCTCCACCGACTTGCCGATAAAAACCTTCAAAACAGGCCTCGAACTAAATTAGTTAGTGTCCTGCACAAATGTTGACAAAAACAAAAACTGACAGTCAAATATTCATGTTTCTTTTTGTTGTTTAGAATACATGTGTTTGTGAACATTATGTTTATGACAGCTTTACATCATACTTATGCATAGATTGACAAATCCTCGTTATTAAATTTTTAATTGCCAACAAACTGATTTGTCTCTGTTTGTCTCTATTCTAGAAATATTATTACAGTATATCACTGCATCACTAATAAATGTACTTAAATCATGATATATGCTTGCACTTGATGTTGCTCTTTTAACTATTTTATTTTCAATTAAAGCTAATTTTGATGAAAGGAAAATATTGTTTATGTTATTTCAGTACAGATACTACTCAACTATATTGTGTAAATTCTAGCAGCATGAATATGTTTAAAAACAAAATTGACAAATATCTCAGGAGGGTGGGTTACACACAGATGAAAAATTTGTGGACTCTCGATAAGCCAATGGCTTCCTTGTCCACTTGCCATCAGGGCCTTTGCCTTGGATGACAATTTTGTTAAACTGATATAAGTAATTTCCTCCTATTTGAAAAAGTGTAATACATTATTGCTCTGCTGTCTGTCCATGATTCATGAGTGATATCTTTTCTTAATTATCATTGCTGATGTCATCAGAAACATGAAAGAAATATTGTTAAGCTTACCTAATTCTTGTTGGAGGACTTCATCCATCCACTCATAGCCACAGTCCTCAATCATACGTCATGCTCTTTGGAAAATGTTGCAGGACTTCATCCATCCACTCATAGCCACAGTCCTCACTCATATGCCATGCTCTTTGGAAACTGTCACACTGTGTTCCACTCACAGCACGGGCAATACTGCAGACATCACTTTAAAGAACACATTGCAAACTGCTGCCTGATAGGTTCACATTGGCCCCAGCATGTTCCCTAACCACAGCTGCAGCAGTGTCTTTCTTGCATATGCCACATGAATTACTGAACCCACTCACTTTCCTATTGGCTACTAATAAGCATGTGCATTCTTGAAGTCAATTCACATTTGAGTTGCTGCACTCTTTCACCCATACTTTAGGGCAATTCTAACTTTAGCGCAATTCCCAGACAAAGGAAAATCAAATACCAATTTCCATGGTGTCTCATAGGTATTATATCTAATAAGGACAACCACTTGTTTAAACTAGCTTATCCTCAATAGCTCCCCAGCGTACCAATCCAACTGTTTTCAACAGGAATTGCTTTTATGCAATAACCAACACAAGTCCGATGTAGGAGAGAATTGAAACAGGCCAAATAAATGACGTTTTTTATTGCAAAGTGGACTGCTTATCACGCAGCCACTTTGGGAAGAACATTAACAGGAATGTGAGCTCCTCTAAGCAAACCCGACAGGAACTGAACACATGTACAGCCCCGTCCGGCAAGTTTCTCAGAGCCCACATTCCTACAAGCATGACGATAACATATATACATCAAGAAGTCGTCATGAACATGTAATGCAAAGAATACAGACATTCCACCACCAATACACAAATTTAATTACAAACAGGTGGGGCCATTTCGCTAACCTATATAAACATAAGCCAAGAATACCGATGAAGAAACAGGAAGCAGATCTAATTACTGCCCTTGGATGGCCAACCCTCGAACGAAGGCGCATTATCAAACAAGCCACTACCTTCTACAAAATTCTAAACAACATTATTGAGATCACCCCCCCTCCGGGCCTACTAACTCGCTCTCGAACCCGTGGACAATACATAGCCCCCAAGTGTCGTATAAATGCAATGGTCTTTTCATTTTATCCCAGAGCCATTCGCATATGGAATATGATTCCATCAAAAATTACCAACATAAAAAACCCAAAATCATTTCAAGAAGCTATTATGGAACTCCCTTTCACCACACCTCCTCACCTAAACTGCCTTTAAAACACAGTGCTCAGCGTAAACTTATCCATGGTGTGGGTATGGAGACTGTCTATGTGTGCATGTGGCAAGGCAGCGACAGTATCCATACACACAACCAACCTATTAAAAATTTTCGTTAAACATCCTATACATAAAATAAATAAAACTATCAGATAAAACCATTTCAGCAACATTAATTATACTAGTCTTTTAATCGAACGCACCACCCACAGCGCATGCGCACAGTCCACCACAAACTCCTGCGTTAGCCCAAGTTTGGGCTGTTTGGAGTAAACCACCTGAGACTTGAGACTTGAGAAGCCTGTCTGCGCAGAAAACCCCATGAACACCAAATACTAGGGGACAAACCCCCGTGTTCATCTTATATTAGGCCAAAAGTGGGGAAAGCGGTTTCGACATCTTCCAACTTGCTATTTCATCAACGATGTACAATCGCATTTAAACTAAATGTTGAAAATAAGGAAGAAAGGCGGGGAGGAGGGTGGATTTCGAGAGACAAATTTCAGACACAACTTCGCAATGCAGAGACTGAAGCAGGAGCGAAAGATTCAAGCTACTGGCTCCGGTTTGGACTGGTTTCCGCCAAGCCGTGATTGGCTGGCTAGCACGGAGTAATACAATTTATTTGGCCAAATAGTTCCGGTGTAGTCTCGGACACCCAGGGCAAGTTTAACGACGACCTGTCTTGGTTATCTCATAAAAATTGTTATGCACCTGGTGAGTTACATAAATTCATATCAGTTAGGAACTGCTTAACCCCTGTTGCTTTGGTGTGCTGCAGAGCTTGGCCCTGGGTCTCCAGAGGATTTTAGCTGGGTGAGCTATGGAGGATAAGCAAGTTTAAAGTGAAACAAGTCATGGTTTTCTGCTTATGCACATATAAGAGTTACTAAAACATAACCATTTGTAACTACAATAATGAGTATCACTCCAGTGGTTTACTAGGAAAGCTTTGCTGAATACACAACGTCATAATTTTATGGGCTGCACTAACTTCTCGTGCAGGAATACTATTTCCTGGGTGCATAGGTGTCAATTGAAGACTATTGTATGCAGACTTGGGATCAATTACTTTATATTAATTCCAATTACAAATACCAATTCCAATGATATATAAAAATACAAATTACAAAACACCAATTCTAATTATCAATTCCATATTGAAATAAACATGTGAATAGAGAAACTATATACATACTCAATGCTCCAAAATAACATATGTTTTTAGAGAAGCTTTATGTAATTTCTGCATAAATATTATGGTACATAATGCAAACACATGATATATTAGATTGATTATTTTTAGTGAATAATTTTAATAAAAAGTTACACGATGCAATACTATGCAATTACATTTCCCCCAATTCCGAGTCCCGATTACTTTAAAAAACACCAATTACATTTGTGGAATTAGTGTTTCAATTCTATTTACAATATAATTAACCCCAAGTCTGGCTGTCTGTAACATCTGCTCTATGAAGAAGATGCCATCAATAATCACCTTGTGTGTTTGCAATGTCTACCAACTCTGTATGATGTGATATACATGCTTTCATTATGCCAGTCCTTCACCTTGGCTCAGTATCCATTCATTCCCAGTTTCTGTTCCCACTCCTCTCTAATTGCCAGCCCAGGACACCCAGTGAGGCTGCACAACACAGCTGGATTGTGTGGAGATGCCAAAAAGACAATGTTCCCCACCATTTGCACATTAGATGAGTTTCCTGCAGTTTAGATCACTGTTCCTGATAGATTGTCTGTGTAGACACTGGGCACCAATAACAAGAATAATAATAAAAGTACACTTACCCATGGTATATAATGCCAAATCTAGCTACAAACTACACAAGGTGCTTTACATTAAATTAAAATTGTCTTGAATGGCCATGACGTGTCATATAAAAATATACAACTAAAAGGGCTTAATGTCAAGTCCAAAAAGGAATTCATGTAGACAGTCCATAAATTAAATAAGACAGTGTGTTTCTAGTAGTCAAGGTGTTTATTAAAAGAGTATGCCCTCTTAAAGGTGGTCTGGTCTCACTGGTCCTTTTGTGCAGTGACATTGCCAGGTTGTTCCACAGATCTGGAGCTGTATGCAACAACAAAACTCCCAACCTTGCAGCCTGTTCTTGCTCTAACACCACATCATATAAAAATCCACAATTAAAAGGGGTGATGCCAGGTAGAAGTATCACAGTTGCATGTGACAAAAGGAGCCACAGTGGTGGTCTATCAATGTGTTTTAAATATTTGTTAAAATAATATGTTTTAAGGCTCTCTTAGAGGCGGCTCTCTGGTCCGTCATGCAGTGACACTGGCAGGTCTGACCACAGATCCACAGCTGCAGCAACAAAGCTCACTTCATAGCACAAAGCATGTATAAGTTGGTGCATGAACTTAAATTTTTTCATAAAGACCGCTAATGATTTGGTGTAAATTCTTAGACTGCTGACATCAGTCTACAGGTATTGGCTACAGCACTCACAGGCCTATACACACCCTGGCAGCTTGAGAGCCCAGTGCAACCCATACTTAATACCCCAGCAGCATCCATGTCTGGCACTCAGAACAATCAGAACCAACAATTTTATGTTCACGCTATATTTATGTTGCTGAGTTTAGCTCTGTGATGTAAGTCGGCCAGTGGCATAGGTTAAACAAACATTGGAGCAAAGGTGCAGTACGCAAGAACGATAGTTAATTGTCCAGGAACAAAATGTTTCTGAAATATTTCAGCAATTTACTGCAACACAGAAATGCCACATTTATCTTTAAATCAACTGTTTCTTCTTGGCTGTGTCATAATCTAATGTTATTTTAATGATGAAAATTTTTATTAAATTCTGCTGCACCACAGAATTAAATAATTCTTAGAAATTACCAATATGATCACTAACATGTGAGTTTTTGACTTGGCAATAAGCCCATTAAGCTGTGTACTTTTATATTTTTGCTATTACTAAAATTTATAAAGCGCTGTTTATCTGGGACCAGCCGGTTCATAGGCATGTAGAAAACATACAGTATAATAATAAAAGTACACTTACCCATGGTATATAATGCCAAATCTAGCTACAAACTACACAAGGTGCTTTACATTAAATTAAAATTGTCTTGAATGGCCATGACGTGTCATATAAAAATATACAACTAAAAGGGCTTAATGTCAAGTCCAAAAAGGAATTCATGTAGGCAATCTTAAAATAATAAATATAATATTATATATAATAAATAAATAACTAAAGTACATGTTCATAAAAAGTGTCCTCATTTGCAGTTATTCCTCAAATATATAGGTTTTCATTAAGGTTTTAAATTTAGACAGTATCAAATGAATCTAAATATGAATATGAATCAACTTCTCTTATATATTATAAGACACGATGGTCATTCAAGACAATTTAAATTTAATGTACAGCACCTCAAGTAGTTTTTAAATATATCTGGTGATATATAAGTGTAATTTTATTATTGTATGACACTTAAAATGTAATAAAAATAATTATGGTTAGTTTAACCATAATGCATCTCAAAATGTAATTCATGTGATATAAAATACATACATATATACAGTTTTATACAGTTGTTTCCTCCCCAAATCCCCAAAGTCTGTATTGAATGGAATAGCATAGAATATCTGTACAACAGGCAGGTGTTGTAATGACAGGTACTTTATCAACACACAAGCCTATAATCGTTATGAATAAATGTGGGTGAAAACAAGCATATGGCACTGAGCTATTCACAGGCCATTAAATTATTCATGAGCATCACCTTTCATTGTAAGCATATGCTGCTTAATTTTGACCCAGGATCAACCACTTTCTGGTGACCTCACACATTAACTGCATCAATAAAACATGTGACAGTGATACAAGTGACATTGATATTATCAGACATTACACTGTAGCTCAGCAGTTGAGTGCCAGAGTGTCAATCAAGAAGACCAGGGTTGAGTTCAAGATTTAACAAGATTGCTATCCAAGGCAAAGGCCCAGATGGCAAGTGGACAAGGAAGCCATTGGCTTATGGAGAGTTCACCTTTCACTTTGCCTGTTTCTTTCAGAAGAGATGCTGAAATCTACTTATTTTCTACTTGGTGTCTATGCCAGGGGAAGTCAAAGATCCAACAAAAAGGGACAAACTGTTGTTGACTGACAGAGAGAATGGTAACTATCTATAAAAAAAACCATACGAGATTGCATTAGCTGCAGCTAAAAAATCTTGGTGTAATCTTGATAATCGAGTAAACGCCACGAATGCCAACACTAGATGGGTACTGGTCTCATATGAAAGACTACAGGATTTTATATTTGGATTGGATACAATCATTGATCAGTACTGGAGGAGTAGCGGACTTTAATATTTTTATTTTGTTGTCAAAATTAAGTAGTTCAAAAAGTATTAAAAATAATTTTCTCGTTTTGCTAAGGCATGAATTTAATTGGTTAGCACCAAATGCCACATCAACAGTGGAAATGTTTCCAAAAGCAAATTTGAAAAATCTGCCCTTATGAGAAGTCAATTTTAGTTTTCAAAATATTCATACTGCTAGCATTAACACAATCATGAGATTGTTTGTTTCATTTATTTATCCTCGTCTGTGAGCATGAGTACTTGATTACATTTATTTTCTAAGTAATCGTACTTATAATTGTACGCATTACTCATAATAGATCTTAGAGGCACATCAATGACATTTCTATGTTATTGTGTATTGAATGTATCATGCAAAAAAGGTCTAAATGTATGAAGTATTTGTCTTAAAAAGGTCTAAATGTGTGAAATATTGATTACAATTTTTTTTTTATGTTTGAGGTATTAGTCTTAGAAGGTCTTAAATCTGACCAGCTCAGAGCCACACTCTCCATACTGCCCTATAGGAAATAAAACATTCCAACAGAAACATTACCCTAACTGTAAGAAATTGCCTTGACAGTATAAAGCCCCTGCACACAACAAGTGGTGTGGTTATACAGTGTGCAGAACACTGTCCTTTCATGTTAGAGATGCTAGTTTGAAGCCCTCTAGCTGCTGTTAGAAGCTTGGATAGTTTCAGTGATCATTAGGTGACCTTTGAGCTCACAGAGAGTAGTGGTTACAATGTCACACTCAATCAAGAGGTTGTCTACTTGCTGTCATTAAAGCCTGGGGCAGTTTGTTCACTCCACATGGTCTCAGTTGTCTCAGTGAGTGCCTGGTTGAGGATGTTGGTCAAATGATGTGAGTAAGTATAGCTTTCATGTCACAATTACAGTGTGTCTGGATGTTTTCTATGTGTTGGAATAGACATGTCTGCCAGGAGGTGAAGTGTTAGGTACTTTAAGAAGTCCTAAGGACCTGATGCCATGCTATGTAAAAATACTAATAATACACAATCTTCTATCACACCTAAATCCTCGGAAAGCTGAGCTCAGAGGCACATCAAAAATTAAATATTGAAATTTGTATGGAATGTTAAGATTGTCAACAGATGAATGAATACACACGGGAGCTAAGGAGGGTGAGCATGGTTGAAAGTCTTCAGTTGACAGCTAAGTTTTATTCCAAAGAGTTTTCCTTTGCCTGAGTTCACTCACCTACAAATGAGGTGATGACACAACAGTGGTAAAAACAGGTGTCAGTGAACACCACCAGCCAGCAAGTACACACCAGCCAGAGCTACTACTAGTCACTTCCACTGGATGAAGTCATCCATCAGGAAAGAAATGCAGCTAGGATCCAGCTGTCAGATCACTATTTTACATTCTGGTTCATTGCATACAAATAAAGTACTAATGATTTTGAGAATGTTTCAAGGATGTTTGCATTGTGAAAGAATTGTTATGAACAGGAAAAGGGAACATTTGTAGACTTAATGAATGGATGAAGAGAAGTTAGGGTGGATGAGTGGGTGGGTGGGTGTGTGGGTTGGTAGTTGCAGAGATGGGTGGGTAGATGGTTGGGTAGATGGATGAGTGGGTGGATAGTGATATGGATGGATGGATGGATGGATGGAAGGATGGATGGATGGATGGATGGATGGATGGATGGAAGGATGGATGGACAGACAGAAGGATGGACGGACAGATGGAAGGATGGACGGACGGAAGGACGGATGGACAGACGGACGGACGGAAGGATGGATGGATGGAAGGATGGATGGATGGATGGATGGAAGAATGGATGGACAGATGGATGGATGGATGGATGGATGGATGGATGGATGGAAGGATGGAAGGATGGAAGGATGGAAGGATGGAAGGATGGAAGGATGAAAGGATGGAAGGGTGGGTGGATAGACGGACAGATGACCAGCCATGGAGGAGAGAGCAACATTGAGGTGACTTGCAGAGTAAGGTGACATTCTCTATCTTGTTTGAGAGTAAAACATGCAATATAAATGAGTGGAGGCAGCATGTGATGATGGTAGATATGCCTGGTGCTAGGGCCCCAGCAGCAATAGCTCTCTGTGGGCCAAGGATCAGTGTTCAATAACAGCCTCATCACAACAAGGGCCTTGGTGCACATTCCTCCTGCAGCAATACTTCAGTGTCACAACCACCGCACTGAAGCTATCTCATAGACAAACATTGATGAATGGAACAAATTATCTACTGATTGTGTTAAAACTCCCTGCTCAATTGATTTCGCTCATCACGAATCAGGATAGTTGATGTTTAAATGTGCAGTGTGTCAATAGTTTTAGTAATATGCACAGTAATGCACACTTTTGGTAATATCATCGAAAGAATTGATTTTGATTATTAGATTGGTTGATTTGCAAATGTTAGCATTATGTCATGATATATAGAGCCTTTATTTTTGTTCTTTTTCATCGAATTTTGAAGTATCTGGTAAAAAATTATTTACATATATATCTAAAAGCTTTATTTACCTGTAAAGACTTTCACCCATCTTATCAAAATGGTTTCCTCAGTATGAATGAGAATAACGTCCTAGTCAACGATGACATGATCATAGACCAGGATGTCATCATTTGAACTGAGGAAGCCGTTTGGATAAGATAAGTGAAAGTCTGTACAATTTATAAAACATTTGGATATATGAAAAACCCAAATAATTGTCTTATCAAGTCAATGACTTCCTTGTCCATGACCCCATGCCTGTTGCTTTGGGTGGCAATCTTGTTAAATATCTTGTTGTGCAATGGGCCTGTGCACAATGGTTGCTAACAATTGCAATCAGACCAAGTCAGTGATGGAATAATAATGAAGTAAGTTCCAGAAATTATGACACTCGTATATCACCATTGCCTTTGAGCAGGGTTTTACCCGGATATATAATTCATTATAAACACCTAATGTATTATTTATTATAGTCATGTATGTATTTGTACAGCTGAATGAACTGAATTGCCCAACATTAGAAACCAGCAAACCATTTTATTCAGGAATGTGGTGAGATTCAAAACTTAAAAACAAGTTCAATCTTAAATATATGTGTTTAAAAATACCATTTTCTAGGTAACAAGCAATTATTATTGGAATTGGAAACCAGCAGAAAGTTTTGTTCATTATAAAAAACCACCTTTTTGACAATTTTCATTTATTTTAATCAGAAAATTGTATGATTTTTTGTCAAAGGTTAAAATTGTAAATAAAAAGTTATCAGAATATATCAACTGTGTGATTTTAGCAGATTTAGCAGAAATTTGGGTTAATTTATTTACTTATCATGGTTACCCCTGAAAAATATATTGTTACATTGAAAATGAATACTACAACACTAATTGAGACATCCCTTATTTGTTGCTCAATTTCTATTTAATATAACTGAATTAACACAGTAATGTAATTGATTACATATTGCCTGTATCAGCAACCTGCATGTTGGCTACAACAAAGTGTAACTGTTCTTTGATGAACTTTAATATGTACATGTAACAACATGTCTCAATAGCTTCAATCATCTAGTTCTCATCTACTTTTCGTTTCCAGAGGTCAAGCAAATATTGGAACAAGGGCTTTCTCAGTTGCTGCAACTCTTTGGAATTCACTCCTTGTTAGTGTTAGGCCAGTAGAAAATATAATAAATTGTCAGCATCATCTGAAGACTTATATCTATTTAGCAGTACTTTCCCTCCTTAGCTTTTCTCATCATAGCAACCTATGTATAATGGGAATGTCATAAAACTGGGCTGTTTTATCTCACTTATTTGGTTCTTTTTTACTGTCCAATTATGTTTTTTTTGTGATGATGAAGTCTGATTAGACTTAATGATCTGGACACTGTTATCACTGTGTGCAATTATTACCTCCGGGTTACCCAGACAGCTGAACAGACAGCTGACATTATTTACTACAATAAATCAATAAAATATAACATATTGCATATCTCATATTTGTTTGCTATTATGTACATATAATATGCAGAAATGAAATAAGGCTGCTCTAAAACAGATGTTGTTGTTTTACCTTGTATGTCTCTGGTTGATCTGCTCACACACTTTTATTTTGATATGGATATATGTGCACATAATAGTACTTAACTTATAACATGAATAAATAAATTAGTAATATTTATTGTACATCTTGCACCAGTAGACATTTGTGACAGATCATTATTTATTTTTAAATAAACATTTAAAATAAATGTTATGTTTGCTAAACAACATTAATTCAACAAAACATCCATAAATTTGCACAGTATTTGTGTGCACGCATGTGTGTGTTGGCATCTACTAAACAAAATGTAATTACACATTTTGTGTTTTGTGTATCAAATTTATTAAAGAATGGGCAGTCAGTTTTTGTTAGGGGTTAGCTGGACCACACATGTTCCCAAGCAGCTCAGCTCCCGTCCCTGTTACAAGCAGAAGTTATGTTCTGACATGAGACTGCTATCCAGGGCTATCCAGTCTGGTCCATGGCGACCTTGTTAGTGCAGGTATAAACATGGTATGTCATGTACAATTAACTGCAGCCCACTCAGGTTGTTTTCTGACATCAGTCTGCTGTCCAGATCTGTCCCATCGCAGCCCAGTTGGCTAAGGCCCACTGAGGTTGTTCTCTGACATCATCCCCTGTTCAGATCTGTCCCATCACAGCTCAATTGACTGCTGCCCACTCAAGTTGTTCTCTGACATCGTCCACTGTCCAGATGTGCCCCATCATGGCCAGATGACTGCTGCCCACTCATGTTGTTCTCTGACATAAGTCCACTGTCCAAATCTGTCCCATCATGGCCCAGTTGACTGCTGCCCACTCATGTTGTTCTCTGACATAAGTCCACTGTCCAGATCTGTCCCATCATGGCCCAATTGACTGCTGCCCACTCATGTTGTTCTCTGACATAAGTCCACTGTCCAGATCTGTCCCATCATGGCCCAATTGACTGCTGCCCACTCATGTTGTTCTCTGACATAAGTCCACTGTCCAAATCTGTCCCATCATGGCCCAATTGACTGCTGCCCACTCATGTTGTTCTCTGACATAAGTCCACTGTCCAGATCTGTCCCATCATGGCCCAATTGACTGCTGCCCACTCATGTTGTTCTCTGACATAAGTTCACTGTCCAGATCTGTCCCATCATGGCCCAGTTGACTGCTGCCCACTCATGTTGTTTTCTGACATAAGTCCACTGTCCAGATCTGTCCCATCATGACCCAGTTGACTGCTGCCCACTCATGTTGTTCTCTGACATCAGTCCACTGTCCAGATCTGTCCCATCGTGGCCCAATTGACTGTGGCCCACTTAGGTTGTTATCTGACATCAATCTGCTGTCCATATCTGTCCCATCGCTGCCCAGTTGACTGTGGCCCACTCAGGTTGTTCTCTGACATCAATCCACTGTCCAGATCTGTCCCATCATGGCCCAATTAGCCTACACTTGACACAAGTCTTGTACAAACAGCTGAATACTACCCAAGTTATTTTTTACAACAGTCTGCTCCCCTACAAAGGCTGAGATAATTCAAAGCTGATACGACATTTATTTCTCTTTTTTCACTCATCTTTATTCCGACTCATTTTGCAAAACATCTATGACATGCTAGCTCTATTACAAAAGTTTGTTATGGTATTTTGTTTAATTTCTATTACAATGAATCATAGCAACATGTCACATTTATTATAAATGCAATAATAACAACAGGAATTTATCGTGAATCCACTTAAAAGAAAATGCTCTTGGGCGTTTTACATAAAAACTTAACTGACCCTAACACAACGTTTGATTGGTGGATTGGCAACTGTCACATTTACTTAAAAGTTCAGTTCCATGTATGTTTATTGGATCCACCAGGGTGATAACAAAGTGTGGCCATTGGTTGTAGATGACACCATTTATTCATGTTGGGGACAGTTTGGAATGGCAGTGTTAACCCTGTTGCAACGTATATAGTTTGACTATTCACACTATTTTTAATTAACTCCACACATGTTGCTTGATATGATCCCAGTCCTGCTATGTGCTAAATACACATTAGAAACTACATATCTGTATGGTGTTTTTTTTTATTGCAAACCTCAGTATTGATATGCCAACGTAAAAGCTCTTCCATCTTCATCAAAAGCATTTAGTTTACAAATTACTTTTGCTTTTAACTCTACTTTGGTTTTAAGGTAATTCACAAGTCATTCAATGTCATCAATATTGGGGATTTTTATTCTTCAAAAATCAAATATAATATCTCATTAACTTTAATTTAAATATATGGGTTTGTATATGAGTGTCAGAATTTCAGTGAACTTTAACAAAATTAACTACTTATGATGGCGGCCATATGGCAACATATGGTAGCCATGGTGATATACAATAGCCTCAATTGTGACATATAGTAACCACAATTGTGACATATAGTAATCTCCATGGTCATACATTGTAACCACCATGGTAACATATAGTAGCCACCAGTGTGGCATACACTATCCACCATGGTGATATATAGTAGCCAGCATTGTGACATATAGTAGCCACCATGATGATATATTATAACCACTATGGTGACATAGTAGCCAACATTGCGACATAGTAGCCACCATGATGATATATTGTAACCACCGTGGGTACATATAATAGTCACAATTGTGACATACAATAGCCATCATTGTGACATACAGTAGCCTCCATAGTGATATATAGTAGTCATAATTGTGACATGCAGTAGCCACCATTGTGACATATAGTAGCCACCATTGTGACATACAGTAGCTACCAAAGTGACATATAGTAGTCACAATTGTGACATACAGTAGCCACCATTATACATATAGTAGCCACCATTGTGACATACAGTAGCCACCATAGTGACATATAGTAGTCACAATTGTGACATACAGTAGCTACCATTGTGACATATAGTAGCCACCATTGTGACCTATAGTAGCCACCATTGAAACTTATAGTAGCCACCATTGTGACATATAGTAGCCACCATTGTGACATACAGTAGCTACCATTGTGACATATAGTAGCCACCATTGTGACCTAGAGTAGCCACCATTGTGACATACAGTAGCCACCATTGCAACATATAGTAGCCACCATTGTGACATACAGTAGTCACCATTGTTACATATAGTAGCCGCCATGTTGACATATAGTAGCCACCACAGTGACATATAGTGTAGCAGCTGTCTTATTCTATAGGGGTAAGACCACAGTTGACCACCTGTTTATTGTTTCACATGAATGTAGGGCATATTAAATTGTGATATGTGAATTTAACAAGATTTAACAAGATTTGCCATCCAAGCCAAAGGCCCAGATGGCAAGTGGACAAGGAAGCCATTGGCTTATCGAGAGTCCAACAATGTTCATCTACTTATAACCCGCCCTCCTGAGATATGTGTCAACCTTGTTTTTAAACATATTCACGCTGCTAGCAGTTACACAATCTGTAGACAATTTGTTCCATTCATTTATTGTCCTCTGTGAGAACGAGTGCTTCCTGATGTCCAATCTACATTGATCCTTTACTAATTTTACCTCATGTCCTCTAGTTCTGCTATCCTTCTTGAGTGAGAAAAACATATTTCTATCAATATTTTCATACCCATTCAATATCTTAAAAACTTCAATCTGATCTCCTCTTAACCTCCTTGTCTCTAGAGTTGTTAAACCACATTCTTTCAGGCGTTCTTCATAACTAAGGTCTCTAAGTTCTGCAATCATTTTAGTTGCTCTCCTTTGTATGCGTTCAAGCGTATCTATATCCTTCTTACGATATGGTCTCCATGCTTGTATACAGTATTCTAAATGAGGTCTAACTATTGCTTTATAAAGAGGTATAATTAACTTTTTTCCCTTGTACGTTATGTTTCTTCTAATCAATCCAAGAATTTGATTACCCTTTGAAGCTGCAATACCACACTGCTCTGAAACTTTCATATCAGCGCTTATTGTAACTCCTAAGTCTTTTTCTTTTACAGTAGTACCCAGAACAGTATCTCCCATTTTATAGTTTACATTCAAGTTCCCATGTCCTGTATGTAGGCATTTACATTTCCCAAAATTGAACAGCATCTGCCATTTCTCAGACCATTTCACTAATCTGTCTAGATCGTTTTGTAAATGTTGTTTATCACCATCAGTATTAACCTTTCTAAACAGTTTTGTGTCATCCACAAATTTCAGTACATTACTTGTTATACTGTCGTCCAAGTCATTGATATAAATTAAGAATAATATAGGTCCTAATACTGATCCTTGAGTTACCCCACTCAAAACCGATTTCCAATTTGAAACTTCTCCATCTACTACAACTCGTTGTCTTCTGTCAGTCAGCCATTGTTCTATCCAGTCAGTTATGCTATCCCCGATACCATGGGCTTTTAATTTAAGTAGTAATCTTTGATGTGGCACTTTGTCAAAAGCTTTCTGAAAATCTAAGTAGATAATATCTACTGGCGATCCCACGTCTATACACTTAGTGATTTCTTCCAAAAAACATAACATATTTGTTAAGCATGACCTCACTTTAAGGAATCCATGTTGAGATGAATTTAATAATTTATGCTTAACGAGGAAGTCCACCATATGGTCTTTAATTAACCTTTCTAATAATTTACAAATCACTGACATTAAACTCACTGGTCTGTAATTCTCTGACTTATTTCTCGAACCCTTTATAAATAATGGTATGATGTTTGCTTCTTTCCATTCAAACGGAACAACTCCCTCTTTTAATGACAAGTTGAATACTCTTGCAAGTGGTATACTGATTTGTTCTACTGTTTCCATTAGTAATTTTGGAGGAATCCCATCCACTCCCGGTGATTTGTTATCCTTCATTGCCTTTATTTTCTTAGCTACCAATTCTGGAGTTACAACTAACGGACCTAAATAGTCAGATTTAGCCCCCTGAAATTTAGCATCAGCAACTGGTAATGAACTAATATCTTCTTTGGTAAACACTGAACTGAAGTAACCATTTAGGTCTTCCGCCATTAAAAACCCCTGTGATATTATATTTCCAGCACTGTCTTCTAGAGGTCCAACCTTGTCTTGTACGTTTTGTTTACTCCTGACATATGCATAAAAACTCTTGCTGTAATTTTTTATGTTACATGCTAGTTTTTGCTCATAGCTTCTTTTAGATTGTCTGATTTCAGTTGTAGCTGCATTAAGTGCCTCTTTGTATTTTGCATAGTCTTCTTCCTTTCTGGTATGCCTATAAACCGTCCACATAGTTTGTTTTACCATTATTTTTCTAATAGCCTCTTTTGACAAGTGTTTCTTTCTACACCGTTTTCCTTGTTTTTGGAAGGGAACAAATTTATCGATGATACTCTCAATTTCATATTTTAGAATATTCCAGCATTCAATTGCGGTCTTATTCATCAGCATGTTATTCCAATCTAGCTTTGCTAAGTATTTTCTCATATCTTTGTAGTTACCTTTGTGGAAGTTTCTCTTGTACGTTTTCATTTTTTTACTTTCTGATTTTACATTGATGTCAAAATGTATTTGATTATGGTCACCCAATGGTTCAAATATTTTTACATTGTCCACAAATTCTTTCTGTGATGACAAAACTATATCTAATACATTTTCTCCCCTGGTTGGTTCTAGTACGTGCTGAGTAAGAAAGCTATCCTGGATTAAAATAGAAATTGTTGGTCCTCAATCCCTGTGCTCTCTAAAGAATTCCATTGTATGTGTCCATGGTTAAAATCTCCCATTATGATACATTCCCCTTTACTAACTTCCTTTATAGCGTTTTTTATTTTTGTGTTGTCCTCTTCGTTTATGTTTGGACTTCAGTAAACTAATCCAATAGTTAATTTTGAATTTCCTGAAACAATTTTGCACCAAACAGCTTCATCACAATCTGCTTCCCTTTCTAGTTTTATTTCATAAGCCTGAATAGATTCTTTAACATATAAAATAACTCCCCCGCCCCTTCTTCCTATTCGATCTTTCCTAAACATTACATATCCTGTCAGTCCTAATTCAGCATCTGTTATATCTATGTTGGCCCATGATTCAGTTGTACCAATTATGTGAGGGTCAATATCTTCTACCATAATGTTTAATTCGTTTTTCTTATTTACTATGCTCCTTGCATTTAAACATACACATCTATAACCTTTTTCAGAGATGTTTTTCGGATGATTTGATATTGGTTTATCTGTGCTAGTGGCCTCTTGTTCTGCTTGAGACACCTCTAGGTAACCCCCCTGCACTTCTAGTTTAAAGAATGTTTACTTCCAAAAATATTTGTCATTGTACCCAAGTCACTATCTACAGCTGCTGAAAGTTTGTCCGCGAATACTGCCGCCCCCTTTCCACTTAAATGAAGCCCATCCTTCATGTACATATCAGCCCTCCCAACAAAACTTCCCCATAAATCCACCTTCCTCTTCCCTACATAGCTTCTGGACTAACATGTTAATTGCCATCCCCCGACAATTTCGATATTTGTGACCCCTCCTGCCCATTACAGGTAAAATCCCTGACAGTATTACCTGCTCAACACGCATCTGTTTTAGTGTTCTGACCAACTGCCTATATTTCCTAACTATGGCAGTTGTACCCTCACTCTCTACGTTATTTGTCCCTACGTGTACTAAAACAGATCCACCCTTACCCGAGCCTACGGTGTTTTTTACCCTCTCAGTTATCGCCTCTATTTTGGCTCCAGGCAAGCAGACCACCACATCATCTCCCTTGTTTAAGACTCTGTCGGTCTTCCTAACTATCGAATCCCCCACAAACACCCTCGCACTCTTCCTCACCCTTTCTATCACTGCTGCAGAATAACTCTTCCGTTCAATCCCCTCCATCACATTCTCTCCTGACCCCTTCCCTCCTGTCTCCTTCCCTCCTGTCTCCCCCACTTCCCACTCCTTTGCTCTTGTCTCTCCCACTCCCCTCTCCTTCACTCTGGTTGTTTTCCCTCCCATCTCCCACACTCCCTTCTCCTTCCCTCCTGTCTCCCCTACTCCCCTCTCCTTCACTCCGGTTGTCTTCCCTCCCGTTCCTTTCCTTCCCGTCTCCTTACGTCCTGTCTCCCTACGACCTGTCACCTTCCCTCCTCTCAGCTTCCTCCCAGGCTGCGGTGAGCTCTCCCTAGCATCTCTTGTGTCTTTCCCCACTTTATCATCTACTGTTCCCCCACAGGAACTACTGGCACAACCCCCCTGTTCCCTTCCCACCATTGCCACAACGAGCAGCCTCAGCTCTTCCAACTCCACCTCTAGTTCCTTCATCTTCGTACATCCCCTACACTCAAAACTAAAACTATCTGCCTGGACCTCAGCCCAGGACTTCTCGCACCAAACAATTCATATGGTGTGACATAAGTGTAGTTGAGCAGGCATATTCAAAGGTTTCTTTGTAGAAGCTATTGGCTGTGAAATAGTGCATTTTTTTAGAATTATGGGAATATTTCTGCTATTGGCCATGTGGGTGCATGAATACATGGCTATTTTTGTCAAAATTGATGGGCATCACACGTCGGGGCATTTTAAAAGAGCTGGAGGTATGTGATTTTGACCAAACTTGGTCAGCATGTCAATGAGATGATGGCAGTTGCTGTGAAAAAATTTATAAATTTTTGATGGTCACGTTTTCTTATAATCAGACAAAACATTAACATGGCCACCAATGCAATTTTCTACTGTCGTCTTCCCCTATAATAAACAACACATGCAGCCTCTATGCAGTGTTTTCTTTCCATTTCAGTGATCACACTAGGCCTTGGCAATCATGGGTGCATTATCACAAAACAGTTCTGTTTTTTTCTTCGGAAATTCTTCCTCAGTGTTGTTAATGACTGTAATTGATGACAACATAAAAAAAATCTATTTACATTTTCGGAAGTAAATACCATTCAAGGGAACACTGCAAAGATGTCAACAATTCTGTGTCAAGTTGGTGATTTTATCATAAAACAATGTCTAAAAATATATCCGTCATGAGTAAAATAAATTTAATAGCAGTAACCATAGGATGCAATGGAGGGATTGGTTGGCAGTGTTGGAAGTATACAGGAAGTAAGCTGATGGTTGGCCTAGTTACCAGAGACATTGCAAACAGGAAAACCCTTAATTGTTTGCTCTAAAGATAAAGACCAGTTAGAAATGTGCTGGAGTGGCCTCACACTTGGTGACATTTAAAGATTATTCACATGTATTAATCAATGTCTAATGAATGCATGCCTGGAGAGAGTGCAGTGGTTTTGTTCAATTGAAACATCTGTCACTGACTAAGCACAATGTTGAATTTTTGCTAGTCCACATTGGTAATCTGAAGATGCAATAGACATCATGTGAACCACTGAAGCTGTTGTCTATTCAGTTGTGGACTGACATGTGGCCATTTATGTTGCAAGGTTTGTAAATAATGGCGTAGTCTTGTAGCCACATTTCTGATAAAATGGACTGTTATAAACAATGGCATGAGGACACATTGCCACTAGTGTAGCGCTTTAACACTTTAATGTGCTTGTCTGGTCAAACCCATTTACTGACTGGCTATATGTCATATTGACCATACCTTTTCTAAATATGCACATAAATGTCTAAATTTTTTTTTCACTATTTGCAATATGGCATTAGGTTAAAACTCCCCCCTCAATTCATGTAGCACACCACAAATCAGGTTCATTATTTGTAATATGGCATTAGGTTAAAACTCCCCCCTCAATTCATGTAGCAGGTCACAAATCAGGTTCACTATTTGTAATATGGCATTATGTTAAAACTCCCCCCTCAATCCATGTAGCAGGTCACAAATCAGGTTCACTATTTGTAATATGACATGTTAAAACTCCCCCCTCAATTCATGTAGCACACCACAAATCAGGTTCACTATTTGTAATATAACATTAGGTTAAAACTCCCCCCTCAATTCATGTAGTACACCACAAATCAGGTTCATTATTTATAATATGACATTAGGTTGAAACTCCCCCCTAAATCCATGTAGCACATCACAAATCAGGTTCACTATTTGTAATATGACATGTTAAAACTCCCCCCTCAATTCATGTAGCACACCACAAATCAGGTTTGTTGGTATTCAAATCTGTGGCGTGTGAAAAGTTTAAATAATATGCACAGTGAGTTTAATAAAAGAGTGCAAATGATCAAACACTTTTTCCAACATATCCAAAAGGTTTTTTGACAATTTGTAGAGCTTTCGTAAAAAACCTTTTGGATATGTTGAAAAATACTTGAATATGTTGAAAGAAAAGTGTTTGATCATAAAAACAAACTTTCCTGAGAAATGTTCAGTAATAAAAGAGTGCATACTTTTGTTAAAATCATCAAAACAATTTACTGTAATCATTAGATCAGGAAATTTGCAAAGATGTGAATAGCCTTATATCACAGTGCATAAAGCCGGGTGAATTTTTCCTTTTGTCACTGAATTATGGCCGTATCCAAAGAAAAATGATTTAATAATTTGTGTGATGATTTCATCAAAACTAAATATCATCTTTGTACCAACAAGCTAGCATGTTGTTATGGATACTATATAGGTTGGAGTTTATGTGAAATGTTTTATCTCAAATGGAAAAATGTAATGGAGGAAGGACCTTTATTGTACTAATTATTTCATTTATGATTAGTAAACCAATTCGACTCATTTTATATGATATAGCTATCGTTTATATATGTGCTATGAATGACAAAGACCTATCTTTCTGGACAGTAGATGTAATGCATGTCAGAGTATCAGTAGTAGGTGAGCAGCCGAGGGGGTAACCCCCATTTGCCTGATAAAGTTTTGTTTATTGTTGACTATTCATCTCTAGCATATGTATAATGATATCCAGGTGGGTGTGAAGTTCTCACCCTTGGGGAAATTGAAAAAAGTGAGAAAATCCAAAATGGCCACCACAAAATCGTGGATACACAAATGACTAAAATGTCTGTTTTTTTAGACATGGGTAATTCAATGCCATCATTTGTTTTTGAAAAATAGGTTAAGAAAACAAGATGGCAGCCATATATGTATTAAATGTTGGCGGCGATGGAAATTAAGACCATATCTCAAGTTTGGCAACCAGATAACACAAGAACATGAATAAATTAATTTTCCCTGAGTTTTCAGATGTGGAGAATTACATAAGAGCATAGTTTGTTGGAAAAATACAGATGGAACAACATGCAGCCATATTATTAGTATGTGTATGGAAACTACAGAAATTAGACATATCCCATAAACATACAAAATTACTATTTGGAAACAGTATTTCATAGACCATGTTTTAGTCATTGTATTAACATCTTTATCACATCTTTATAAAATGTTTGGTTAAGTTTGCAAGCATTCATTCATCAGTCTTCCTCATATTCATCAAGCTGAACTTCTTTACTAATCTCATTTAAGCATGTGTGTCCACCTTTGCAGGAACAATGTATTGTACATGCCATGTTGTCACTGTTGTATGACATCTGCCTTTGACTTGAACCCTTTGGCTTAAAATATGTCAGCAGGGAGAGTAGTTGAACTCCAGAGGACCCCGTCTTCCTGCGACCAACCGTAAACAGTTGGTTCTATCATTGGTGTGTTTGGCTCCAAGGAACATAGTTAAATTGAAGATGGGTGCTGGCTACATTTTCTTGAATGGCTTCACTGGTGGGAGGCAATAAACATAGTTTTGGTGTGCTGGCCTTGCTTCTGCCAACTTTGGCATTTAAATTGACCACAGCAGTAATGTGTCAGCATGAAGTGTGACACCCAAAAAGTACCTTTGTGCCAGTGTTGCTCAAGAAGTTGAGTGTATGTTCACCAGGTCTTAGACTTTATGTGCTACTGCCTTGCCGATACCAAAGTAGGACACCATAACCAGAAACTCTCAACATGTACTTGGGCTTACAGCTTGAATACTGACTTGAACGTGGTGTGAGATAATGCAATGCCATCTGCCCAAACCTACCACCACAAAGAATATATGGCAGTGAGAATTAAGGGCGTTGAACAAGAGAGGAAATACACATGATAAACTTGGGCATTGTTTGACCCCAAGAACTATTCAGATGCACTGGTGAACATAGTTACACCAGTTGTGGATCATTCTTTGCATGGTTGAAGTCGATGAGGAAATAGCACTATAGACAAAACACACATCTAGTCTTTTGTTATTGTTGTTGAGATGGACTGGTGGATTTCAAGACACTACCTAACATTGTGACCTCCATGGCCCCATCGCGCAAGCACAGTAAAGTAGGGGAGACCAGTGTTTGACACAGCAATATCAGTGAAGATGTTCATCAGACTGGATGGTTCAAATGAGTAATTTTTTTTTCAATTCACAGTCAGTTTACCTTTTTTCCAGTGACGTTTTGACTGCTATCAGCAATCTTCTTCAGAAAACTACCAGTGATACAAGGTGAATACAGCAATGAAGCCTCACAACACCATCAAGAGGTCACTGGTAAGATCAAAAGACAAAGTTAAACCACAAAAGATGTGCAAAGGGGTGTATTCCATAACATGCAAGAACTGTAATGCCACATACATCGGAGAAACGAAACATACATTAGGAATCCGCATCAAAGAACACAAAGAAGGTGCTGAGAAAGCATCGGGTAGCAGACACCTGAAACAACAGAAAAACATTGGAAAAAGAGATGCATAAATCAGCTATGACAGATCACATGACTCAACAAAATCACATAGTAGACTGGGAGGGGGCCAAATTTGTAGACAGGGAGCTCGTCTGACTGGAGAACAAGAGGTGATATGGATAAGAAAAACCAAAGAGAGCATGAATCGAGATGATGGTCGGTACCAACTCTTGTGGGTGGGCATACACCAGAGTGATATGTCTGCACAGAATGACTACCGTCTCGCCATCTAGCAGTAGTTGTGTTAAGAAGCTGATAGCAGTTGAAACGTCATGGGAAAAAGGTTAACTGACTGTGAAAAAAAATATTACTCATTTGACACAGCAAGTTTCATGTGTAGAGGCTGGTCCTGATTTTGTGGTCATAGATCACATCGATATCTTCATCCTCTTGTTGTATGTAAGTCATCAGGGCAATGTATCCTACAATGTTCCAATAGTTTAAAAATTGTTAAATTGAGGGTCATGGACATCAACACAACAGCAAAAAAAAATTCCACGCATCATCTGAGATGTCCCAAGTTGTGATACTACATCGCATCCTACTTTACAAGGAAGTACCTACTTAGCACATAAAGTTCTGAGATCTGGTGACCATTAACTCAACTTCTTGGACAATACTGGTGCACAAGTACTTTTTTCAGATGTCAAGGAAGAAGCGACAGATTTCATGCTGGCCTGCCTGCAAAAACGTAGTTGATAAAACAAGGCCAGCACATCAAACCTCTATTCACCAGTCCTACTGCTTACAGTTACTCACAGGAAGACAGGACTGCTTATGGTTACTCACAGGAAGACATGACCAATACAGTCCTACTGCTTATGGCTACTTGCAGGAAGACAGGACCAATACAGTCCAACTGCTTATGGTTACTCGCAGGAAGACGGGACCAATACAGTCCAACTGCCTATGATTACTTGCAGGAAGACAGGACCAATACAGTCCAACTGCTTATGGTTACTCGCAGGAAGACGGGACCAATACAGTCCAACTGCCTATGATTACTTGCAGGAAGACAGAACCAATACAGTCCAACTGCATATGGTTACTTGCAGGAAGACGGGACCAATACAGTCCAACTGCCTATGGTTACTTGCAGGAAGACAGGACCAATACAGTCCAACTGCTTATGGTTACTTGCAGGAAGACGGGACCAATACAGTCCTACTGCCTATGGTTACTTGCAGGAAGACAGAACCAATACAGTCCAACTGCATATGGTTACTTGCAGGAAGACGGGACCAATACAGTCCAACTGCCTTTGGTTACTTGCAGGAAGACAGAACCAATACAGTCCAACTGCCTATGGTTACTTGCAGGAAGACAGGACCAATACAGTCCAACTGCCTATGGTTACTTACTTACTTACTTACTGCTAGCCCCAATGGAGTTGATCAAGCTGATAAGGTCAAACGATGCAACATACAACGATACAACTGCAACTGCTCCAACATGGCATGTACAATATGTTGTTTCTGCCAAGGTGGACACTCATGCATAAATGAGATGAGTAAAGAAGTTGACCATGATGAAGATGAGGAGGACTGATGAATGCTTGCAAACTTAACAAACAATTTGATAAGGATGTGATAAAGACGACAGTAAAATTACTAAAATGTGAAATACTTTTTTCAAAATAGTCATTTTGTTTATGGGATATGCCCATTTTGTGTACTTCTCATATACATACTAATAATATGGCCGCATGACAGTAATTCTCCACATCTGAAAATTCAGGGAAAGTTAATTTAGTCATGTTCTTGTGTTATCTTGTTGCAAACTTGAGATATAGTTGTATCTTGCATCAATGTCAACATTTAGCACATATATGGCCGCCAACTTGGTTTCTTAACATATTTAAACAAAAATAATGGTGGCATCGAATTATTCATGCATGAAAACATATAAATAGACAATGCTTGTATATTATCTAGTTGGGAAGATGTGGGAATAAGTTGATTTTCACCATTCCCTGGTGATCATTTTGGATTTTCTCATTTCTTCTTCTCACTCAATTTCCCCAAGAGTGATAACTCCACACCCACCTGGATATCATTATGCATATGCCAAAGATGAATAGGCAACAATAAAACAAATATAATCACGTGAAAAGTGGTTAGGTAAAAAATTGCCCTTTGGTTGCCTTACTATAGTAGCTATTTGGATGTTGTGACACAACACTAAGCACTTGGATCGTGGATTTTCTTCACAGTAATGTTATTAGTATATGTTATGGTTAAGGTTATTTTTGCATTAATTCATCTCCAACACTGGCATTGAATTTCCTTTTCTTTTCCCAGTTATTCAGTGGCTCTGCATTTAATTGGACTAGCTACATGCAAGCTGTTTGCATCCAATTTCACAAGACTTCCAAGCATTGTATATTTAGACACAACCAACTCCCTCCCTCCCTCCCTCCCTCCCTCCTCCCTCCCCTCCCTCCCTCCCTCCCTCCCTCCCTCCCTCCCTCCCTCCCTCCCTCCCTCCCTCCCTCCCTCCCTCCCTCCCACCCTCCCTCCCTCCCTCCCTCCCTCCCTCCCTCCCTCCCTCCCTCCCTCCCTCCCTCCCTCCCTCCCTCCCTCCCTCCCTCCCTCCCTCCCTCCCTCCCTCCCTCCCTCCCTCCCTCCCTCCCTCCCTCCCTCCCTCCCTCCCTCCCTCCCTCCCTCCCTCCCTCCCTCCCTCCCTCCCTCCCTCCCTCCCTCCCTCCCTCCCTCCCTCCCTCCCTCCCTCCCTCCCTCCCTCCTCCCTCCCTCCCTCCCTCCCTCCCTCCCTCCCTCCCTCCCTCCCTCCCTCCCTCCCTCCCTCCCTCCCTCCCTCCCTCCCTCCCTCCCTCCCTCCCTCCCTCCCTCCCTCCCTCCCTCCCTCCCTCCCCTCCCTCCCTCCCTCCCTCCCTCCCTCCCTCCCTCCCTCCCTCCCTCCCTCCCTCCCTCCCTCCCTCCCTCCCTCCCTCCCTCCCTCCCTCCCTCCCTCCCTCCCTCCCTCCCTCCCTCCCTCCCTCCCTCCCTCCCTCCCTCCCTCCCTCCCTCCCTCCCTCCCTCCCTCCCTCCCTCCCTCCCTCCCTCCCTCCCTCCCTCCCTCCCTCCCTCCCTCCCTCCCTCCCTCCCTCCCTCCCTCCCTCCCTCCCTCCCTCCCTCCCTCCCTCCCTCCCTCCCTCCCTCCCTCCCTCCCTCCCTCCCTCCCTCCCTCCCTCCCTCCCTCCCTCCCTCCCTCCCTCCCTCCCTCCCTCCCTCCCTCCCTCCCTCCCTCCCTCCCTCCCTCCCTCCCTCCCTCCCTCCCTCCCTCCCTCCCTCCCTCCCTCCTCCTCCCTCCCTCCCTCCCTCCCTCCCTCCCTCCCTCCCTCCCTCCCTCCCTCCCTCCCTCCCTCCCTCCCTCCCTCCCTCCCTCCCTCCCTCCCTCCCTCCCTCCCTCCCTCCCTCCCTCCCTCCCTCCCTCCCTCCCTCCCTCCCTCCCTCCCTCCCTCCCTCCCTCCCTCCCTCCCTCCCTCCCTCCCTCCCTCCCTCCCTCCCTCCCTCCCTCCCTCCCTCCCTCCCTCCCTCCCTCCCTCCCTCCCTCCCTCCCTCCCTCCCTCCCTCCCTCCCTCCCTCCCTCCCTCCCTCCCTCCCTCCCTCCCTCCCTCCCTCCCTCCCTCCCTCCCTCCCTCCCTCCCTCCCTCCCTCCCTCCCTCCCTCCCTCCCTCCCTCCCTCCCTCCCTCCCTCCCTCCCTCCCTCCCTCCCTCCCTCCCTCCCTCCCTCCCTCCCTCCCTCCCTCCCTCCCTCCCTCCCTCCCTCCCTCCCTCCCTCCCTCCCTCCCTCCCTCCCTCCCTCCCTCCCTCCCTCCCTCCCTCCCTCCCTCCCTCCCTCCCTCCCTCCTCCCTCCCTCCCTCCCTCCCTCCCTCCCTCCCTCCCTCCCTCCCTCCCTCCCTCCCTCCCTCCCTCCCTCCCTCCCTCCCTCCCTCCCTCCCTCCCTCCCTCCCTCCCTCCCTCCCTCCCTCCCTCCCTCCCTCCCTCCCTCCCTCCCTCCCTCCCTCCCTCCCTCCCTCCCTCCCTCCCTCCCTCCCTCCCTCCCTCCCTCCCTCCCTCCCTCCCTCCCTCCCTCCCTCCCTCCCTCCCTCCCTCCCTCCCTCCCTCCCTCCCTCCCTCCCTCCCTCCCTCCCTCCCTCCCTCCCTCCCTCCCTCCCTCCCTCCCTCCCTCCCTCCCTCCCTCCCTCCCTCCCTCCCTCCCTCCCTCCCTCCCTCCCTCCCTCCCTCCCTCCCTCCCTCCCTCCCTCCCTCCCTCCCTCCCTCCCTCCCTCCCTCCCTCCCTCCCTCCCTCCCTCCCTCCCTCCCTCCCTCCCTCCCTCCCTCCCTCCCTCCCTCCCTCCCTCCCTCCCTCCCTCCCTCCCTCCCTCCCTCCCTCCCTCCCTCCCTCCCTCCCTCCCTCCCTCCGGTTTATTCCGATCCGTTTGAAAAATCCCACCCTCCCTCCCTAATATTGTGTTGTTACCCAGTTTTATCTAATAAATCAAGTGGTGCATTATGTAGGGATACACTGTGAAACACTGAAGACAGAGAGGTAGTTCACAAAGTTTTTGGATTTTTTTTTTTTTTACGCTTTTCCCTGTTATAGTTTGGTACACGAGGTTCTGCATTAACGCTTTTCCCTCCACTAAGTTTTCAGTAGTGTACACAGGGTTTTTAGTGCGGGTACTTTTTACGAGTACATTTGTGTGGCTGTTTGGCCCTACCTCTCGGTCTGATGTTTTAGTAGTTATTGGTTGACTAATGTCTAGATATGTAACACCTTTATACATTGTGTGTTGTGTTTCCATAATGTTCATTATGAATTGTTCAAGAATGTTGGGTGGTTAGCCCACTTTTTTCATTTACCATGTTTGGCTGGGGGATCGAGTACCCCAGCCGTTCTGTTTGTACATGTATGTGTATGGTTAATTCACGGCGGAGTGACCCCCACCGATACCATGTGAATTGTATATAAGTCAGAAGTGGTACAGATAGTACTGGTAGTGGGTAGCTGATAGGCATGATTTACTAATTATGTGTAAACACCTTTTGGGGGCCGGCATGATTGCTGAGATTATTGGATGTATCTTATTTTGATGGTGTATGTTTGCCTAATTTCATGCTCCTTAATTAATAAATCTAAATGTCATTCTTTGGCCTATTTCAATCTACGCTGGACTTGTTATTTTGCATAAATATATATATATATATATATATATATGTTGCTAGGGGACCACCACTGTCATCTTACAATGTCTCTAGCTTTCTTCATTTTCTACTTTACCATAATGGTGATCTGGGTAAGTTTTGTGATACGGTAATAAGACAAGTATAACTAATTTCATGCTCCTTAATAAATCTAAATGTCATTCTTTGGCCTATTTCAATCTACGCTGGACTTGTTATTTTGCATAAATATATATATATATATATATATATATATATATATATATATATATATATATATATATATATATATATATATATATGTTGCTAGGGGACCACCACTGTCATCTTACAATGTCTCTAGCTTTCTTCATTTTCTACTTTACCATAATGGTGATCTGGGTAAGTTTTGTGATACGGTAATAAGACAAGTATAACTTCTTATCTTCTTCCATTCCAACTCATGCCTCCGTGCTAGTCACATATCATGTGGCTAGAGTATTGTTAAGCTGGGGACATTTACACTGTTGGTGAGTTAGAGATAGAGATTCCCCCTGTGTGAGTCCACAACAGGTCAACAGGTACACATTTACCCCCTGTGCATAGACACCAAGTAGACACCAAGTAGACACGGGGACCAATGGGTTTTAGTGTCTTTTCTGAACGACATAGGTAAAGTGGGGTGAACCTCGGCCCTCTCGATTACAGTCTGGTGCTCTAACCACTGAGCCACTGCTCTGAACTCCTTAATGTCTAATAATCTCCCTATCTTTGAAAGGGGACAGAGGAACCCTTGTAATATTATCATATTATCATATGCTCCAGCAGAGAGCCAAAATAGGCCAATCACATGCAACTACATAACTTAATTTTTTTATTTAAAGACTAGAAACTACAGTATTTGAGTTGGTCTCAACATGCTGTGGTCAACACACGTAAGTGGACAATGGACATTAGATACAGTTGAGCTTAGAATACAAAGAATGTATGACTGTATCACTGATAACTAGTGCTGTGATGGTCCTGGGTCTGGAAAGGAGTAAAACCGAGGCCCGCGGTTCTTCCATTCACATTAGACTTCAACTAATCCCTACTGAAAAAATCTATTAAGCTCCTCTCCATGTACAAACTATCAAAACAAAGCATTCAATGCATACAATGCTCCTCCTACATTCGTTATTCAGAGTACATTACACTTGGCCACCTCTCTCACCCCCACACCCCCAGAAAACAAGCATGTTCTTGAAAACACCATTCCATTGAAGCATCCAGCATACTGCAGTTGCTGCATGATTCTTTATGATATTTAAGGCACACTCATATTCATAATAAAAAAAAAAAATTCCTCACAAACTATGATTATTAATATATCATTTTATAGCAAGATAATATATATAGTTGCGTAAATAATGATATTTTGTTGATTCAAATAGGATTGGTAAGCTGGCTCAACAAACACTTAGTGTGGGGTAAGTTGAGCCACAGTGTAGTGTAAGTTGGGTAAATGCTTTATTTGTACAATTTATATAGGCTTTGTACTAAAATGTCATAACAAATGTGCCAACACATCTACCCAATGGGTACGTCTCTGATAAGTCAACATGCATAATTAATAAGTTGACACAATTAATATAGATTTATAGGCCAATCGCAGCCAGTGTGACTAACTGCAAATATGTTGCCTTGTAGCTATCTGATGTCCCAATTTGTTTGGACAAATGAATTCCTTGATGTATTTTGGGGTAAAGAACACTCATCTTTATTCTTTAATCACTGCTCAACTAACCCACCCTTGGGTGGCTCAACTAGTAACTAGTCCCATTTTGACAACTAAGCTTTTTTTAAATAACTTCTCATTAATGAGCAAAGTGATGTAAATAATCTTCTTCCTTGTGCATAGTTAAAACCATTTGTAAGTGTACATACCAGCAGAAATTAATCACAACCACCAAAAGTTTCAAAAAACATACTTTTGGCAGATATTTTCTGACCGTTGTGACAAATGGCACTTATTGTACGTCAACCATTTTCTAATAACATGTTCATTCATTGAGAGGTAGCAAGTAACTGTCGCTGCTGTAGTTTCCTGGGAAACATGGGTGGCTCAACTAACCCAGTGGCTCAACTAACACTGCCTTCCCATACTCGTTTGTACAGCTGAGTAAACTGAAGCAAAGGGATTAAAGGGGTACAAATAAATGACAGTCTGCTACAATGATGTTAGTGTATGTATGTCTGTGTGGTATGTGATGGCTACAGCAGGAAGAGTGAGAACAGGTTCACGGGTATCCACAGGTCAATGTAATTCTATGTTTCATGTATAGGGGACGGGGGTTGAGGTTAAATGACTTTGGTTTCTTGTAGTGTTTAGAAACGGCCCTTTAGTCCACGGGGGCTCTTTCCTACATGGTATTTGTCCCACCACTGTCAGTATCAATTCTAGGAATGAAATTTATTTGGATACACACTAATTGCAGTATCGGTTCAAACACATCAATATATCAATCATATCAATGACAGATGAAAACAACAGACTTACTTGGATATCAGAGGAGTAGTATATTGCAGGTGTATCATTGTCATGGTGACAACACCATAGCTGCAGCACTTGACTGATAGTGCGACTGTCATGCCATGCAGTGCTTGATGTGGTGTATGATTGAGTGGGTGGGGCCAGGCCTGTCACTCAGGCAGTGGCTATGATTGCTTGATGAGTGCATGAATGAATGCTGTGAGTGGGGAGTCTCTTACTTCCTGGCAGACTACAGTGTGCACAGGTGCCAAGTAACATGGCACAAAAACTGGTAGAGCTACTGTTTTTCATGATGTGAGGGTGGTAGATGAAGACCTGATGCTGCAGGTCTGTCACTCTTTGCAGTTTTTCCACTCTTCCCGACCTTTCACTTTCATGTTCAGTTCCTTCCACTCTAGCTTTGTCCACTCCCACTCCCACTTCTTAGTTGTGGTTTTCCTCTACTTTGTTTAACAAGGTTTAACAAGTTTAACAAGGTTGCCATCCCAAACAACAAGTTCCAGATGGCAAGTGGACAAGGAAGCCATTGGCTTATCGAGAGTCCAACAATTTTCTCATCTATGTGTAGCCTGCCCTTATCAAATATCTGTCAATTCTATTTTTAAACATATTCACACTACTAGCATTAACACAACCATTTGGAAGTTTGTTCCATTCATTTATCACCCTCTGTGAGAAAGAGTACTTTCTCATGTCCAACCTACACTGCTCCTTAACTAATGCTGCTTTATGTCCTCTGGTTCTACTGCCTTCTTTAAGTTTGAAGAACATATTCCTGTCAACATCCTCATAACCATTCACTATTTTAAACACTTCTATTTGGTCTCCTCTTAGTCTCCTGGTCTCTAGTGTTGTCAAACCACATTGTAATAAGCAACTTTCTCAATTCTGGAATCATTTTAGTTGCTCTTCGTTGTATTCTTTCTAGCTTGTCTATGTCCTTTTTACGATATGGTCTCCATGCTTGAATACAATATTCCAAATGTGGTCTAACTATTGCTTTGTACAGGGGTACAATTAGCTGTTTCTCCTTAGACATGATAGTTCTCCTAATTAGCCCTAAAATTTGATTTCCTTTCGAAGCAGCAATACCACATTGCTCTGATACTTTCATGTCAGCACTAAATGTTACTCCTAAGTCCTTTTCTTGTGTGGTTCTACCTAGTACAGCATCCCCCATTTTATATTCTTCATCCATGTTTCCATGTCCTATGTGTATACATTTACACTTCCCAAAATTGAATAACATTTGCCATTTTTCGGACTATTTAACTAACTTATCTAGATCATCCTGTAAACTTTGTTTATCTGTATCATTAGTAACCTTTCCGAATAATTTTGTGTCATCTGCAAATTTGAGTACTTTGCTAGATATGTCATCTTCCAAATCATTTATATATATATATATTAAAAACAGTATAGGGCCTAATACTGATCCCTGTGGTACCCCACTCAAAACACATTTCCAGTTTGAAATCTCACCATCTACTATTACTCTCTGTTTTCTGCGTGTAAGCCACTTTTCTATCCAGTTGATTACATCATTACCTATGCCTTGGGCTTTTAGTTTATGTAACAATCTTTGATGTGGCACTTTATCAAAAGCTTTCTGAAAATCTAAGTAGACAACATCCACTGGTGACCCGTCATCTACCTACTTTGTAATTTCTTCAAAAAAACATAAGAGATTAGTTAGACATGACCTTGCTTTTAGGAACCCATGTTGAGATGTATTTATTCATTTATGTTTTACAAGGAATTCCACCATATGGTCTATAATTAATGTTGTTGTATTATCACTGGTCTGTAATTTTGTGGCTTGTTCCTTGATCCCTTCATAAATAGCGGCGTAATGTTTGCCTCTTTCCATTCTGAAGGAACTATTCCTTCTTCTAGTTACAAGTTAAACAATTTTGCAAGTGGTGTACTAATTTGCTTAACAATTTCCTTAAGCAGTTTTGGTGGTATCCCATCAACTCCAGGTGATTTATTATCTTTCATTTTCTTAATTTTCTTTGCTATAATTTCAGGAGTTACAAATAACTGCCCTAAATATTCTGATATATTGCACTCAAATTTGGTAAATGGAACTGGAAGTGAGCTGATATCTTCTGTGGTAAAAACTGAGCTGAAATACTCATTCAGGACCTCTGCCATTTGAAAGCCGTCTGAAATTATGTTTCCCCTGTTGTTTTCCAGTGGTCCGACCTTATCTCAAACTTTCTGTTTACTCCTTACATAAGCATAGAAACTCTTGCTGTAATTTTTTTAATTACCTGCCAATTTTTTTTCAAAGGTTCTTTTAGATTTTCTAATTTCAGTTGTAGCTAGGTTAAGTGCCTCTTTGTAATTTGCATAGTCTTTGTCCTTTCTGGTATGCCTATAAACCCTCCCATTGTTTGCTTAAACACTATTTTTCTAATAGCTTCTTTTGACAAGTGTTTCTTTCTAGATCGTTTTCCTTGTTTTTTCAAGGGAAAAAATTTATCGATGATACTCTCAATTTCATATTTTAGAATATTCCAACATTCAATTGTGGTCTTATTCATCAGCATGTTATTCCAATCTAGCTTTGCTAAGTATTTTCTCATATCTTTATAGTTACCTTTGTGGAAGTTTCTCCTATACGTTTTTTTATTTTTACTTTCTGATTTTACATTGATGCCAAAATGTATTTGATTGTGGTCACTGTTACCCAATGGTTCATGTATTTTTACATTGTCCACTAATTCTTTTTGTGATGATAAAACTATATCTAATACATTTTCTCCCCTGGTTGGTTCTAGCACGTGTTGAGTAAGGAAGCTCTCCTGAATTAAAAATAGAAATTGTTGGTCCTCACCCCCTGTACTCTCTAGAGATTTCCATTGTATATGTCCATGGTTAAAATCTCCCATTATGATACATTCCCCTTTACTAACTTCCTTTATAGCATTTTGCATTTTTGTGTTATCCTCTTCGTTTATGTTTGGACTTCGGTAAACTAATCCAATAGTTAATTTTGAATTTCTTAAAACTAGTTTGCACCAAACAGCTTCACTGTAATCTGCTTCGCTTTCTAATTTTATTTCACAAGCCTGAATAGGTTCTTTAACATATAAAATAACTCCACCTACCCTTCTTCCTATTCGATCTCTCCTAAACATTACGTATCCTGTCAATCCTAATTCAGCATCTGACCATCCATCATGCCTTTGAAGACGGCTTTGACTGGAAGGCTACTTTTTTATATGTCTGAACCACTTCAATTTATGAACTTCATCCATAATTGGCATAAAACCAGTGGTTCTACGCAGTTCTTTCTCTGGTGGAAGAAATTTGATGACTTGGTGATGACCTGGCAATTACATGGTGATGACTTCATGATGACCTGGCAATTACATGGTGATGACTTTGTGATGACCTGGTGATGACTGGGCGATGACCTGGTGAACCCCCAGTGTTAACCTGGTGATAACCTGGCCATGACTTGGTAATGACCTGTTTATGACTTGATGATGACCTAATGATGACCTGGTAAAGACCCGGTGATGACCAGGGGATTACCTGGTAATTACTTGGTGATGACCTAGTGATGACATGGCGATGACCTGGCATTGACTTGGCAATGACCTGATGATGACTTGGCTGTTGACCTGGCAATGACCTGGCGATGACCCAGTGTTGACCTGACAATGAACCAGTGATGAACTGGCAATGACCCGGTGTTGACATGGTGATGTTTTTGGTTATATTATATGAAATTTCAGTTCCCTTTAATTAAGGGTCTGTCTCTCTGATTTATTCAGACACATGAGTCTGAGATTCATTTCTTGTGTGGTGTATTTAGGTCCTTGTTCAGCTTATTGTTTTTTATCTCCTGTGTAGGCTACGGTGTGCTGCATGGGCTTCTGAATGTGTCTCTAGATTGGTAGTTTGTCTGTGCATGATTAATGCTATTGTTAGGCCTGTTGTTTTTATTAGTTGGTTTATATATCTGACAACCAAGTATTTTCATTTTTGAACAAACGAAGAAAAATTACATTTCCATCGTTTCACATTTTGACATGAAACATTGGTTTATTGTTCCCAAAGACAAGCCTGTGATTAATTAGATTGTGTGTGCTTTAACATAATGGTGCAGGGATCAACCAGGACAGTAGCTGTGCGTGAATGACGAGTCAAACATATAAAAGCCAATAATATGTGCCCTAGTGACACATGCAACATATCAACCTTTTTATTTGACATCGGTATTGCTAAAGCTTAGTAAAGGTATTATGTTACACATTATTCATGTCTACTTTTCATATTCATGATGAAAAGCATAATTGATTATTGGCCCAGCTCTAGTGCCATGTGAACTTCAATGACCACCCCACCACACATCATTAATGGCCCAGCTCTATTGCCATGTGAACTTCAATGACCACCCCACCACACATCAAAATAACAGTTAACTTCTGTTACAGTTAAGCACATTTCTATAAATTAGATCTGCACAATTGTATTGAATGCCTGTTACAGTTTTGGCATACTTGAATTTTAAGACTAAAAATCATTGATCCAAATTCCAATGAAAACATTAAATGCAACATTTTATTAATTTTAATCAAATATGAAATAATTTTGGGCCATTTTCTGATTTTCTGGTGCCAAACAAGAAAAATGTGTTAAATTTTATGTCTTCAATAAATCATATGTATGTGCCCCAAGGGCACATATATGTATATTTCCAGACCAGTATTAATTAATGTACAGTATATAGGATGCTACAAATAAATTTAAACAATGGTCTCAAGCCAGCCACCTCATATGCCCTCAAAGCAAAAGAAGAAAATGATCTGTTCTATTACCATAAACATTGATGAAAGACAAAATGATCTGTTCTATTACCATGAACATTGATGAAAGACAAACAAGTCATATAAATCTTTCAGAAAATCTGTAGAACATGACTAATTTAAAATAAAGTAGGCATTACATATTTGATAGACTATTTTTTTAACCCACCAACCCGTTTTTGCATTAAAAAAATCCATAAACCAACTAATACAAAACTGGCCTTATATAGATACTATTTTATTCTCACTGTAGATATGATCTTCCTACTACTAGTGCAATTCAAACACTATTATCAAACTCAAACATATTTATTTAATATGTCACTCCATGTATGAAAATGTGATTTGTGATGAAGTCAGGGAAATTCCCATTAAGACATTAAATGTTCCTATCACAGGGCCACCCTATTAATGTAAAAACCATACAATAACTAGCAATTCATCAGCATAAACATACACATTTGTAATGACTTAGATATATACATGTACATGTATTACATATACACAAACTTATCACATAACTTGATTTATATATATATATATATATATATATATATATATATATATATATATATATATATATATATATATATATATATATATGAATCAGTTTATGTGATAATAAGTTTGTATATATACACACATATATATATATCCTCTATTCCTATGTATGTATATTGTATATATATATATATATATATATATACACAATATTTCAGACAGCGATTGGGATAAAATAAGCTAGAGTACACCTCTGAACTGACTCCATGTTGAATGAGTGCATGTAGCCTCACCAATGAAAACAACTCAAAGTTCAGCACGTGGACCAATATTGATTCCTGATTCAAACAGAATAGTTTCCTCTTCAATCTACATATTTTCACAGGTTCATCATTAGCGTTTTCCATTTTCCCATTATGGACCACAAAGGCACATCATGACGTACATCACATTATTATTTTTCAGCTGGTGTGTAATGAACCGTTATGCTGAGCAATGCTTCAAAGAACTTTGTGAATTGCATTTTTCATAGCTAAATTATATTCAGATCATATTCTTTAGCCATGTTTTTCATAGAATTCATATATATATATATATATATATATATATATATATATATATATATATATATGAGAACCACTTGCCCCACTACAACCCCAGTAGTACAATCACCAGACTCCAGACATATAATTATTAAGAATCAATTAAAGACAAATTACATTGCCCTATCCACAGATATGCATAGTTTTGAGTGTCCTGGAGATGACACTTGTATGCGAGATGACGTATTATTGATTACGTCCAAAAAGCTAATTTATCATCTGTTATGCACATGCAGTTGTCATTCCAGAATGTGTCAATTGGCTTCATTAGTGCAAATTGAAAAAATTGTGAGAATATAAAAAAGATCTGATGTTGTATTTTATTTATTACAGCAAAGAATTTAATTATGTGGACCACAATGTGCTTTTGATGGTGTTGTGCTAAATGAGTTTTCCTTAACATCTAGTGGTCTTGATGCATGGGTTGTACATGAACCAAGGGGCCACGCCAAGAACAGACTTAGGTGAAACCAAGAGGTTTTTAATGGAGAAAGGAATATGATGCATACTATCCCCATACCTATGGCATACCTTAAAGTGAGACCATCCTGAAGACAGCAAGAATAAAATTTATGGAACAAGGAGATGAATTTACAATAGACAGCAGAAAAGAGTAACAACTCTGTTTCTTTGGCCCAATGATTGAGAGAAATAGCGATTCCAAAGACACCTGGTGCTTGAAAGAATGGCAGTGACATGTTTGAGTAAAATACTGGAGAGCCAGAGACAGTTCACTAGCAACCAAGAAAATGATGATAGAAGTGTTAGTATTCCCAGTTGTGATGTATGGCTGTGAGTATATCTTGTCGCTACAAGAAAATCTGTAATTGTTCTAATAGCTAAAAAATATTTCTTAGGATATGTTCTGGTTGTGTGAAAAATTTCTTTTTTTTTATCAGTAGCATAATATTTAATTTATCTACTTGGCTGCATTCTGTGCTTGAATGCATTTGTTTCTCTCCATGTTTTCAGCCACAACTGAAACTGTTGAGTTTTTACATCTGTGATGTTTGTGTAAGTTCTTATACAGCATTGTATCTGATCCTGCGGACCACTCAAAGTGTGTTACCCTTCACCCCCGGCAGACCTGGTCTTAGGACTGCTCAAAGTGTATTACTCTTCACCCCCAGCAGACCTGGTCTTAGGACCACTCAAAGTGTATTACTCTTCACCCCCAGCAGACCTGGTCTTAGGACTGCTCAAAGTGTATTACTCTTCACCCCCAGCAGACCTGGTCTTAGGACTGCTCAAAGTGTATTACTCTTCACCCCCGGCAGACCTGGTCTTAGGACTGCTCAAAGTGTGTTACTCTTCACCCCCAGCAGACCTGGTCTTAGGACCACTCAAAGTGTATTACTCTTCACCCCCGGCAGACCTGGTCTTAGGACTGCTCAAAGTGTATTACTCTTCACCCCCAGCAGACCTGGTCTTAGGACCACTCAGTGTATTACTCTTCACCCCCGGCAGACCTGGTCTTAGGACCACTCAAAGTGTGTTACTCTTCACCCCCAGCAGACCTGGTCTTAGGACCACTCAAAGTGTATTACTCTTCACCCCCGGCAGACCTGGTCTTAGGACCGCTCAAAGTGTGTTACTCTTCACCCCCGGCAGACCTGGTCTTAGGACCACTCAAAGTGTGTTACTCTTCACCCCCAGCAGACCTGGTCTTAGGACCACTCAAAGTGTGTTACTCTTCACCCCCAGCAGACCTGGTCTTAGGACCGCTCAAAGTGTATTACTCTTCACCCCCGGCAGACCTGGTCTTAGGACCACTCAAAGTGTGTTACTCTTCACCCCCAGCAGACCTGGTCTTAGGACCGCTCAAAGTGTGTTACTCTTCACCCCCGGCAGACCTGGTCTTAGGACCGCTCAAAGTGTGTTACTCTTCACCCCCGGCAGACCTGGTCTTAGGACCACTCAAAGTGTATTACTCTTCACCCCCAGCAGACCTGGTCTTAGGACCACTCAAAGTGTGTTACTCTTCACCCCCGGCAGACCTGGTCTTAGGACCACTCAAAGTGTATTACTCTTCACCCCCGGCAGACCTGGTCTTTCCAACATCAACTTGACTTCTCTGGGGAGCATTCAGCCACACGGCAATTACTGCATGTAGATTATTTGTTCACATATCCGCCACTGTATATAACCAGATATTCATTTATACAGTTAAGTGAACCAAGGCAACGTGGAGTGAAAAATATTTCCCAAGCTTTGAAACAGCAGGATTCAAACTCTGGTCATTTCAATTGAGACTCTGATGTTGTAACCTCTGTAGCTGCATCCCAATCATATTTATGTGACAAGCTGCATGTTTTCATGAAACCATCCTGTTTATTTGTCAATAGAAATGCTTTTACTGCTTTAAACCACCAAGGCCAGTGTGAGGTTAATTAAATGGTGGATTTTGCACAGCTGATGGTTTCCTTTGGACCTTTGGCCATTAGTCACAAACTTTTCTTTAATTGGAACCCTGGTTGTTAGGTGAGTTCTTTAATCTGTGGTGGGATACTCCTTCAAATAGTGGAACATCTGGTAACAGAAGACGATGACAGCATCAACAAGGTGGATCACGCAGAAAGTACTGAAAGTGAACTGCTGCATTCTTAGGGTGTTCAACATTTTCCCTCCACCTTTTATCCTCCTCCACCTTTTTTAACATCCCTATTACATAATCTTCCCATTTTATTTGTGGTCTATGAATATATGCATATGTTCCAGCTGTTACAAAGTGGCATCCATTTTGATTCGGATGGTGATTAATAAACATTTTGTAATTGAAACGTTTATGTTCATTACAATGTTTGCACAGTGTTAAACTAGGAGTTCTGCCCATTACTTTTTATATAAGTACTAGCAAAAATGCCCATCCTCTGGATGGGATAATTTGGTAGTTTGCACTTACCATATTTCAGGACGCACAACGTTATCACAGAAATATAATTCTATGCCTTAATTGGAACTTGGTGCTGCCAGTCAATATCTTGATTGCTTCTTTTCAACTCTATTCTTCTATTCTCTATCGTAGCAACTGGGCAGACTTCATCAAGTCCGGGAGTGAGAAGTCCTGGGCTGAAGCTTAGATGGATAGTTTTAGTTTTTAGTGTAAGGGATGTGCAAAGATGAAGGGACTAGAGGTGGAGATGGAACAGCTGAGGGAGCTCGTTGGGGCATTGGTGGAAGTGGAAGACATGGGTTGTGCCAGTGGTTCCAGCTCACCTCAGACTGGGAGGAGGCTGAGAGGAGGTAAAGTGACAGGACAGAATAAGACAGGACAAAAGGAGACTGGATGTTAGGAGACAGGATGAAAGGAGATGGGACGTAAGGAGACAGGTGGAAGACAATGAAAGCGAAGGAGGGAAGGAGACAGGAGGGAAGGAGATGGGAGCAAAGGAGATGGGAGTGAAGATGATGGGAGTGAAGGAGATGGGAGGGGAGGAGATGGGAGGGAAGGCTATGGGAGCGAAGGCACCAGGAGCACAATATAGCTCTGAGGCAGTGATAGAGGGGTTGAGGAGGAGAGCGATGGTGTTTGTTGTGGATTCGATAGTCAGGAAGACTGACAGAGTGCTAAGCAAGGGGGACAACATGGTGGTTTGCTTTCCAGGGGCAAAAATAGAGGTTATCACAGAGAGGGTGGAAAAATTGTGAGTCCGGGCAAAGGAGTTTCTATTTTAGCACACGTAGGAACTAACAACTCAGAGAGGAAGGGCACAACTGCCATAGTTATGAAATACATGCAGTTAGTTAGAAGAGATAAGCAGACATGAGTTGAGCAAATAATTTTGTCAGGGATTTTACCGGTAATAGGAAGCAGGGGACAGGGATATCAAAATTGCCTGAGGACGGCAATTAACACGTTAGTTCACAGCTATGTAGGGATGAGGAAGTTGGATTTGTGGGGATGTTTTATTAGGAGGGCTGATATGTACAGGAGGGATGTGCTTAATCTTAGTGGAAAGGGTGCAGCAGTGTTTGTTGATGAACTATCAGCAGCAGTTGACAATGGCATGGGAAGCATAAAAACATTTTTGGCAGCAAACATTGTTTAAACTAGAAGCGCAGGGGGTTACTTAGAGGTGTCTCAAACAGGACAAGAGACCACTAGTACACACAAACAAGTAACAAAGTGTTCAGAAAACATTTCTGAAGCTGGTTATGAATGTGTGTGTTTAAATGCAAGGCGCATAGTAAATAAGAAAAACAAATGAAACATTATGGTAGAATATATTAATCCTCACATAATTGGTATAAATGAATCATGGGCCAACAAAGACATATCAGATGCTGAAGTCATTTTATATATTAAAAAATATATTCAGGCTTACAAAATAAAATTAGAAAGGGTGCAATATGGTTACAGGATATTCAACATTAACTATTGGATTAGTTTACCGAAGTTCAAACATAGATGAAGAGGATAACAGAAAAATACAAAACGCTATAAAGGAAGTGAGTAAAGGGGAATGTATCATAATGGGAGATTTTAACCACAGACACATACGATGGAAATCTCTACAGAGTACAGGGGGTGAGGATCAACAGTTTCTACTTTTAATCCAGGATAGCTTAATCAATTCGATTTTTTGTTGTAGTCCAGAGGATAGGTGCAGATAAATGATGGAATTGTGCACTTTTTGATAAAAGCAAGACACTTGGCAAATGTATCCTACATACCAAGCGAACCATTTTGAAGAATGGAGGTACTCCAGATTTTGCTGCGTTCTGAAATGGCAGCCATTTTTTTAAATGGCCACCAAATTCAATTTCACCATATCTTAATAACTGCGACACGTAGAGCCATAATTTTGATGACTATGTATAGGTTTTAGGGGTCAAAGGTTTAAAATATTTTACTTTTGAACTTCTCCGACATTCACATCTGCCATTTTTAAAGATGGCGACCGTCATTACAAATGTAACGATATCTTAGCGATTAGGTAACATGGAGCCATAATTTGCATGTATTTGTATAGATTTGTGGGCAGCGATTTCAAATAATATGTTACATTTGACCTTCACCAATATACATATATCCGCCATTTTCAAAGATGGCACCCGTCAAAGCTTTTCATTCCATATCTTAAGAACTACATAACCTAGAACCACAAAATTTATGTCAAAATATGGGTTTTCTTTAATGCGACAATTTCAAATATATTAATTTTGACCTTCGTTGACATTCAGATATCCGTTATTTTGAAAGATGGCACCCGACAAAGCTTGTCATCGGCATATCTAAAAACTACATCACCTAGAGCAATACAACTGATATGAAAAAATAGGTTTTTGGATGCATCTCACTTACACTGATTGTATAACCTCTCAACCAGAAGCTGCAGCTTTGTCATTGAAGAGTTGTGTAAACAGAGAGCAGAGCGAAGACCGCAATTCGAGTTCTGGCAGCTTGTGCTGAAAATAGAGTTGGATGTGATGACATGGGCCAGAGCCATCCACGAAGGCAATTTCCTTCTCTACGTGGACGCCTTGATGAAACTACAATGGCTCTTCCACTCACCTGACCACTACAACTATGCCCGTGCTGTTGCCATCTACGGGATATGGGAATACTACAAGTCAAACACCCAGATGTGTTCAGAGTATTTTGCGAAGGCAAGTTCATAGTTAACAAGACATATCGACCATTCTCCAGGATGCCATTGGACGAAAGCCACCAGCAGAACAATGCCTGTGTGAAAGGAGATGGGGAACAGTCAGCTTTACTGAGAAGCCGGCGGCATTACTGAGGTTATTGGTAGCTGGACCAGAATTGGCCTGGGTTGTCAAAGAGTTTCTCCGTGGATTGGAAAAGACAGAAGCTGCATCTCAACCCAGTGACCATGAGGACAAGCCAGGTAAAACAATAATGTGTTGTTTTATTTAGCGCCGTTTGCTGCCTAGTGAAACTGCTCATTAAACTAATTGTTTTAGCTTGTATTAAAAAGAATGTATGTGGGTGACTGGGCACGGAAAATGAAACCCCTGCTTGTGAACATCTTTTGTGTGCACATGCTATCCAATTAAGACATACACCTATTCTAGCTTCATCTATCCGTTCTTGTGGCTACGGCTTATAACATTGATTCTTACCAGAATGCTGTTTATGTTCTTTAGACACGAAGGCGGCTTTAGATCAAAGATATGAAGTCTCTGATCTCGACAATGAAGGAGATGGGCTGCCCTTTCTGGGATACCAGTGGAGATCTCCTAGTTCTTGACACAAGTGCGGTGGCAGATGTAGCAGTTTTTGATTCCGTCAGCAATTTGAAGAGACTCTGAGAAAACCAATACAGGAGTTCTTCAAGAAACGTCTGGTGGACCGCACAAACACAGTCAACGAAACAATCCCAAAGAACAAGCTGCATCTCTTCAGTCAACATCTTGAGAAACGAACATCACATGCATAACAACAGTTGTTGTCCTTAAAACATGACCGCAACTTGTTTTCAACATTGTACATCGCCTGCCAAGTACGCAATGCTGATTTAGATGATTTTCCAATATGAGAATCATTAATTTCCACCGCCACTGTCAGATTATGGCAACATGACCTGCTTCAGTGCCTAGAAGACCTGGTGCCGCATAATGACAGTGCCTGCTTGCATGATCATCATTGATGGCGCAGCTCTTGTTTACATCCTCAAGCCTGCTATGTCTGAAACGTTCGATGACTATGCATCCATGTACATGGAACACATCAGGAGACAGTTCATCAGTTCTGTTTGTCGTGTTGACATCGTTATCGATATGTACACAACTGACAGCCTCAAGATCATCACACAGAGAAAAAGAGGGAACGGGACAAGGAGGCGAGTTGAGGGTCTAAAGAAGTCCTCTGCAAGCTAGCCAGAGTTCTTGCGAGAGAATGACAACAAAACAAAACTATTTCACCTGCTAAGTGAACGAGTGACTGCCGAAACATGTCCTAGCAAGGTGGTGAACACACATGGAGACGAGGTGCTGTGCTCAGACGTAACTAACATGTAGTGGCTATCACCGTGTATACACGAAGAGGCGGATACCGGATGCTGTTGCATGCTGTGGATGGTATCAAGCAGGGAAGACAGAATATTGTCATAAGAACTATTGATGCTAGCATTGTCGTACAAGCTGTCAGCTTTGCTCGCAGACTTGGCTGTGAAAGTCTTGTGGTAGCGATCGGCACAGGGAAATCATTCCGATAGATCGATGCAACTGCTATTGCACACGTGCTTGGTGTTGACAAGTGCAATGCACTGTCTGTCTTCCATGCACTGACCGGGTGTGATACCACATCGTGTTTCACTGGAAGAGGCAAACGCACGGCTTGGGCGTCATGGAATCTTTCAGTAGTGTAATGCCTGCACTGTGTGCTCTTGAAAACACTTCCTCGGCAGCTATACCGAGAGAAGTACTACAAACCATCGAAAGGTACTTTGTTGTACTATACAACCAGGGCAGTTCTGAGGACGATGTGAACCATGCCTGACAGGTCCTCTTCACGCAGAAAGGAAGGGAGATCGAGAAGATTTCACCAACGCGGGATGCCCTCATGCAACACCTGCTCCGAGTGGGTTACCTAGCTGGCCACATCTGGGGCCAGGCCCTGCTGAAAGCACCACACCTGTCCAGTCCAGCATATTTCGGCTGGACTCGAGAAGGGACATGCCTGAATGGGAGATGCAATGGATGACACTTCCACCTGCAGGTACAGTTTGCCGTGCGATCAACAAGAGTGTCTGCACGAAAGGCTGCAGAGGATAGTGTCGGTGTTTAAAAGCCAATCTGTGGCCAATCACGATGCTGTGCAAATGCAATGGATGTCAGTGGGATGTGTGAACTGTTTGGGAATCCTTGGTGTGGATTTAGGGGGTAGGCGTCATTATAACGTAATTACACTAATGTTTGAAGTGACTTTACCTGTTTTAGAGAATATCTATGTAACACCTTAAAACTCATCGCACCTGATAACCTATATTTTGACATCAACTTCAAGGCTCTAAGATATGTAGATCTTAAGATATGGGGATAAAAGGCTTTGTCGGGCACCGTATTTAAAAAAATGGATATCTGAAAATCAACGAAGGTCAAAAGTAATATATTTGAAATCATCGCATCTAAAAAAACATATTTTGACATCAACTTTGTGGCTCTGTGTGACGTTGTTGTTAAGATATCGTAATATTTGTGTTGACGACCACCATCTTTAAAATTGGCCGATATGAATATCGGAGAAGTTCAAAAGTAAAACAACTGAAATAATTGACCCCTAAAACCTATATTTAGACACCATAATTATAGCTCTAGGTGACGCAGTTATTAAGATATGGGGAAATTTAATGCTGCAGCCATTTTTTTTAAATGGCCGCGATTTCTGAATGCAGCAAAATCTGGAATGCCTCCAATCTCTAAAATGGTTCCCTTGGTATGTAGAATAGATGAGCCAAGTGTCTTGCTTTTATCAAAAAGTGCACAATCTTTTCACCTATCCGCTGGACTACTAGTCTCATTTCAAATTAAGTTTGCGAAAAACCAAACCTACCTAATATCCACTACAACTAACTTATTTGTGCAACTTTTTTATGTAGTTTTTGTGAAATCATCAGACAAACATTTACTGAAGTGAAAATCGAAATGCTGAAATATCATGATTTTGTGCAACTTTTTTTATTTAAACATGGACGAAGAATATAAAATGGGGGATGCTGTACTAGGTAGAACTACAAAAGAAAAGTAACATTTAGTTCTGACATGAAAGTTTCAGAGCAATGTGGGATTGCTGCTTCAAAAGGAAATAAAATTCTAGGGCTAATTAGGAGAACTGTCATGTATAACTAGAGACAGCTAATTGTACCCTTGTACAAAGCAATAGTTAGACCACATTTGGAATATTGTATTCAAGCATGGAGGCTGTATCGTTAAAAGGACATAGACAAGCTAGAAAGAATACAATGAAGAGCAACTAAAATGATTCCAGAATTGAGAGACCTTAGTTACGAAAGTCGCTTATTACAATGTGGTTTGACAACACTAGAGACCAGGAGACTAAGAGGAGACCAAATAGAAGTGTTTAAAATAGTGAACAGTTATGAGGATGTTGATAATAATATGTTCTTCAAGCTTAAAGAAGGCAGTAGAACCAGAGGACATAAAGCAGCGTTAGTTAAGGAGAAGTGTAGGTTGGACATGAAAAAGTACTTTTTCTCACAGAGGGTGATAAATGAATGGAACAAACTGCCAAATGATTGTGTTAATGCTAGTAGTGTGAAAATGTTTAAAAATAGAATTGACAGATAGTTGATAAGGGCGGGCTACACATAGATGAGAAAATTGTTGGACTCTCGATAAGCCAATGGCTTCTTTGTCCACTTGCCATTTGGAACTTGTTTGGGATGGCAATCTTGTTAAATCTTGTTAAACTAAAATGATTCCAGAATTGAGAGACCTTAGTTACTAATGCCGCTTGTGGTTTGACAATACTAGAGACCAGGAGACTAAGAGGAGACCAAATAGAAGTGTTTAAAATAGTGAATGGTTATGAGGATGTTGATAGGAATATGTTCTTCAAACTTAAAGAAGGCAGTAGAACCAGATGACACAAAGCAGCATTAGTTAAGGAGCAGTGTAGGTTGGACATGAGAAAATACTCTTTCTCATAGAGTGTAATAAATGAATGGAACAAACTGCCAAATGATTGTGTTAATACTAGTAGTGTGAATGTGTTTAGAAATAAAATTGACAGATGTCTGATAAGGGCGGGCTACACATATATGAGAAAATTGTTGGATTCTCGATAAGCCAAAGGCTTCCTTGTCCACTTGCCATCTGGAACTTGTTGTTTGGGATGGCAATCTTGTTAAATCTTCTTGTTAAACCTGTTTCTTGGTGAAATTTCGTAACTTTTTCATGTGATCGGCGAGAGGATGGATGGTGTTTACCATTTTGGATATCCACTATTTTGATCCATACCAGATCTACTAAAGTCGACTGAAGTCAATTCTTTCGATGATTTGAATAAAAACAGGCATTTTTTATTAATCAACTGCGGATGTTACATAAACTATTCACACGCTACATATTTGGACACCAATGAACCGGATTTGCAATAGGCTAAATCAGTTGAGCAAGCAGTTTTAACAAGTGCTAGAACTAACCAGGGCAGAGAATGTATTAGATTTACTTTTGTCTTCACAAAATTAATTAGTGGACAATGTCAAAATACATGAGCCATTGGGTAACAATGACCACAATCAAATACATTTTGACATCAAAGTGAAATCAGAAAGAACAAATAAAAAAGGTAAATATAAAAATATGAGAAAATACATAGCAAAGCTAGATTGGAATAACACGCTGAAGAATAAGTCTGCAGTTGAATGTTAGAACATTCAAAAATATGTAATTGAGAGAATCATTGATAAATTTGTTCCTTTGAAAAAACAAGGAAAATTATCTAGAAAGAAACACTATTAGAAAAATACTGTACAAGCTAAATATGTTGAGGGTTTATAGGTGTTCCAGAAACTAGGATGAAGACTTTGCAAATTACAAAGAGGCACTTAAGGCAGCTACGAATGCAATTAGACAATCTAAAAGAAGCTATGAGCAAAAATTAGCATGTTACATAAAAAAATAACAACAAGAGTTTTTATGCATATATCAGGAGTAAACAAAACATACGAGAGTTGATCACTAGAAGAAAGTGCTGGAAATATAATATAACAAGGTTTTTAATGGCAGAAAACCTAAATGGATACTTCAGTTCAGTGTTTACCAGAGAGGATATTAGTTCATTACCAGTTCCAGATGCTACATTTCAGGAGGCTAAATCAAACTATTTAGGGCAGTTAATTGTATCTCCAGAAATGGTAGCTAAGAAAATAAAGGCAATGAAGGACAATAAATCACCTGGAGTGGATGGAATTCCTCCAAAACTACCGGGTACTAATGGAAACAGTTGAACAAATTAGTATATCATTTGCAAGAGTGTTCAATGTGTCATTAAAAGAGGGAGTGGTTCTTTTTGAATGGAAAGAAGCAAACATCATACCATTATTTAAAAAGGGTTCGAGAAATTAGTCAGAGAATTAACAGTGAGTTTAACATCAGTGATTTGTAAATTATTAGAAAGGTTAATTCATGACCATATGGTGGAGTTCCTTGTTAGGCATAAATTATTAAATCCATCTCAACATGGATGCCTTAAAGCGAGGTCTTGCTTAACAAATATGTTATGTTTTTTTGAAGAAATCACTAAGTGGATAGAGGATGGATAGATATTATCTACTTAGATTTTCAGAAAGCTTTTGACATAGTGCCACATCAAAGATTACTACTTAAATTATCAGGGGTGGCTAACTGACAGAAGACAGCGTGTTGTAGTAGATAGGGATGTTTCAAACTGGAAATCAGTTTTGAGTGGGGTACCACAAGGATCAGTATTATGACCTTTATTATTCTTAATATATATCAATGACTTGGATGATAATATAACAAGCAACATACTGAAATTTGTGGATGACACAAAAGTGTTTAGAAGGGTTAACTATGATGGTGATAAACAACATTTACAAAACGATCTAAACAAATGATTTAAATGGTCTGAGAAATGGCAAATGTTGTTAAATTTTGGGAAATGTAAATGCCTATATATAGGGGTGGCTAACTGACAGAAGACAGCGTGTTGTAGTAGATGGGGATGTTTCAAACTGGAAATCAGTTTTGAGTGGGGTACCACAAGGATCAGTATTATGACCTTTATTATTCTTAATATATATATCAATGACTTGGATGATAATATAACAAGCAACATACTGAAATTTGTGGATGACACAAAAGTGTTTAGAAGGGTTAACTATGATGGTGATAAACAACATTTACAAAACGATCTAAACAAATGATTTAAATGGTCTGAGAAATGGCAAATGTTGTTAAATTTTGGGAAATGTAAATGCCTATATATAGGGGTGGCTAACTGACAGAAGACAGCGTGTTGTAGTAGATGGGGATGTTTCAAACTGGAAATCAGTTTTGAGTGGGGTACCACAAGGATCAGTATTATGACCTTTATTATTCTTAATATATATCAATGACTTGGATGATAATATAACAAGCAACATACTAAAATTTGTGGATGACACAAAAGTGTTTAGAAGGGTTAACTATGATGGTGATAAACAACATTTACAAAACGATCTAAACAAATGATTTAAATGGTCTGAGAAATGGCAAATGTTGTTAAATTTTGGGAAATGTAAATGCCTATATATAGGACATGGGAACTTGGATGTAAACTATAAAATGGGAGATACTGTTCTAGGTACTACTGTAAAAGAAAAGGACTTAGGAGTTACAACAAGTGCTGATATGAAAGTTTCAGAGCAGCTTTAAAGGGTAATCAAATTCTTTGGTTGATTAGGATAAATATAACATACAAGGAGAAAAGCTAATTATACCTCTGTATAAAGCAATAGTTAGGCCTCATTTAGAGTACTGTATACAAGCTTGGATACTATATCATAAAAAGGATATATATATATGCTTGAAAGAATACAGAGGAGAGCAACTAAAATGATTACAGAACTGAGAGATCTTAGTTATAAAGAACAACTGAAATAATATGGTTTAACAAACCTAGAGACAAGGCAGTTAAGAGAAGATCTAATTGAAGCTTTTAAGATGTTGAATGGGTATGAAAATATTGATAGAAACATTTTTTTCTCACTCAAGAAAGATAATAGAACTGGAGGACATGAGGTAACATTAGTAAATGATCAGTATAGATTGAATATCAGGAAGTACTCGTTCTCACAGAGGACAATCTATGAGTGGAACAAATTACACATTGTGTAACTGCTAGCAGCGTGAATATGTTTAAAAACAAGGTTGACACATATCTCAGTAGGGCGGATTACACATGGATTACACTTAGATAAAAAAATATTGGACTCTTGATAAGTCCTCGACTCTCGAAATTGCGACGTAATACTGGCAGTAATTGTTCGCATAGTATTACGGACAGTTGAACATAATAACTACAGAGGGTAATTTGATTTTCCATAGAAAGGGTAATAGCGGGGTGAATAAAAAAAATTAATTGAGATGACCCAACAGTGGTGTCATAAATGAACATACATACATACATACATACATACATACATACATATATACACACACACACACACACACACACACACACACACACACACACACACACACACACACACAAACACATATATCCTAGATATGTATTAAAGCAATTCAAACTGCTATTCTAATTCATGGGTATGTTCCTAAATCCATGCTAAAGTCTGTCATTGTTCCTAGCATAAAGGATAAGAATAAACATATAAGTGAGAAGAATAACTATCAAAGTATATGCTTATCAGATGTGTTGACAAAAGTTGTTGAAAAAAGTACTGTAGTATAGTCATGTGGAGAATTATTTGCAAACTCATTCAACCAATTTCGGTTTAGCCAACACATAAATAAGTGTGTTTTTGTGCTCAAAGAGCTCATAAGGTGTATAAAACATGCTCTTGTATGTATGTATGTGGCTATTTTGGATCCCTCCAAAGCTTTTGACAGGGTGAACCACATCAAGCTGATTTCAAAACAACTTGAACTTGGTGTTCTTAAATGGATAATAAAAGTAATCTGTCAGTGGTATTGCTTGCTCCCTCCACCAAGGGGTTGCTTGCTCCCTCTGCCAAGGGGTTGCTTGCTCCCTCCACCAAGGGGTTGCTTGCTCCTTCTGCCAAGGGGTTGCTTGCACCCTCTGCCAAGAGGTTGCTTGCTCCCTCCACCAAGGGGTTGCTTGCACCCTCCACCAAGGGGTTGCTTGCTCCCTCTGCCAAGGGGTTGCTTGCTCCCTCCACCAAGGGGTTGCTTGCACCCTCCACCAAGGGGTTGCTTGCTCCCTCTGCCAAGGTGTTGCATGCTTACTCTGCCAAGGGGTTGCTTTCTCCCTTCGACAAGGGGATGCTTGCTCCCTCTGCCAAGGGGTTGCTTGCTCCCTCTGCCAAGGGGTTGCTTGTTCCCTCCACCAAGGGGTTGTTTGCTCCCTCTGCCAAGGGGTTGCTTGTTCCCTCCACCAAGGGGTTGCATGCTTCCTCTGCCAAGGGGTTGCTTGCTCCTTCTGCCAAGGGGTTGCTTGCTCCCTCTGCCAAGGGGTTGCTTGCTCCCTCCGCCAATTTTTAAGGGGTTGCTTGCTCCCCCCACCAAGGGGGTTGTTTGCTCCCTCTGCCAAGGGGTTGCTTGTTCCCTCTGCCGTGGGGTTGCTTGCTCCCTCCACTAAGGGGTTGCAAAGGCTTCTAGATGCTAGCTACACATATGGATGTGATAATGGTGTTCTATTTAACAGTAAAAAATCACAAGTAATGTTTTTCGATACAATGGAATGAAGTCATGTGGAAAATGTAATGTTGGATGAAATGACATTCAATGTCAGGTGCAGTGTTTTACTTAGAAAATTTTACTTCTGTTCTGAGCATGTGAAGAATAAGCTATGTACCTGTTGTTGTAGTAATTTGTATTTGTGTCCTCTATGGGCTAAATATTCAGCATTTCATTGTGTCTTACAATAATTCATTCAGGATTTTACATAACCTGCCTATGAGATGTAGTGTAACTTTTATGCTTTCCACTGCGACTGTTAACAGTTGCAAAACTTGTATTAGAAAATGTATTTATAGCTTAAAGAGCTGGTGGTCTACTTCCACAAATTTAAATGTACAAGGTACTCTTAACAGTGATGTATATGCCACTTCTGGTTTGCACAGCTCATGGATAAGTGTTTGATACACTGTGTGTACTGTAATTCATTACTGTTTATTATATGTAATTCATTACTATATTATATGTTTCTTACTTTTATTATGGACTCAATGTATATTTTTAATGTACCTCTAGCCCTGGTCTCATAATTTCATAATTTTGACAAGAAGTTTGCATTAACCAAACTAACATTATATGGAAATGTCTGCACCTACTTTATCAGTCTGAAATGCACCAGATTTGACTACAGACCACTATTGCTTTCCCATTGAAACCAATGTAAAGGTTAGTCAGACAATTCCAGTGTATTTTCTGTGTAAAATCATGAATTTCTCCTGATTTGTTTCAGAAAGAATAATAAGTCATCATATAAACCACGGAGCCTGGGATAGTGTATGCTCTACTGTATGTGACATCATGAATAAATATCTGGAAAAACAAAATAATTTCTTCAGCAAAGCCAAACTCTTAAAATACTGTTATTCTGCCACTTATTATATGGCTTAATAAAAATGGGACCACTTGGTTGTGTTTTCATTCACTATGTATTCAGGGTAGCCCAGAAGGAAGCGCAGTCTTAGCATTTTTTATTATTACGTTTTTTAGTATGTGCCTAATTAGAGCCTAATTAGAAAAAGTCATCTTATCAGAAAATCAATGATGGTAGTCCTACTTATCTGATCCAATATGATATTTATAGTTATTTCTACTACACATGCATGCAAAAATAATTTGTTTTCATAGCCGAAGGAAAAAACCTAATTACTGATGGTTGAATGGAAATTAAAATTATTACAATGACAGTTGTCTCGAGTCCACCAGGAATTGTTACTGTGATGAGAATATTAGATTTTCTTAATTTAAGCTCAGTTCAGTTTGTTTCTTTGTTTGAGTGTGTCCTCTATTTGTTGGCAAGATGAAAAACACCACACATGGGGTAAAGTTCTTAATCCTATTTTCCAAAAGGCATGACATAAAGCTCTTTGTCATACAACCTTCGAGCTTTTGTAGTAATTTAGATAATTAAAAATTGTAATCATTAAAACACCATCATTTTCTAAAGAAAGAAGTTTTCAAAGAAAATTAATGTTTAAAACAGCTGGAATAAGGTAGTATGTATTTGTTTGAGGATGCCTCAGAAACATTGTTGGCTAGTTCATAAATAAAATATTTCTTTTGAGACTCCATAGCTCAACCAAATTACTTCAGTGTTCCCCCTGGCACACTCCTTTGGTCAAAGCTGGTCAATGGCAATGACCACAACCACTGTTTACTTTGATTAGCAGGGACCAGGCCAAAGTAAAGACTGCAAGTATCGACCAGGCCAAAGTAAGAACTTTGGCCTGGTTTTGCCTTGCACCAAACTGGTTGTGGAGCTAGGCTTAAATACCAGTTTTAGACTAACACTTTTTTAACAAAATACTGGGTTATCAATTCTTACATCGAACAGTCCATGGCTTAGTATGTAGGGCTGTACATAGATAGAGCCATTCAAACAGCAATTACAAGATCGAAAAATTTGTTAAGAGAAAACTAAATGTGGGGAGGCCAGGAGGGTTTATGACAGTCTCTTGAGGGGAGGCCAGGAGGGTTTATGACAGTCTCTTGAGGGGAGACCAGGAGGGTTTATGACAGTCTCTTGAGGGGAGACCAGGAGGGTTCACCTCACCCAATCAGCAAAAATAACATGCTTCTGCAAACATTTCAAGACACATTTATAAAAATTCTATTTCCATCCTAAATCATTGGCAGTCCCTCGCTCTTTTTTGTATCCCTGTTCACAATATCATGCTTACCGATTTTGCTTTCTTGTGCTTCTTAACTTGGGTCCAAGAGGATTTAGGTGCTATTTAAGTGTGTGCATGCATGCGTGCGTGCATGCATGCATGCATGCATGTATGTGTGTAAAAAAGGTAAAATATTACATTTTTTATACAATGTTTTATTATTTATAAAAGGAGAATGAAAAATTCACAGAAATGTGACATTTTTATTCTGCAAAACACTCAACTTGCTCTGTATTAGTAAGTGCATGGCCTGGTGTGTGTAACACATGAGTTTTACTTTTCATGTTTTTTAATCACTATACGCCACTGGGTACTAGCTAATTAAAAGTGTTGCCATATTGCTTCAAGTTCAATAGACTTGGCAAAAAATCTAGTGCAAAGCCATTAATGCCATAAAGGAATACAAATCTAGTAAATAATTTGTGGTCATTCTTGGCATGGTTATTTAATCAAATAGTCAATTGTGTTTGTGAATCAGAAGCCACCATGGCAGCCATCCAAGCAGTGCTAAAGCGTCCTGCCCACCTAATTGTGGTGATTCAATTATGGCTTACATAGTTTAATTCCTTTACATGTTTCTGAACAATTAATTAATAATACAATAAAGTGTAATTGCTTTGTAAATAAAGAGATTTACCATAGCTTGATACATAACTTTTTAATGAGCATTATTCTTAATTACTTCAAAGAATTCCCAATCTAGCAAGGTCACTGGCCGTTACAGTTACTTGTGATGAGGCATTGTGTGGAATCCTATTTTTAATTGTCAGTTATTAAGTTTTCTATATTTTAACAACATATGTGTGTATTTTGTTATATATATATATATATATATATATATATATATATATATATATATACATGTATATAGGTATGTATCACCATTTCCACTGCCACTATGTCAAAGTAGAATGTGTGCTTCACGGAGACACTAGGCCCTGTGGTTGGTGTCTTGGGTGCATGCACTCAATGGCTGTTTATGTCCATCTGCTGCTGCTAATATTTTCTCCATCTCCAACATGGCTTTCCTGAAACTTTTAATTTTATTTATAGAAGTATCACTAATTAACATAGACCCATACACCATATTCTTCCTGAGTCTATTTCCCTGCTTCGGTGGATGTTGGTGAACTGTCTATGTTGGTGCAGTACAACCTTGCATGACATTTTTGGATTGCCTTTCCACCTGTTTGCCAGGGTTAGGTTAAATTGTTACTGTAATTTATAATTACTTACAATGATAGTGTAACTGAGTGTTATGATGCTTTGTAATTGACAACTGTAATTGAGCATAGCCCTGCTGTTTACATATCGATTTAACAAGATTTAACAAGATTTAACAAGATTGCCATCTCGAACAACAAGTTCCAGATGGCAAGTGGACAAGGAAGCCATTGGCTTATCGAGAGTCCAACAATTTTCTCATCTATGTGTAGCCCGCCCTTATCAGATATCTGTCAATTCTATTTTTAAACATATTCACACTACTAGCATTAACACAATCATTTGGCAGTTTGTTCCATTCATTTATCACCCTCTGTGAGAAAGAGTACTTTCTCATGTCCAACCTACACTGCTCCTTAACTAATGCTGCTTTGTGTCCTCTGGTTCTACTGCCTTCTTTAAGTTTGAAGAACATATTCCTATCAACATCCTCATAACCGTTCACTATTTTAAACACTTCTATTTGGTCTCCTCTTAGTCTCCTGGTCTCTAGTGTTGTCAAACCACATTGTAATAAGCGACTTTCGTAACTAAGGTCTCTTAATTCTGGAATCATCTTAGTTGCTCTTTGTTGTATTCTTTCTAGCTTATCTATGTCTTTTTTACGATATGGCCTCCATGCTTGAATACAATATTCCAAATGTGGTCTAACTATTGCTTTGTACAGGGGTACAATTAGCTGTTTCTCCTTATACGTGATAGTTCTCCTAATTAGCCCTAGAATTTGATTTCCTTTCGATGCAGCAATCCCACATTGCTCTGAAACTTTCATGTCAGCATTAAATGTTACTCCTAAATCCTTTTCTTGTGTGGTTCTACCTAGTACAGCATCCCCCATTTTATATTCCTCGTCCATATTTCCATGTCCTATGTGTATACATTTACACTTCCCAAAATTGAATAACATTTGCCATTTTTCTGACCATTTAACTAATTTTTCTAGATCATCCTGTAAACTTTGTTTATCTGTATCATTAGTAACCTTTCTGAATACTTTTATGTCATCTGCAAATTTGAGTACTTTGCTAGATATGTCATCCTCCAAATCATTTATATATATTAAAAACAGTATAGGGCCTAACACTGATCCCTGTGGTACCCCACTCAAAACAGATTTCCAGTTTGAAATCTCACCATCTACTATTACTCTCTGTCTTCTGTGTGTAAGCCATTTTCTATCCAGTTGATTACATCATTGCCTATACCATGGGCTTTTAGTTTAAGTAACAATCTTTGATGTGGCACTTTATCGAAAGCTTTCTGAAAATCTAAGTAGACAACATCCACTGGTGACCCGTCATCTACCCACTTTGTAATTTCTTCTAAAAAACATAAGAGATTGGTTAGACATGACCTTGCTTTTAGGAATCCATGTTGAGATGTATTTATTAATTTATGTTTTATGAGGAATTCCACCATGTGGTCTCTAATTAATGTTTCGAGTAATTTACATACAACTGATGTTAAACTCACTGGTCTGTAATTTTCTGGCTTCTTCCTTGATCCCTTCTTAAATAGCGGCGTAATGTTTGCTTCTTTCTATTCTGAAGGAAATATTCCTTCTTCTAGTGATAAGTTAAATAAGTTTGCAAGTGGTGTACTAATTTGATCAACAATTTCCTTTAGCAGTTTTGGTGGTATCCCATCAACTCCAGGTGATTTATTATCTTTCATCTTCTTAATTTTCTTTGCTATCATTTCAGGAGTTACAAATAACTGCCCTAAATGTTCTGATTTATTGCCCTCAAATTTAGTCAATGGAACTGGAAGTGAGCTGATATCTTCTGTGGTAAAAACTGAGCTGAAATACTCTTCAGGACCTCTGCCATTTGGAACCCATCTGAAATTATGTTTTCACTGTTGTTTTCCAGTGGTCCAACCTTATCTCGAACTTTCTGTTTACTCCTTACATAAGCATAGAAACTCTTGCTGTCATTTTTTATATTACCTGCCAATTTTTTTTCAAAGGTTCTTTTAGATTTTCTAATTTCAGTTGTAGCTAGGTTAAGTGCCTCTTTGTAGTTTGTGTAGTCTTCTACATTTCCAGTGTGTTTATAGACCCTCCACAGCATCTGTTTGTGAGCAATTTTTCTAATATCTTCTTTTGACAGGTGTTTTTTCCTGGATCTTTTCCCTTGTTTTCTTAATGGAATAAATTTCTCAATAATGCCCTCAATCTCATATTTTAAACAAGTCCAGCATTCTGTTGCTGTCTTGTTCTTCAGCAAGTTATTCCAATCTATATTTGCTAGATATGTTCTTATCACTTTATATTTGCCTTTGTTGAAGTTCCTCCTCCATTGTTTTTTATATGTATTCCCTGTTTTTACTTTTATATTAAAATGGATTTGGTTATGGTCACTTGAACCCAAAGGTTCGTGTACTTTAACATTGTCAACTAATTCATTTTGAGAAGACAAAATTAAATCTAACACATTCCCACCTCTGGTTGGTTCCAACCTGGGCTGAGGTCCAGGCAGATAGTTTTAGTTTTGAGTGTAGGGGACGTACGAAGATGAAGGAACTAGAGGTGGAGTTGGAAGAGCTGAGGCTGCTCATTGTGGCAATGGTGGGAAGGGAACAGGGGGGTTGTGCCAGTAGTTCCGGTGGGGGAACAGTAGATGATAAAGTGGGGAAAGACACAAGAGATGCTAGGGAGAGCTCACTGCAGCCTGGGAGGAAGCTGAGAGGAGGGAAGGTGACAGGTCGTAGGGAGGCAGGATGTAAGGAGACGGGAAGGAAAGGAACGGGAGGGAAGACAACCGGAGTGAAGGAGAGGGGAGTAGGGGAGACAGGAGGGAAGGAGAAGGGAGTGGGGGAGACAGGAGGGAAGGAGAAGGGAGTGGGGGAGACGGGAGGGAAAACAACCGGAGTGAAGGAGAGGGAAGTGGGGGAGACAAGAGCAAAGGAGTGGGAAGTGGGGGAGACAGGAGCGAAGGAGACAGGAGGGAAGGGGTCAGGACAGAATGTGATGGAGGGGATCGAACGGAAGAGTTATTCTACAGCAGTGATAGAGGGGGTGAGGAAGAGAGCGAGGGTGTTTGTGGGGGATTCGATAGTTAGGAAGACCGACAGAGTCTTAAACAAGGGAGATGATGTGGTGGTCTGCTTGCCTGGAGCCAAAATAGAGGCGATAACTGAGAGGGTAAAAAACATCGGAGGCTCGGGTAAGGGTGGATCTGTTTTAGTACACGTAGGGACAAATAACGTAGAGAGGGAGGGTACAACTGCCATAGTTAGGAAATATAGGCAGTTGGTCAGAACACTAAAACAGACGCGGGTTGAGCAGGTAATACTGTCAGGGATTTTACCTGTAATGGGCAGGAGGGGTCACAAATATCGAAATTGTCGGGGGATGGCAATTAACATGTTAGTCCAGAAGTTATGTAGGGAAGAGGAAGTTGGATTTGTGGATTTATGGGGAAGTTTTGTTGGGAGGGCTGATATGTACATGAAGGATGGGTTTCATTTAAGTGGAAAGGGGGCGGCAGTATTCGCGGACAAACTTTCAGCAGCAGTAGATAGTGACTTGGGTACAATGACAAATATTTTTGGAAGTAAACATTCTTTAAACTAGAAGTGCAGGGGGGTTACCTAGAGGTGTCTCAAGCAGAACAAGAGGCCACTAGCACAGATAAACCAATATCAAATCATCCGAAAAACATCTCTGAAAAAGGTTATAGATGCGTATGTTTAAATGCAAGGAGCATAGTAAATAAGAAAAACGAATTAAACATTATGGTAGAAGATATTGACCCTCACATAATTGGTATAACTGAATCATGGGCCAACATAGATATAACAGATGCTGAATTAGGACTGACAGGATATGTAATGTTTAGGAAAGATCGAATAGGAAGAAGGGGCGGGGGAGTTATTTTATATGTTAAAGAATCTATTCAGGCTTATGAAATAAAACTAGAAAGGGAAGCAGATTGCGATGAAGCTGTTTGGTGCAAAATTGTTTCAGGAAATTCAAAATTAACTATTGGATTAGTTTACCGAAGTCCAAACATAAACGAAGAGGACAACACAAAAATAAAAAACGCTATAAAGGAAGTTAGTAAAGGGGAATGTATCATAATGGGAGATTTTAACCATGGACACATACAATGGAATTCTCTAGAGAGCACAGGGATTGAGGACAAACAATTTCTATTTTTAATCCAGGATAGCTTTCTTACTCAGCACGTACTAGAACCAACCAGGGGAGAAAATGTATTAGATATAGTTTTGTCATCACAAAAAGAATTAGTGGACAATGTAAAAATATTTGAACCATTGGGTAATAGTGACCATAATCAAATACATTTTGACATCAATGTAAAATCAGAAAGTAAAAATAAGAAAACGTACAAGAGAAACTTCCACAAAGGTAACTACAAAGATATGAGAAAATACTTAGCAAAGCTAGATTGGAATAACTTGCTGATGAATAAGACCACAATTGAATGTTGGAATATTCTAAAATATGAAATTGAGAGTATCATCGATACATTTGTTCCCTTCCAAAAACAAGGAAAACGGTGTAGAAAGAAACACTTGTCAAAAGAGGCTATTAGAAAAATAATGCTAAAACAAACTATGTGGAGGGTTTATAGGCGTACCAGAAAGGACGAAGACTATGCAAAATACAAAGAGGCAATTAATGCAGCTACAACTGAAATCAGACAATCTAAAAGAAGCTATGAGCAAAAACTAGCATGTAACATAAAAAATTACAGCAAGAGTTTTTATGCATATGTCAGGAGTAAACAAAACGTACAAGACAAGGTTGGACCTCTAGAAGACAGTGCTGGAAATATAATATCACAGGGGTTTTTAATGGCGGAAGACCTAAATGGTTACTTCAGTTCAGTGTTTACCAAAGAAGATATTAGTTCATTACCAGTTGCTGATGCTAAATTTCAGGGGGCTAAATCTGACTATTTAGGTCCATTAGTTGTAACTCCAGAATTGGTAGCTAAGAAAATAAAGGCAATGAAGGATAACAAATCACCGGGAGTGGATGGGATTCCTCCAAAATTACTAATGGAAACAGTAGAGCAAATCAGCATACCACTTGCAAGAGTATTTAACTTGTCATTAAAAGAGGGAGTTGTTCCGTTTGAATGGAAAGAAGCAAACATCATACCATTATTTAAAAAGGGTTCGAGAAATAAGTCAGAGAATTACAGACCAGTGAGTTTAACGTCAGTGATTTGTAAATTATTAGAAAGGTTAATTAAAGACCATATGGTGGACTTCCTCGTTAAGCATAAATTATTAAATTCATCTCAACATGGATTCCTTAAAGCGAGGTCATGCTTAACAAATATGTTATGTTTTTTGGAAGAAATCACTAAGTGGATAGACGTGGGATCGCCAGTAGATATTATCTACTTAGATTTTCAGAAAGCTTTTGACAAAGTGCCACATCAAAGATTACTACTTAAATTAATAGCCCATGGTATTGGGGATAGCATAACTGACTGGATAGAACAATGGCTGACTGACAGAAGACAACGAGTTGTAGTAGATGGAGAAGTTTCAAATTGGAAATCGGTTTTGAGTGGGGTACCTCAAGGATCAGTATTAGGACCTATATTATTCTTAATTTATATCAATGACTTGGACGACAGTATAACAAGTAATGTACTGAAATTTGCGGATGACACAAAACTGTTTAGAAAGGTTAATACTGATGGTGATAAACAACATTTACAAAACGATCTAGACAGATTAGTGAAATGGTCTGAGAAATGGCAGATGTTGTTCAATTTTGGGAAATGTAAATGTCTACATACAGGACATGGGAACTTGAATGTAAACTATAAAATGGGAGATACTGTTCTGGGTACTACTGTAAAAGAAAAGGACTTAGGAGTTACAATAAGCGCTGATATGAAAGTTTCAGAGCAGTGTGGTATTGCAGCTTCAAAGGGTAATAAAATTATTGGATTGATTAGAAGAAACATAACATACAAGGGAAAAAAGTTAATTATACCTCTTTATAAAGCAATAGTTAGACCTCATTTAGAATACTGTATACAAGCATGGAGACCATATCATAAGAAGGATATAGATACGCTTGAACGCATACAAAGGAGAGCAACTAAAATGATTCCAGAACTGAGAGACCTTAGTTATGAAGAATGCCTGAAAGAATGTGGTTTAACAACTCTAGAGACAAGGAGGTTAAGAGGAGATCAGATTGAAGTTTTTAAGATATTGAATGGGTATGAAAATATTGATAGAAATATGTTTTTCTCACTCAATAAGGATAGCAGAACTAGAGGACATGAGGTAAAATTAGTAAAGGATCAATGTAGATTGGACATCAGGAAGCACTCGTTCTCACAGAGGACAATAAATGAATGGAACAAATTGTCTACAGATTGTGTAACTGCTAGCAGCGTGAATATGTTTAAAAACAAGGTTGACACATATCTCAGGAGGGCGGGCTATAAGTAGATGAACATTGTTGGACTCTCGATAAGCCAATGGCTTCCTTGTCCACTTGCCATCTGGGCCTTTGGCTTGGATGGCAAATCTTGTTAAATCTTGTTAAATCTTGTTAAAGACATGTTGAGTAAGGAAACAATCCTGTGTTAGAAGTAGAAACTGATGGTCGTCACCTCCAGCACTCTCTAATGATTCCCATTGTATATGGCCATGGTTTAAATCACCCATTATAACACATTCTCCCTTGCTCACCTCCCTTATCGCCTTTTGTAATTTTACATCTTCCTCTTGTCCTATGTTAGGACTACGATAAACTACTCCTATTGTTAATGTTGAGTTCCTGGTAACTATGTTACACCAAATTGCTTCCACACTATCTGCTTCACTTTTCAGTATAATTTCATATGCTTGGATAGATTCTTTAATATACAAAATTACTCCACCTCCCCTTCTTTCTCGTCTATCCTTCCTAAACATTACATAGCCTGTCAGTGCTAACTCAGCATCTACTATATCTTCATTTGCCCATGATTCTGTGATGCCTATTACATGAGGATCAATATCTGCTACCATAATGTCTAACTCACTTTTTTTATTTACTATGCTCCTGGCATTTAAGCATACACATTTAAGTTCATTGTCTGAAATTATTGGTGAACATTTCTTTGGATGTGTATTTGTAGTAGTACTCCTTTGAGTTTTCTCTGTCAGTTCCCCCTGCGCATCTAGTTTAAATAATCTATGGTACCTGTGCCCTCGTCGACAACTCTGACAAACTCACACGCAAGAACTGCAGCACCCTTCCCTGTCAGATGAAGTCCATCTCTCATGAAAAAGTCACCTCTTCCCACAAAGTTTAACCACATGTCTATGAAGCCTACTCCCTCCTCCATACATACCTTCTGTACCTGTGTGTTGATCGCCATCCTTCTACAGTTCCTATATTCCTCACCCCTGCCTCCCATTATTGGTAATATCCCCGACAATACGATCTGCCCAACTCGTGCCTCTTTAAGTGTCTTGATCAACCTCCTGTACTTACCAATGATGGCTGACGTTCCCTCCTTATCTGCATTGTTCGTTCCCACATGCACGAGAACAGCACCTCCCATGCCACCACCCATGACCTGTCCTGCCTTCTCTGCTATATCCTCTACTTTTGCCCCTGGTAGGCATACTGTTATGTCATCTCCTCTATTTACAATTTTATCCACTTTCCTAATGATGGAATCCCCCATAAATACCCGGGCTTTCCTTGCTTTCCCCTGTGATACTACAAAGCTCCTTTCCTGTTGTACACTACTAGTATGCCCCTTTTCTCTCATATCATCAACCTTTACTGTCTTACCACCTGGCAATCCCTCTCCACTCACCCGCTTACCTCTCTTTTGTTGCATTCTCTGCCTTCTGTCATCTTTCTTCTTCTTACCAGCTTTCTCCCTCACATTGCCACTGCTCTCCTTGTTCTCCTCGGTCTCACCACCTCTGCTCTGCTCGGTCTCACCACCTCTGCTCTCCTCGGTCTCACCACCTCTGCTCTCCTCGGTCTCACCACCTCTGCTCTCCTCGGTCTCACCACCTCTGTTCTCATCATTCTCACCACCTCTGCTCACTTCTGTCTCACCCTGCCCTGTCATCATCAAAATCATATGCCTTAGCTCAATCACCTATATATCCAAGTCATTGCAACTTCCTTTGTTTTCATGGTGGTTCATGAAGGTAAACAGAGCTCCTTGAATATCTTCCACTGTTTTCATAATTTGATACATTGTAAAAACAATTATTCAACCTAATAAAATGTCCATAAACAACACTGCAGTAAAATTAATATATTTGTAGAGTTTTTGTATAGATGTCAGAGATGCATTTAAAAAGTTATATATCTCTGGATCCTTCTCAGTGGAAAACATGATGGGTTTAAAGTGAAATAGAAATCTTGGTTTTATGGTAATGCACCTAAAAATAATTACAAAAACTTACCATTTGTTACTACAGTCAAGAATATCATGCCAGTTGTTTTCTTAGAATTTGTTCTAAAAGTGGAACATTCTGGTCAAATGTCAAGTACACTGAGGGCTGACATGTTAACTAGAGCTGGCAGTTCTGATAAAAATGATGGTAACTTGAGTAAACAAAGACCAAAATATGTTGCATGAGTTGAGCTTTTCATTTGGTGAGGTTTTCATTTGATTGTAGTTGCAAATGGTTATGTCTTAGTAACATTTATGGGTGCATAAGCCCAAAACCATGATTTTTGTTTCCTTTTAAGACGTATATACAAAGGTATATCATGGCTCATTCATTTCAATTTAATAAAAATTATTGAAATTATAAAACAATTGTTCCACTGACAAATCTAATGTTTGTAAACCTTTCATTTTGTTTTCTATGATAAGACAATACCACCTTTAGGAAAAGAATGTAGGATGTTTGCAGAGATATTCATAATTGAGAACATAGTCTATATAATGTTTGGTATTCAACTGTTTTTTGTATAATATTCTACTATACTCTGAATTATAATATTTTTTATATTCTTTTTGCTTAAGGACATTTGTTGTGGTTGTATGAGCATAATATTAGTTATGTCTATATATAGGCCTCCCTGTCTCGAAAGCAATAGGTTCTGTGCCTGAAGAGTCAGTGGCTGGTGGTGCAGTGCCTGTTGTGACTGTGCAGACCAATGCTGGAGTGACAGTCCTTTTCACATATTTGACAGATGTAGGCCGATGGCAGAACTGGTGCGCTGTTTTCACGATCCTTTCGTTGTTATCTCCTCTCCATCCAGGTTGTGTTTCGCTTCTCCTTGCTGGTCTTTACTCCCTCACTCACTCTCATACGCTATATCCCGTATTCTATGGTAGTTGTCTCCCATGATGTTGTGTTCATGTTGCAGGCTTTCATATCTCGTCTGCACACATCCTTGAAGTGAAGCATCGGATGGCCTGTTGGTCTGGAGCCAATGTTAATTACTGTAGAGGATGTCGCCATCCTCCATGTGACGCTATCCTCCGAGCCATCGCAAGTGACGCTTGCTGAGGAGAGCATACATGCTGGGAGTGTTTGTCAGCTTGAGCACTTCTGTGTTGGGGATGTGATCCTGCCATTTGATGCCAAAAATGCGCCTGAGGCAACGTAGGTGAAATGTGTTGAGGCAATGCTCCTTCTTGGCATAAGTCGTCCATGTCTCACTGCCGTACAGCAGAATGCTGAAGACACAGGCCTTGTACACTTGAACCCTAGTGTTCCGTGTGAGTGTGTCATTTTCCTTAAAAAAAAACCTATTGGTCAGTCTGAACATGGCGGAAGAAGCTTTGCCGATCCGTTTGTTGATCACGACATCAGTGGACAGGTTGCTGGTGATGGTTGAGGCCAAGTAGGTGAAGTCTTGGACAACTTCTAGGGTGTGCTCGTTGATCTATGATGTTCGTCTTCTTGATGCTGATGGTCAGGCCAATTTACTGGCATCAGCAAACCTGTCTATCAGTCTCTGAAGGCTCTCTTCAGAGTGGGACGTAAGTGCAGCAATATCACCAAAGAGAAGTTCACGAATGAGGACTTTGCGGATCTTACTCTTTGCTTTCAGGCGGGATAGATTGAAGATGGCATCTACATATCTCACTGCCGTACAGCAGGATGCTGAAGACACAAGCCTTATACACTCGAACCCTAGTGTCCCGTACATCCACACCAGCTTTATGATTTCTGGGGAAATGACGTCACTTCCCGGGGCTTTCTCGTTTGTCAGGCGGCCTATGGCGTCACTGAGCTCTTTCTCTGAAGGAAGTTCATCAAGTTCTGTCTACAACTGAACTACTGTTATATACTGCTCGGTTGTATAATTAGGCTTTAAGACATTTCATACATTTCAGGTTGTTTAATAATCCTGTTTCCTGTTAAAACTCATTAGAGCAGGCCTACAGTTTTCTTTTAACATAAAATCTGTTGGATCAAGTAATCCACTACAATGAAGAATTTATGTGTTTTACTGTTGTTGATCATAATATGTTCACACATGGAATGTATTACCCTAATAGATACAAAGAGTATTTATGTAGCCCTACACATAGTTCGTTAACTGGGTGTTTTCCCAAAGACATAATTATATTGAAGAACTTAATTTTATCCAACAATTACTTTTATTTGCCTGTTTTTGTCCTGCATTATTTATTTCTTATACCAAACTTTCTCGTAGATATTCACATGAATCTGCTGGGAAATATGATGCCACTCGTTAGAGGTCATACGCGTATTAAAGACACACTTGAACAGTAATTAACTCATGGTGGGATATGTAGGCGAAAGACACGGTTTTCATTGCGTTTAGTGGTTCCATCTAGCGAGTGAATTACATTAAATTGAGAGAAGTGAAAGCAACCGTCACATGGTGTTCAACATCAAACGTTTCGCTGGTCGACAAGGCGTAGCGGAACAAACATTCCTTCCAGGCCGCCAAAGTAAGCATATTAAGGGAATTCTGTGTATGCGGTCATTCGTATCGAATACGTAAAACATAATATTTTATTAGCGTAGCGTTCGCCATGTTTGTATAAGCCATAATGTCGATTTGAACAGACCTTGCACATAGCTGTCAACCCATGGAGGGTTCTTAGGCGTGAGAAATTTTCCCAACCAGAGTCTTGGGGCCGCAGCCGCGACGTCACCCAGCCCATGGACCTCAGTGAATTTCAAGAACAATTGGAGACCTGCTGAGGCATACTGTATTCCATAACTAAAGTAAAGCCAGTCTTCAGCACGTGCTTACACTGTTTTCCAACAGGAAATCTCATTGGTCGATGCTACTCGGCATAATATCACCACTGCCACAACCTGATTTTAAATCTCATTGGTTGATGACACTCAGCATATCACCACTGCCACAACCAGATTATAAATATCATTGGTTGATGCCACTCGGCATATCACCACTGCCACAATCCGATTATAAATATCATTGGTTGATGCCACTCGGCATATCACCACTGCCACAAACTGATTCTAAATTCTAAATAGAAAGTTACGAAATGGTATAAATGATTGGTTGGCTGGGCAAAGTCATTGTTGTTTACGACTTTCTACGTGATTGCAATTGTGCGCTTGATAATACGTAACAAAGTTTCAAACAAAAACAAATGTTATTGTGTTTCTAGACACATTTTCAATGCAAACACTATCCACAATTGTTTGAAATTGAGATATTACTTGAAAAAATTTGGAGTGTGCGAAATGAAATAAAGTTGTGCAGAATCTGCACATCAATGTTTGTTTGGCCTAAGATCGTGTTTTCTTTGTTGAGTTTCCTGGATCAAGCTCAAGTAGTTATATTCCAAACAGCCCAATCTTGAGCTAACGCAGGAGTTTGGACCAACGGCTTTTAGTGTCTCTTCCGAAAGACACGGGCAAAGTGGGGTGAACGAAAGTGCCCAAATTTCGAAACGGCGGAGGTGGAATCGAACCACCGTTATCTCGATCGACAGGCAGGTGCTCTATCCATTAGACCACCGCTCCCCAAGCGATTGATTACGCAACTAATCATCGAAATGTTAATACACTAACTGTCGAATGACCCTAACTACCTGTTCCCAGCATCTCCTCGATTATTGCCATCGAACGATTTCACGGATGAGCACGATTCGCGAATAATAAAATGGGAAATGATTTCCTCGCAAATTTGTTGAACATCAAAAGACCGGACGGAGATTTATTCGCTATGTCAAAATGACTGAGAATATGTACTAATGGCGGCGAGTTGACATGCGGGTATAGTAATTTAACAAGATTTGCCATCCAAGCCAAAGGCCCAGATGGCAAGTGGACAAGGAAGCCACTGGCTTATCGAGAGTCCAACAATGTTCATCTACGTGTAACCCGCCCTCCTGAGATATGTATCAACCTTGTTTTTAAACATATTCACGCTGCTAGCAGTTACACAATCCGTCGACATTTTTTTCCATTCATTTATTGTCTTCTGTGAGAACGAGTACTTCCTGATATCCAATCTACACTGATCCTTTACTAATGTCATCTCATGTCCTCTAGTTATACTATCTTTCATGAGTGAGAAAAGCATATTTCTATCAATATTTTCATACCCATTCAATATCTTTGAAATTTCAATCTGATCTCCTCTTAATCTCCTTGTCTCTAGAGTTGTTAAACCACGTTCTTTCAGGCGTTGTTCATAACTTAGGTCTCTATGTTCTGGAATAATTTAAGTTGCCCTCCTCTGTATGCGTTCAAACATATATATATATCCTTCTTACTATATGGTCCCCACGCTTGTATACAGTATTCTAAATGAGGCCTAACTATTGCTTTATACAGATGTATAATTAGCTTTTTCTCCTTGTATGTTATATTTATCCTAATCAACCCAAGAATTTTATTACCATTTGAAGCTGCAATACCACACTGTTCTGAAACTTTCATATCAGAACTTATTGTTATTCCTAAGTACTTTTTTACAGTAGTACTTAGAACAGTATTCTCATATTATAGTTTATAGCCAAGTTCCCCTGTCTTGTATATAGGCATTTGCATTTCCCAAAATTTAATAACATCTGCCATTTTTCAGACCATTTAAATAATTTGTTTAGATCGTTTTGTAAATGTTGTTTATCACCATCATTGTTAACCCTTCTAAACACTTTTGTGTCATCCACAAATTTCAGTATGCTGCTTGTTATATTATCATTCAAATCATTTATATATATTAATAACAATAAAGGTCCTAATACTGATCATTGTGGTACCCCACTCAAAACTGATTTCCAGTTTGAAACCTACTACAAAACGCTGTCTTTAGTCCAGCAGCCGAGGGGGGTAACTCCTTTTTGCCTGATATAGTTTTTTGCTGATTATTCATCTCTAACATGTATATAATGACATCCAGGGGGTGTGAAGTTTTCACCTTGAGCATTTTGAAGAAAAAAATCCAAAATGGCCGCCAAAATAAACTTGTTATCATATCTTCGCAACCAGACAAGATATAGACATGATTGAAATGTTATTTTATATGTTTCCAGACATAAGGAATTCGATTCCACCATAATTTATATGAAAAAATGTAAAGAAAACAAGATGGCGACCATAAGTATGCTACAAATGGTTGCCGACTATGCGAAAAAAAAGACTACATTTCATGTTCCGCGAACAAAAAACATAACAACATGACAAAATAAACTTTTTATGTGTTATCATATGAAGAGAATTACATAAGATCAGCATTTCGTGAAATTCTTTCTAAGCATCAGTCCTCTTCATCTTCATCATGTAGGATCTACTTGCCGCTTTCATTTTGGCAGGCCTGTCCACCCTGGCATGCGCAAAATGGTGTGCATGCCATGTCAGAGCTGTTGCAGCTGCACTTGTTCGTGCTACATGGCATTTCACTCCGACATGAGCACCCAGTTGGGGCTAACGAGGTGTCTGGGGGACAGTAGGTGGACTTAGCGCAGTACTCCCCTCCTCCTGTGACCAACCATAAGATGTAGGGTCTAGTACAGGTGGGTTGGGATCCAAAGCATGAAGCCAAATTGCTATTTGCAGATGGGCTCTGGCTACATTTTGTTCGAAAGCTTCACTTGTGGGTGGTAATGAACACAGCTATGGTACTGAAGCCTTGTTTCTGCTTACTTCGAAAAACTACATTTGTTTAACAAGATTTAACAAGATTTGCCATCCAAGCCAAAGGCCCAGATGGCAAGTGGACAAGGAAGCCATTGGCTTATCGAGAGTCCAACAATGTTCACCTACTTATAACCCGCCCTCCTGATATATGTGTCAACCTTGTTTTTAAACATATTCACGCTGCTAGCAGTTACACAATCTGTAGACAGTTTGTTCCATTCATTTATTGTCCTCTGTGAGAACGAGTGCTTCCTGATGTCCAATCTACATTGATCCTTTACTAATTTTACCTCATGTCCTCTAGTTCTGCTATCCTTCTTGAGTGAGAAAAACATATTTCTATCAATATTTTCATACCCATTCAATATCTTAAAAATCTGATCTCCTCTTAACCTCCTTGTCTCTAGAGTTGTTAAACCACATTCTTTCAGGCGTTCTTCATAACTAAGGTCTCTAAGTTCTGGAATCATTTTAGTTGCTCTCCTTTGTATGCGTTCAAGCGTATCTATATCCTTCTTACGATATGGTCTCCATGCTTGTATACAGTATTCTAAATGAGGTCTAACTATTGCTTTATAAAGAGGTATAATTAACTTTTTTCCCTTATATGTTATGTTTCTTCTAATCAATCCAAGAATTTGATTACCCTTTGAAGCTGCAATACCACACTGCTCTGAAACTTTCATATCAGCGCTTATTGTAACTCCTAAGTCCTTTTCTTTTACAGTAGTACCCAGAACAGTAGCTCCCATTTTATAGTTTACATTCAAGTTCCCATGTCCTGTATGTAGGCATTTACATTTCCCAAAATTGAACAGCATCTGCCATTTCTCAGACCATTTCACTAATCTGTCTAGATCGTTTTGTAAATGTTGTTTATCACCATCAGTATTAACCTTTCTAAACAGTTTTGTGTCGTCCGCAAATTTCAGTACGTTACTTGTTATACTCTCGTCCAAGTCATTGATATAAATTAAGAATAATATAGGTCCTAATACTGATCCTTGAGGTACCCCACTCAAAACCGATTTCCAATTTGAAACTTCGCCATCTACTACAACTCGTTGTCTTCTGTCAGTCAGCCATTGTTCTATCCAGTCAGTTATGCTATCCCCGATACCATGGGCTTTTAATTTAAGTAGCAATCTTTGATGTGGCACTTTGTCAAAAGCTTTCTGAAAATCTAAGTAGATAATATCTACTGGCGATCCCATGTCTATCCACTTAGTGATTTCTTCCAAAAAACATAATATATTTGTTAAGCATGACCTCGCTTTAAGGAATCCATGTTGAGATGAATTTAATAATTTATGCTTAACGAGGAAGTCCACCATATGGTCTTTAATTAACCTTTCTAATAATTTACAAATCACTGACGTTAAACTCACTGGTCTGTAATTCTCTGACTTATTTCTCGAACCCTTTTTAAATAATGGTATGATGTTTGCTTCTTTCCATTCAAACGGAACAACTCCCTCTTTTAATGACAAGTTGAATACTCTTGCAAGTGGTATACTGATTTGATCTACTGTTTCCATTAGTAATTTTGGAGGAATCCCATCCACTCCCGGTGATTTGTTATCCTTCATTGCCTTTATTTTCCTAGCTACCAATTCTGGAGTTACAACTAACGGTCCTAAATAGTCAGATTTAGCCCCCTGAAATTTAGCATCAGCAACTGGTAATGAACTAATATCTTCTTTTGTAAACACTGAACTGAAGTAACCATTTAGGTCTTCCGCCATTAAAAACCCCTGTGATATTATATTTCCAGCACTGTCTTCTAGAGGTCCAACCTTGTCTTGTACGTTTTGTTTACTCCTGACATATGCATAAAAACTCTTGCTGTCAGTTTTTATGTTACATGCCAGTTTTTGCTCATAGCTTCTTTTAGATTGTCTGATTTCAGTTGTAGCTGCATTAAGTGCCTCTTTGTATTTTGCATAGTCTTCTTCCTTTCTGGTACGCCTATAAACCCTCCACATAGTTTGTTTTAGCATTATTTTTCTAATTGCCTCTTTTGACAAGTGTTTCTTTCTACACCGTTTTCCTTGTTTTCGGAAGGGAACAAATTTATCAATGATACTCTCAATTTCATATTTTAGAATATTCCAACATTCAATTGCAGTCTTATCCATCAGCATGTTATTCCAATCTAGCTGTGCTAAGTATTTTCTCATATCTTTGTAGTTACCTTTGTGGAAGTTTCTCTTGTACGTTTTCTTATTTTTACTTTCTGATTTTACATTGATGTCAAAATGTATTTGATTATGGTCACTATTACCCAATGGTTCAAATATTTTTACATTGTCCACTAATTCTTGTTGTGATGACAAAACTATATCTAATACATTTTCTCCCCTGGTTGGTTCTAGTACGTGCTGAGTAAGAAAGCTATCCTGGATTAAACATAGAAATTGTTGATCCTCAATCCCTGTGCTCTCTAGAGAATTCCATTGTATGTGTCCATGGTTAAAATCTCCCATTATGATACATTCCCCTTTACTAACTTCCTTTATAGCGTTTTTTATTTTTGTGTTGTCCTCTTCGTTTATGTTTGGACTTCGGTAAACTAATCCAATAGTTAATTTTGAATTTCCTGAAACAATTTTGCACCAAACAGCTTCATCGCAATCTGCTTCCCTTTCTAGTTTTATTTCATAAGCCTGAATAGATTCTTTAACATATAAAATAACTCCCCCGCCCCTTCTTCCTATTCGATCTTTCCTAAACATTACGTATCCTGTCAGTCCTAATTCAGCATCTGTTATATCTATGTTAGCCCATGATTCAGTTATACCAATTATGTGAGGGTCATGGCATGCTTCCATCATCGAATGACATCTTTGCTGACCATAGCAAAGCTTGCTGACCATAGCAGGCCAATATGAAGTGTGTGGCCTGGTCCACTACTTCCAAAAACGGTGGTCCGCCTGTGTTTCCCAGTAAGTTGAGAGAACGTTGGCCATGTCTCAGAACTTTCAGAGCTGCAACCTTGCCACCGCCAGAGTATGACGCCACAGTATCACAACCTGTGAGACCGTGAGCAGCTAGTAGATCTAGAATGACGGAGTTGTGCTCTTCTGCAGCTGCGTTGATATCTAGGACACTTCGTCCTTGAATTGGCGAAACTATTAGAACTTTGCAGGATATACTGCCCTGGTGACAGAAATGCAACAAGAGAACAAATATGTCGGTGTCATCTGCAACGACCAGGACGGTACCATCCTCTACTCGTGAAACGTGTTGCACAAACAAAGTGTCTCCCTCCTCCTGCGTTGTAGCTATATCTTGACGTTTGTTTACACAACCATTTGCGATTTCTACAGGAACAGGGTCTCTGCCAGTGACGACTAGTTTATGCTTTTGAAAGTCAGCCTTGTGCGAAACCAAATCCTCGACGATGAGAGCAATCAATTGATCTTTGTTTGTGATCACGGTTAGGACGACTTTTTGTGGTGGCAGGCGAGCTGTGCAACGTAATGTGTAGACCCTGCTTGCTCCTTTGTCCTTGCCGCGTCGGGGTGCCTCCTTGGTACTGCCTTCAATGTATCTGTCGAACACCAGATAGACGTCACTTTTCGCCAAGTGACCGTCTAGGTAACTGCGGAACCGGACAAGGTAGTCGTGTACAGTTCCAGGTGTTGGCCAAGGCCCTACCCAGAGGACAGCGCACCAATCGAGGAACGTTGCCTGCACATCTTGTTCAGCCAGCCGTCTTGACACTTCCATCTTAAGCGCATTCTTGAGATTGGATTTCGCTTTGGCATCCCTCATATTTCCATTTTCATCGAACATAGACGTAGGGATAGGTGATAGTTCATGGCCCATTAGCGTGGTTGTGTCAAGATCGCGTGCGTTAGACTGCACGCCCATGGCTGTTGCATAGATGATTTAGATGGTCAAACACTTTAGCATCTACGACTTTCATGTGTTTCCTGGATAAAGCCATTGTGGTAAAAAAATTTTTTATTGAATCATTAAATCCACCAGGCCAACTGCGTTCAAAAAACTCAATCTGTGTTTTCCCAGCAATTGCGCCTTGTCGACATTGACCGAGGAGTGATTCACAACTTGCCCAGTGACAATGTTCATCAGCCCATCTGGATGTTGCTCTGGGTCAAGTGGATCTATGCAAAGTTCCAATTTATCGCGTAGAGCTTTCCTGTCTTGGTCGTCTCCTTTGATTCTTGTGGCTGTTTCTTCTTTGTGCGAAGTTTGGGCAGATTGTTGTTCGTTATCTCTCATCTCGATCAAGTCGTCGATGATACCTTGGCAGGTATGCAAGCTGTAGGCCCAGGTTTTCAGAGTTTCCGGTTTCAGAGTTATTCCAGTTATCCCACTCTGTCCATGACCGTACCTCATGAAGGTAGTTTCAATGGCCATGTCACTCCAAATGCCATTGAACAGACCAGCGTTGTGGTGCATCGTGTGCTGTCCATTGATGAATTGCGCACGTACGCCATCGGGCAAGCCTTCCATAGTTCGTAGATAGTCGAGTGCGTACCGGGCATAGTGGACATGCCCTGCGGCAAAGAACAAACGGACCATATAATTCACTGTGTCAAGATGCAGTCTGCTTCTCGCTCTGCTCGAATGTATTTGAGAATCACGAAGACGGGCTTGATGAGACAATCCACCCAAAGCTTTGTTGTTCTGCTCTGAGATGCATTGTCATCAAGTACTTGTAGAAGATCGCTCATGCATTCCAAATGGTGTTTGGCAAAGACGGGCCGACGTAGTTCCTCTACCAGCATCCTGAAAGCTCTGACATTCTGAGGGGTTTTCTTGCCGCTCAGCCATTTTAGTACACCTCCAAATGCAACACTTAGTATTTCTACGATGCCAGTTTCAGCCATTAGTGTGCCAATACAGCCACAGTAACTCATTAGGAGGTGCATACCACCCAGTCTCAGATAAATATTACGGAGTTGGGTCGGGTTCGGCAAGTACGTCCTACATGATGAAGATAAAGAGGACTGATGCTTAGAAAGGTAAGAGTTTCATGAAATGCTGATCTTATGTAATTCTCCTCATACGATAACACATGGAAAATTTATTTTGTCATGTTCTAATGTTTTTTGTTCGAGGAACATAGTCGGCAACCATTTGTAGCATACTTATGGTCGCCAACTCGCCATCTTGTTTTCTTTAATTTTTTTTCATATCAATTATGGTGGAATTGAATTCCTCATGTCTGGAAACATATAAAATAACATTTCAATCATGTCTGTATCTTGTTTGGTTGCAAAGATATGATAAAAAGTTAATATTTGCGGCCATTTTTTTTTTTAATGCTCAAGGGTGAGAACTCCACACCCCTGGATGTCATTACATACATGCTAGAGATGAATAATCAACAAAGAAAAAAACTATATCAGACAAAAAGGGGTTATGTAAAAAAAATGCCCATTGGCTGCCGGACTACTTCTGTCAGTCAGCCATTGTTCTATCCAGCCAATTATGTCACCCCTGATACCATGGGCTTTTAATTTAAGTAGTAATCTTTCATGTGACACTTTGTCAAAAGCTTTCTGAAAATCTAAGTAGATAATATCTACTGGCTATCCCTCGTCTATCCACTTAGTGATTTCTTCAAAACAAAACATAACATATTTGTTAAGCACGACCTCGCTTTTAGGAATCCATGTTGATTAGGATTTAATAATTTATTCCTAATAAGGAAGTCCACCATATGGTCTTTAATTAACCTTTGTAATAATTTACAAATCACTGAACCTTTTTTTAAATACAGATGTATAATTAGCTTGATGTTTGCTTCTTTCCATTCAAAAGGAACAACTCCCTCTTTTGGAGACAAGTTGAACACTCTTGCAAGTGATATAGTGGGGACCGTTGACATCCTCCTGTCACTCCGTGTCCTCGCCAATTTTTTTTACAAACACGCACGCTTTTGGGGTTGCAACCACAGTAATTATAGCAGTACAAAAAACCATGATGGCGAACCAAAATGGAGGCTGAAACTGCGGAAGTAATTGATATGCCAGGGTCAACTCACTGGACACGTCCGTGTCCGTTGTGCCCGATAGTAATTGAAACTGCTGCAGTAGGACGCGGCCAAAACGATTAAGGCGGTTGGAGCCAGACGATCACAGTTGCCCAGACGTTCGAGTATGGACCCTAATTATGCTTGATTTGCTTACACATGTGTTCAAAAGGTAATTGCACAGATCTTGAAAAATATGCGATATTGGACGTGGAGTCAGTGTAGTTATTTTAGAAGATGCAAAAAGCGGCACGCACGCACGCACGCACGCACGCACGCACGCACGCACGCACGCACGCACGCACCTAGACACACATGTTCCTGACTGTTTGTCGGTTCTACAATATCATCTTGTTTAATTTTATGCGATTGCGTGCAATTTGTTTTCCGGCCAACTAACATTGAAGTGATTCCAGTGATTCCAGATTCCGGCGTCGCTGAAGATATTCTTCGGCTGTACGTCGTTGAGTGCCAAGACAAGGCAGCTGTTGTTGACAAGACGTCTTATCTCGCCAATGGCTGATGATACCCGATTGTGGACTAGGTCAATGCACTTTCTCGGATGCAGCCCGCTGTCTCGAACGAAAGTCCACAGTCCTGAGCAGATACGTGCAGGTGCACGCGATGCAAACGTACGACGAAGAGGCGAGACTGACGTAATTAAGAGGATCGATGGGGCTGCTACCCAGTGGCACTTTTGGGGACAGCACTTTGGGAGACCAGTAACTTTTTGTTCCACACGGACAAAGCTCGCGCTGCCTGTGGTCATTTGTTAAGACATTTTTTGCTTGCTATTATCATGAAAACCATGTAGTATGCATGTGCATTTGTTATTATCTTCATACATATTTAAACGTTGTGGATCAATCGTCAGATGTGCATGCTTTCCTTTTCGATTTTCAGGTGTGACAGTGCGTGGATTTCCCGTATCGTGCTGTGTGTACACTCCCGAAGCGCGTTGCATATCAGTGCTTTGTAGCATGCCTATATATTATTGTTGCAATAGTTCATATTCACGGCACGAGGCAGCAAACTGCATGGGTCGAGTAAACATGGTTTACTTGATGAAAGATCCCACATTATATGTTTTATTTACACGGGGTGTTTTGTTTCACATAATAAATGGGTGCGACTGTCTTTAGTGTGACTAGGCGAGCACACTTTGCCACCGTTGCGTAAGTTGGTTGGCTGCATGCGCACATGCAGGCTTGTGATTTAATATATAGGCCTAAGTGCATGATGGAATGTCTGGGTTATTCTTATTGACGTAAACATAAGGCACTGGTAATACAAGAATGTTATCCTCTCTTGCTCCGGTAGCATCGCATAGGGCGGAAACAATCGCACGCCACCTTCCCCTGTCCTGAGCACAGAGGCCATGTTAGTCTATCGTTTCGAGGTTTACGATCTTTCCCTCTCTTAAAGAGGTTACTTCCGAATTGTCTTGGTTGATGAAAATGAGCATGGTGGAGATGAAATGGTGTGTGTAAATGTAACACTCTTTGCCGTGCGTGTGTGTGTGCGTGCGTGCGTGCAATATATATATATATATATATATATATGCTGTGTGTGTGCGTGCGCACACACGCACAGCAAAGGGTGTTACATTTACACACACCATTTAATCTCCACCATGGTTACCATTATCATGCACACGCAGGATATACGTTTGAAACGTGACTACAATGCACAACGCCACATGTGTCACCTGCGTAGTGTACTTTGGTATTTCAGAATCGTAAAACACGCCACGTTTGTCAGGTGGTAGGTAACGCGAGCAGTTCGGTAATGATTGCGCCCAGTTGGCGATATTGTTGTGAATTGCAGTGCCCTGTCGGGTCTTCAGAAACACATTGCCCTAACTTCTTGACATATACATTTCGTTATTACACGAAACAATTGCAATTGCAAGTACTTATTTTAGGGTGGGGGAAAATGCAACTATATAAACATTTACGTCAACCAATATTAGCTGCCAACTAAAAACATGGGAAACGCGGTACGCTCACTAAAAATGGCATCTGTGATCTGATGATGTGACATAACACTACCAACAAGTACATGTTTGAGTCACATTGTCAATACAACACGACGAACACGACGTGCTTCCATGGTCCGACATGCGTTGTCATAAAAGCTTCAGCAGAAATAATATATCGGGGATGACCAGAGTTGAACCCGTTGTTTGCCTCCAGTCAGGGATGACCAGAGTTGAACCCATTGTTTGCCTCCAGTCAGGGACCAGAGCGTCGATAGTACGTCGTGTGGTGCAGACATGTTTTTTTATACGATTCAGGGTTAATTCGCCGACTACTCTCACGCGCTCGCACTGTCAAGTCCAAACTGCCAACCCACCCTGCAGCCATCCAATATGCTGGTCGTGCACGTTTCATAGTACACGTTATCTAGGCGCATTCAGTGATGAACCCATTATAGTCACCCTGTGCCGTCCGGAGTGTGTTCAGCTGACAGATAGCGGGCCAGTAGAAAAGAACCTCCCCAGCCGACTGAAGCAACGGCGCCAGACGGCCGGGCGGAGAGGCGTACGTGCATGGCCTGTCGGGGGTCGGTGTAGCCCATCCTTGGGCCAGCAACAGACGAGGGAGCATGCAGCGCCTGTTAGTGCTGCTGGCCGTCGTCGTGGCCGTTCGCCGCTTCTCCACGTATTGCGATGCCGACCATGTCCACGACCAAGACACCCCGTGCGACGTGGGCTTGAAGGTACAACTGACTATTGCAGATATGCTTACCATTGCGATAGTGTTCCGATAGCAGAGTTACTGTTGCAATGTAGCCGAATATGTGAGTGTGTTCGATACTAGTACACAAAAGTGTGACAAAGAAGATAAAAATTTAAATTATTAATTCGTATTAGTTTATTTAATTCTTGAACTGCCTCTTGATAACAGGAAACAAGCAAACAGTTACTCAACGGCAAATGGCACGTCCTGCATTATGTAACGTTCGTGACTTGGTGTCCTCCAGTGACCTTAGGAGCAAATAAACAAAATGTTTTTTAAAGGTCTACACTGATAGAATGCCCTTTGGAAACATAACATTAATTGTATATCTATAATTAATCATTTAATACTATCATGTTAAATTAACATATAAAAAGTACACAGCAGCAGGCATTACCCCAATGATGGAGACATCAAATGTCTATCTATTTTGGTCATTTAATGGGTATCATCATTTACGACATTTCAAACAGCTCTCTTATCTCAGAATTAAATTAAACAGATCACATTCGCAATCCCTTAATTCTCCAAATTCAAACATTATCCTGTACATGTGACCTTCAGCGCGTGGACTCCAACACATGTAAATAAGTGCAATTTTCTTAAACAATGTACGACTATTGATTTTGATTGTCTAACCGACCCAATCAAACGACGAAAAATACATATAATTAATAAATAAGAATCAAAAGTAACTACATGGACTGCACCATATACACCGTAAGTGCATAAGTCCACCTGAAAATGGAACATGATACAAGCCCAAATATATTCTAGTTATAGAAAATGTGGTAAGATTTTGAGTTAGGAAGGCATTTCCTGAAATTTTCAATGCTAATTGCAGAGAAGCGAAATTGGCCTTTTTAGCAAGTTCTTAAACAAGATATAACAGTGTTTACCACCTAACAGTGAAGATAAAAGAAACTTCTCTCAACTGCAAGTGAAGTGCAGGTTGGGATATGCCCTTATTCCTCGAATGCATGATGTGCAGACGTAGCTTCGCTCTGTTGACCCGGTAATAAATGATCCGTACCAATGAAACTATGCCCCCTCCAGTGTCATTGATTGCCCCTTGAGTGTTCTTCCTATCTTTTCTCTGGGAATTGTACCTTCCTCAACGATAAACAAGTGAAGTTATGTCTGTGTTCGTCTTGTCGTGGGCTGGTTAAGATATCCTTAATGCACGTGTAATATGCTTTACCAACAACTGCCTACATTGGCAACGCGACGGCTTCCAAATAGTTTGTTCAATTGTAAAAACAAGAGCTCCTTGACTACGAGTCTTGCAAGAGCTTGAAGAAGAAAGTGCACGTTTAAGTTATATTCGCATAAGCATTATAAGAGCTTTGTGGTCGACATCCTTCTTACGTTCTTTTGTCTCAGTTTGTTGAAGGCGGTGATAATAATACACTGATAATAATAATAATAAAAAATGACACAAACCTTCCATGAACCTAGCATATTTCATAATATTTACATACATTAGCATTTTATTAGTATTATGCAGAATTGCTGGAAATTGTGTTCGATTTTCGATGGTTTAAAATTGGCGTGTAACATTTGTTACGACCGGCAAAATTGTGGACACCAAATTTCATTGCACGCGATACGTGTATGCACATTCACGGAATAATGTGTTTTGAAAGTTTAATTATCACAACTTTGATGCTTCGAAATATCATAAATGTACCTCAAACTTTATGATGAAAATGTTAAAGAAACAGAAACATTCGTGATGTTCAACGACAGCATGCAAAAATTGAAATTAAATCATATCCCATTAGAATCATCTGAACAACTATTTCAAAAGAAACAGGAACACACGTGAATTCACGTCTTGCCGTATCCGACACCGGTCGACATTCTCAATGACACCACCCGTAATGAACGCTACCATGGTTTTGTTAATCTTGTAGCCAGTCCTTTGTCATATATTCATGCTTTTTTCATAGTTTTTGGCTACACTGTTATCACATAATTTCCACGAAAGACTGCTTCTTTCATTTGCTTCCCAATGGATTATTCTAATTACATTGAAATGTCACCAATTGGTGTCCATCTTTTATGATAACTAAAGTTTAAATTTAAATCTTTACAAAGAATAATATGTTTTGGTTTGCACAATGTTATTTCAACTATTCCTAACATATAAAATTATATTCTATCAAATGCTAAAGTTATATTCTATCAAACTAATCATAGTGTTCGTTACTCCGACATTCATATCAGGTAAATTCTAATATGAACCCCCAAAATCTGTCCAGTATTGAAAACATACACACACGTGTGCGTGCGTGCATGCGTGCGTGCGTGCGTGTGTGTGTATTCAATACTTGACAGATAATTTTGGGGGTTCATATTAGAATTTAATATATGTACATATGTGTATACATATATATGCACGCCACGTTTGTCAGATGGCATGGCGAGTGTGTTGCCCAACAACTTTATAGTTGTGATTGAAAGAAATCTATGTTATACTATTCTCCCAACTTGATGAACATTTTCACGAAAGCAATTGCGATATTTTCATAACCAATGTGATAGCATGGCAATAATATCATCACATGGAATAGCGAATAGCCAAATAAATAAATGGCTGTCAGAGCCAGAGGGTATTTAAAAAAACATTCGTTGTTATTTTGTATTGAATTTATCTTGGGAAAAGGTATTATGTTTTCGTCGAAGTATTTGTATTATAAAGGTTTTTAGAAGGTTTCAAGTCTGATCTGCGCGATGTTGCTTTAGTATAAACAGTAACTATGGTTACACCCCTCCTCCTCTTAAAGGCGCCGTCCGTGCTAGCCGCCCGCGAGAACGCCATCAGCACCGTTGAGCTGGATGTGAGCGCCGACGCCAACGACCTGCGCATGAAAGAGCTGCAGGATCAGTGGACGAACTGCAGGTGGAAGTAGACAACATTCCCGACCAGGTCGACATCATGTCCCGTGTCACCCAGGACAAATTACTGGCTTCCTCACCTTTATCTTTATATATATATATATATATATATATATATATATATATATATATATATATATATATATATATATATATATATATATATATATATATATATGTATATATATATATATATATATATATATATATATATATATATATGTATGCATATTTATATATATATATATATATATATATATATATATGCATATATATATATATATATATATGGATATTAAATGTATATATATATATATATATATATATATATATATATATATATATGCATGTATGTATATATATATATATATATATATATATGCATATTTATATATATATATATATATATGCATATATATATATATATATATATATATATATATATATATATATATATATATGGATATTAAATGATTATATTAAAATGTTTAAACATATCAATGACTACGCATATATATATATATATATATATATATATATATATATATATATATATATATATATATGCGTAGTCATTTATATGTTTAAACATTTTAATATAATCATTTAATATCCTTGAGGACATAATCATAACAATGTGTTTTGAAGAAACACAAGACAACAAAGTTGGTTAAAAATGATGTTGCAAATAGGTGACAAAAGTGAAATTGATCAATCATTATTGCGCTCGTTATTTTAAATAGTATATAACAATACTATTTTATCCAGTAATACTTGACAATCAAAATAACGTTCAAAAGCACCGTAGGTGAATACCATATATTTATTTTGTGAACAATGTCAACACACAACCGTTGTCCTAAATGATATGCATCTTAAGTTGTCAGTGTTTATCCGAATCCACACAATCCTTTGACGTCTGGTAGCTGTGTGCCTTTGAGAACATAATATTCTTCGATGAAGTCAATATACTTGTATGATTTCCCACCGTATCACGTGTACGCAGGATTTTCGGGCGACGTTCCTGTATATATTGCTTGTTTCGTTGATTTCAGAACAACTTAAGAAATGACTGCAAATGAATGCAAAGCCATCAACGCCAGCACTCCAACGCGTGCATTATTTTACGAACAGTCCCGCTAGCTGTAACACCATTCCAGCAGGCTACGTCCGGGAAACAAAATTAGCGTTTTGCTATGTCGACATGCTCGATTTAGCCACTGTACCTTCGGAATGGAACCCGTCCGGGGCGAAGAAGCCACGCCCTAGCACGGATTCATTTCCGTGTAATCCCAGTAAATGCCCTGTAACCAATGCACAAACATCACCGCTCATGCTCAACTTTCGTAAAACAGTGCACACCGAAACCGAAACGAGACCGGAAGTGTGGCGGGTGGACGTACTATAACCGGTACAGTGAAACCAAATTAATACATTTCGCTGAAGGAAACGATTCGCCGACATTCGTGTATCACCCCGAAAAAAACATCCGTGTTCCGACAGAAGTATTAAATTTGACAACACGTCGCTGCCGCGTCAGTTGATGGAAACGGGGCTCGGGTTTATCGATATTTGTATAGTGGCATTACAGAAGTGTGTGTATATATAGATAGAGGGAAGGGATGCCTCCGTAGGGAATCTTTCCGAATACTGCAAAAGTCAAAGCCGCTCATGGGACAAAAAACAGTGGTAAACCAATGCAATATTCGGCAAAACCTAACAGTCCCGAGTATTCAAATTTCGACGCCGAGATCCGAAGTCTTCACCTCCCAATACACTGACGCGGCATGGGCTATTGTCGTCAACATACAGCTGTGATAGGGCCTACGCTTGTTCAGAACAAGGGTGAATGTAGATATTGTATGTATATATTGCTATGCGTACATGTGTTTATATAAGTGCGTATGCCTTTTAATGCTGTACACTTGTCAAGACACAAATGCAATTAAATATAATTGTCCAACTCTTTGTCCGTTGAGAATGTGTTATGCGGTAGTGTGTACGTCAAAACCCGCCACTGCACCTGATACGTCGGTCGTATTTCACATCAACTAAATCATTAACGTTTATTCGACTGTGGCAGGGATTGGACTCGATATCAGTGTTTGTATATCGTACGAAATGGCAGAAGTTACTAAGTGGCCTTAAGCATCAACCACGGTGAAGTTACTAAGTGGCCTTAAGCACCAACCAGGGTGAAGTTACTAAGTGGCCTTAAGCACCAACCAGGGTGAAGTTACTAAGTGGCCTTAAGCACCAACCAGGGTGAAGTTACTAAGTGGCCTTAAGCACCAACCAGGGTGAAGTTACTAAGTGGCCTTAAGCACCAACCAGGGTGAAGTTACTAAGTGGCCTTAAGCACCAACCATGGTGAAGTTACTAAGTGGCCTTAAGCACCAACCATGGTGAAGTTACTAAGTGGCCTTAAGCACCAACCAGGGTGAAGTTACTAAGTGGCCTTAAGCACCAACCATGGTGAAGTTACTAAGTGGCCTTAAGCACCAACCAGGGTGAAGTTACTAAGTGGCCTTAAGCACCAACCAGGGTGAAGTTACTAAGTGGCCTTAAGCACCAACCAGGGTGAAGTTACTAAGTGGCCTTAAGCACCAACCAGGGTGAAGTTACTAAGTGGCCTTAAGCACCAACCATGGTGAAGTTACTAAGTGGCCTTAAGCACCAACCAGTGTGCGAAGAGGATAAGTAAGTAGACGCATCAAAGGAACATGAATAACACACATATGCCGTCTACTTAAATGTTAAATCAGGGATTGCTCCATTAACGATTTTATGACAGTTTACAAATCTTACGACGAGCAACAAGTTTTCGCAACACAAAGTGATAAAACCGATTTATTTCACAGTAAAAGTAACATTTTCAATACACTTCAAGTACATTGCCACTATTGCTAATTCACTACCGAGAATGACTGCAATTCCATTATCATGTAGCTACGAAGTTATCATGTAGCTACGAAATTTTGCATATGGATACATCTCATGCGAAATATCATCGCCGACATTAAGATATACAATATAGCAACGGGAACGTGTCCACGCGACAAAGCGTCGTGTTAATATAGACAGTTCGTTGTATATTTAGTCAATATGCGAAACAATAACGTAGTAAATCATATATACGATCAGTCTTTCTGGACCATAGGCCAAATCTACGAACATGTATGCATTCGTATTACTCTGAAAAATATTTCGAATATAAAAAGAAATCATAATAGCATGTTACTTTCGCAGCGCACAAGTCGGTTTAAACCCGACAACAGTATAAGATAGAAAGAACACTTGGATTTGTACACAACCTTGCTAAATTTGGAACTTCAAAGAAAAAAACTGATAAATGTACTTACATATTTACTGAAGCATATACAATGTGTAAAACACCAAAGCTAAATGGTGTCTGCGCAAACAGTCAGACCCAGACACTAGAGAGAAAGAAAAGTAAGGCGTAATACATATCAAACAGTCAGACCCAGACAATAGAGAGAAAGAAACGTAAGGCGTAATACATATCAAACAGTCAGACCCAGACACTAGAGAGAAAGAAAAGTAAGGCGTAATACATATCAAACAGTCAGACCCAGACAATAGAGAGAAAGAAACGTAAGGCGTAATACATATCAAACAGTCAGACCCAGACACTAGAGAGAAAGAAAAGTAAGGCGTAATACATATCAAACAGTCAGACCCAGACAATAGAGAGAAAGAAAAGTAAGGCGTAATACATATCAAACAGTCAGACCCAGACAATAGAGAGAAAGAAAAGTAAGGCGTAATACATATCAAACAGTCAGACCCAGACACTAGAGAGAAAGAAAAGTAAGGCGTACTACATATCAAACAGTCAGACCCAGACAATAGAGAGAAAGAAACGTAAGGCGTAATACATATCAAACAGTCAGACCCAGACACTAGAGAGAAAGAAAAGTAAGGCGTAATACATATCAAACAGTCAGACCCAGACAATAGAGAGAAAGAAAAGTAAGGCGTAATACATATCAAACAGTCAGACCCAGACACTAGAGAGAAAGAAAAGTAAGGCGTAATACATATCAAACAGTCAGACCCAGACAATAGAGAGAAAGAAAAGTAAGGCGTAATACATATCAAACAGTCAGACCCAGACAATAGAGAGAAAGAAAAGTAAGGCGTACTACATATCAAACAGTCAGACCCAGACAATAGAGAGAAAGAAAAGTAAGGCGTAATACATATCAAACAGTCAGACCCAGACAATAGAGAGAAAGAAAAGTAAGGCGTAATACATATCAAACAGTCAGACCCAGACAATAGAGAGAAAGAAAAGTAAGGCGTAATACATATCAAACAGTCAGACCCAGACAATAGAGAGAAAGAAAGGTAAGGCGTAATACATATCAAACAGTCAGACCCAGACACTAGAGAGAAAGAAAAGTAAGGCGTAATACATATCAAACAGTCAGACCCAGACAATAGAGAGAAAGAAAAGTAAGGCGTAATACATATCAAATTACTAAAATATCCAAAATAAACAAGAAAGTTAACATGCACAGAAGTATAGCGTGTGGTGTAGAATACACTGTTTTCTTGGTGTTTGTGACTACAATATGTTAGTAGGTATATTCATGACTAAGATATGCATATTAATGTTATGTGCGTTATACATTAATGTGCTTATCGTAGTTGTAGAAACGAGGTCACCACGCCAACAAACTAAGTCGCACACGGTTCGAATTATGAGCACTCAAGTTATCGAAGTTCAGGTTAGCGAAGTTGCATAAAACAGAACCTCTGGTCTATTTAACCATGTGTGAAACAAGAACAATTGGCTGGAATGCAGACTGTTACATTTATAGTCAAGCAGTTTTCACATATTTCATGAACCTCCGACATCACAATTAACGTTAAAGTTACTCATTATAATTTTCTTTCTTAGCACAACCATTAAGGTTATATCACTTCAACGTTTCAGCAGCCATCGGTTGCATTCTTCAGGAACTTAGTTGTGCCATTTAGTTCTACTTCTGCTCTCCAGATGGTATGGCAAGCCGGAGAAGTCCCATAATTCCCATAATTCAGTTCTTGAAGAAGGCTGCTGAAACTTTGGAGCGAGTTAACTTTAATAGTTGTGTTAAGAAGAAAATGTATAATTATTTAGTTTTCCAAACTTGATGAACATTTGCATCAAGTCAAAGTCACTATTCGGTGTACTCTCTTCATCTCACAACAGTCAGAAGTGAATTCAACATCGCGACGGCCACGTCGTGGCGCAATGACATTCGCTAGAGGGCGTTACACTGTGGCGTTGGGTAGAATGACGCCGAGCAGCGTGCCCGAGCCGCTGTGGAAAGGTTGCTCGCCGTTGCCATCCGCGTCATCCTCCTCGGCAGCGGCCGCCGCCGCGTCGTGGACCGGCTTATCACGTACCAACGTCTGAGTAGTGACCGTCAGAGGGCGCGCGAACACCTGGGAATACGACATTATTAGAATATCCAGACAATCTGAGTGGTGACTAATTTCAACAAAACGTAGATGCATCGGCCTATATAATTATATTTTCTGGGAATTCTGACATTTAAAAATGTTTCATCAATAAATGTATAAAACCTCTTCAGAATATTGCAATATCCATCACACATGAACGTAGTTAAATAAAGTGGAACTTTACCTATTCCAAGTAGTCTGAAAAATTCTGGTGAATTTAGCATATTGGATATTACCACATAGGAAGAAGAAGAGGAGCTCCGCGTAGTGGTGACTGGTTCCTACCTGCCGATACTGGTCGAAGCCGCACTCGCGGAAGCCGTCGGTGAGGATGAAGCCGATGAAGGAGGCGTGGATGCGGTGGCTGCCTCGGCGCACCTTGATGTTCCAGTTCATCTCGATGGCCATCTCTACGAAGTGCGTCTCCACGTACATCGACCCGTAGATCGGCGACACGCGGATCGTCTTCGGGCCCGACGTCACGACCACGTCTCCCTTCGCGTTCTGGTGGATCTTCACGCCGTTCACGAACACGATGAAGCCGCCGTCGTCCTGGTAACGAGAGACGCAGTAACATGTTGTAAAGTATATGCCAGTTTGATTTAATTAGTTTTTAATAGCTAATGTTTAGTAAGTCATTAGGAGGTTTAATCGATGTATTAAGCCTAAATTAGAATAGAAAAAAGTAGGTTTCGAAATGTTTATAGTTAAACCACCCAAGTGGATATTGACAAAATCCATATGGTGCCAAAGACTGAGGGTAATGTTTAGACGGTTCAGCCCTCCCTTTAATCCTGACATTTTGCTAAATTGCTCCGACCTCGGAGGTCAACGTAATTTGAGAACTGAAAGGGAGCCCTGGGAACCCTGGATTTGGCCCAGATCCAAGAGTTCAAAAGTTTAACTTGCAAACTGGGCAAGGAAGTGCTGGCAGACGTCATTGTCCAGCGGTTGAGAGGATGGGTGGAAATAACAAGTTGACCAATGGTAAAGCATATTGGGTGTTTAAGCAATCACAGCGCCTCTGATTTTGGAAAACTGGGAGTATAAATACCCCGGAGGAGGGATTGCAAGGGTCGGCACAAGTTACATTTTTAGGCATCCAAATTATCAGTAAGGGTGGTCCTGGCGGGCCATACCTGCTTTAGCATTAGGCTTCAAAATCACCGGTCAGATTTAACCATGTTTCGTTTTAATCTTCTAGACATTAAGTGTCTAAGTGAATTTTACGTTCACTACTTTTTTACGGTTTACAGTGATATATAAATCTTCAATGTTCTTTTCATTGTCATCGCGATTGATTAAATTGCTACTATGTACGTAGCCATCTGATATACACGATTAAAATCGCTTCGAACCTGGAGAACAATGCGTTGACTACACTTCTGTAGTACTCTGTGTACTCATTGGTCGAGTGAGTACAAATTCAGTTATAAATCTCGACCTGGCGAGCGCAAAGAAGACGGACAATTAACACATCTACACATGTGAGAAATGCCTCCCGGACCATTGCGAACGGCCCCGAAGAAGATAAGAAGGGGGAGGCATATATCTTACAATGTGACGTTAAACATCGCTGCTGAGTGAATGCGCAACGATTTTCATTGGCTAACTTTAAATATTGTTTAGCATTTTGTGTAATTAAAATGCCCAAGTACATCTAAATTAACAATGTTTATCTCATGTTTTTGCTGTAGTACATTTACAGTAATTTTTTTTATAAAATTGGAATTTGACCAATCAATAAATAATGATGTTACGAAAAATACGAAAAACTACATGTTTTTATTGACGTACATCATTCTCTATGTATATGGTAACAATACAGGCCGTACCTGGTAGTGGCACTTGGAGCTCTTGGCGATGTATATGGTAACAATACAGGCCGTACCTGGTAGTGGTACTTGGAGCTCTTGGCGATGTATATGGTAACAATACAGGCCGTACCTGGTAGTGGTACTTGGAGCTCTTGGCGATGCGTTCGTACTGCGACATGAGGTGTGGCCCGTAGCCGGACGACGAGAAGAGAAGCGTCACAGACATGTCTTTGGTGAGGTCGCTGAAGGCCGGATGGGCGATGCACAGGCCGTTGGGAGTGAGCGTGTAGCAGGCGGACCCGGAAGAGAAGAGGATGGTGTCCGTCGTCATCTTAGCCTTGCGCTCCCAGTAGACGTCGACTTCGGTCGTCGTGCCCTCCTGGTAGATCTTCGCCGCCGTGTGGTAGATGCAGGACGCGTTGCCGCGACTGTTGGTGGCCGCCACCGACTTGTGACGGTGGTTGACCACTCGGATCGTCCGGTCTGTCGTCATCTCGACCGCCACGTCAAACCTGGGCAAGTAGCGGTGTCAACGTGGCGAACACGTCAGCATGTTATCTTGATGAATGTTGGCGTTCGCACAAACACGTTAAGGTGACACACATATTGCGAACATTCACACAACTGCCTAATTTACGCTGGAAATATTTAAATGGGTTAAACAAACTGCTCAATTTTATTGGAACATGACTTTTTCACAACATTAATGATCATGCTCCCCTTCACTACAGCATTAATTATAAGCGCAGCACAAAAGTCGTAATAAATAATTAAAACACCCCAATTTTCTGATAACAAAAATACACATTTGCGCGATATTTTTTATAAAGCATCATTTAGTGTACGTCAATAATTATTGTTAATTATTTTAATAAATCCTCACCTCAATAATACGGTAAGAAGACCCGCTGGCGAGACATAGACCATTGGGTAGACCATGGGTGTGGCGCCGGCGCAGTGGTCCGAGAGCACACCGCCGCCGCTAACATCGAGAGACGAGGCAGAGCAGGCACTGATGCTCAGCAGGTCCGGTACGGCCGCCTCCTCCGCGTTCACAATCGTGAACAGCTCAGGCACGATGGCGTCGCCGCCGCTCGCGACGTAGTCACATGACGGTGACGTCAAGTCGTATGGCATGTTGGCGTATCCATTGGGGGCGCCACCCTCGAGCCGGTCGTCACCGCCAGAGAGCGTGCCGTTGAGCTGTAGCGGTGTGTCGAAGGGCGACGGGTAGGCGGCGATGTCGGCCGTCGTTGTGCAGTTGTTCTGGGTGTCCGGGACGTTCTGGATCTAAAACAGCCGAGTCAAGAACTCACATTCACCGTAGTGTCCTGTGATGTGTGGGGACTACCGGACTTCAAATCGAGACTACCGGAGTTCAAATCTTCTTACTGCAGTTTCGCTGTCTTAAAATGCCTGACTACCGTCTCCCCCGACAAGTCCTCTTTTCTCAACTGAGCCATCGCCAGAGAAATCGTGAGGCCTGAGAAAGAGATATAAAGAGACGCTGAAGAACTACACGAAAAGACCACATTAACATCACTAACTGGGAGGACCAGGCAGCCGACCGTCCACTTTTGGGCCGACAAGGTGTTTGATGATCACGTGGCATGCCATATCGAGTGAGTTTAGGGGTTGCTGTTGGCTGTTTCGTTTTGCGTGAGCTCGCTCAGTGAGTGACAATGTAAAGACAATAACTACAGTGTGCTAAACAATATTTCCAACTGTTCTTCAACATCGAAAAATCATGTGGCTTATAAAACGGTAAACGTGGTAATCACATATGAATCTTGGGAAATTCTCACACAACGCAGGATTAGTGGGTCGCGGTAGTGGGTCGCGGCAGTGGGTCGCGGCAGTGGGTCGCGGCAGTGGGTCACCGGGACTGTAAATTTAGAGGACCGGGGTTCGAATCCGTCTACTGCCATTTCGAAAATAGGGCAACTTCGTTCATCCTAAATTGCCCGTGTCTTTCGGAAGATACACTAAACACCGTTCGTTCCTTCTACCTGGTGTCTATACCTGCGGAAGTAAAAGATCCCACACAGGGTGAATGTGTAACATAGCTGTCGTTGTCTCACTAATAACAAACAGTTCACCTATATGTTTTTCACTCCACGTATAATAATAATAATAATTAATTTTCGCTCAGAGGCGTTACACAGATTCATTAAGCATAATCGTGAACAGGGACGCGCAAAAGTGATAATCAGAACGGCGGGTAACTGAAGACTTATGGTGGAAATGCAATTTGGAATAAATATGTCTTGAATTTCTTTTTGAAAAATAGCTATTGTTTCAGATGTTTTCAAAGTGATGGGGAGTTTATTCCAGACCCTAGGCGCAGCGACAGAGAAAGCACGTTTACCCAAGTTAAGTTTTGTTTTAGGCACAATAAGTTGTTGTGAAATTGATTATCTGAGCTGCTTAGGGATATTTGAAAGATGCAGGAGACTAACCAAGTAGGGTGGTTGTTGTGTAGATAGAGCACGATATGTAAGAATGGACAGCTTAATTAATTCGATAAGAAACTCGAACCCAGTGTAAATGTCTAAGTAGTGGTAGTGATGGTGAAAACCGAGGCGCCCTGAGAACCACACGTGCCAGACAATCTTTTACTCGTTGGAGTTTAGCCAAGTCTCTTTTAGCAATATTATTTAGTAGTGAATTACACTAGTCAAGACGGCTACTAATGAATGCTGTTGATATTGCTTTAGCAGCATATATAGATATCTAACGCCGAATTCGACGGAGATCACGTATATGATAGAAACAAGATTTACATACTTGAGAAATATGCTGGCGAAAGTTTAAGTCGCTGTCAAAGACCTAGATTACGAACAGTATCTGATGGGAATGTATCACTGCCAAGCAGTTTAACTGGAACATAGTTGATGATATTTCGTTGTTGTTTAGTGCCAATAATAATAATAAGGTCTGTTTTATCTGGATTAAGCTTTAGCTTACTTGATTCCATCCAAAACGAAATTTCAGTAAGACAATCACTTAAAGTCGAAACAGATTCTTGTGCGTTTGCTTGTGAAAGTGATAAGTAAACCTGTGTGTGATCAGCATATAGGTGATGACTGAGATTATGATTAATAATGACTTGGCTGAGCGACGTAGTATATAAGCTGAAAAGAACAGGATCAAAGACGGATCCTTGCGGCACTCCCAATGGAAGGTATTGTGGGCAAGATATGTTAATACTTTGGTATCTCTCTGAAAAATATGATTTAAGCCACCGAAGAGCTGGGCCAGAACTGTCAAAATATATATTACGGCGTTGTAAAAGGATTAAATGATCAATCGTATCGAAAGCAGCTGATCTAGTAAAGTGAGTGCTGTGACTTTGCCATTGTCCATGTTATCAACGATATCATTGTGTATCTCGAGAAGAGCCGTTTCGTTAGAATGGAATCGTTTATATGCAGAATGTAGATCATTTGATAAGTCATGGTTATAAATATGTTCATGAAGGCGATTAGCAACCACTTTTCCCAATATTTTTTACATTAAAACTGAGATTGTAGATAGGACGATAATTCTTTAGGTCATTTTTGCACAAAGTTTGTTTTTAATGACCTAATTTACAAGAGCTTGTTTGAAATCACGCGGAACAACTCCACTCTGCATTGAAAGGTTTATGATAGTAGTAATGGGAAAGATGAGTTGATCGATACAGATTTTTAGTAGAAGTGTTAGAAATGGGTAAAGATCACACGATTTGTTAGGATATTTTTTAAATAATAATGAGAACTTCACTAGTAGTTGCAGGTGTGAAACACTGTAGTGTATTTTCAGAAAGTGGTAGTTCAGGGAAACCATAGTCATTATCATTAACGACAACAGTTGATCGAATACGAGCAATCTTATCTGTAAAGTTTTGCTACAACTATTTCTAGAGACACCAATGGTGATGGAGGGCGAACGTGTACACTTTTGGTTTGTTTAGGGGCATGTTTATCCAGGAGTTTACTAAATGTTTCGCAGTACTGACTAACAAGCTCGCATAATGTAGATTTAGGTTTGATCTTCGTCATGAAGGGTATTTATGTTAATTTTATTTATTGGTCGAAATGTGATAGTTTATTTTCTAGATCTTGAACCAACTTGCAACCACAAATCAATAATGAAACAATGGTGATCTGATAAACCATCAGTAGCAAATACTGCCTTGTGTAGGAAATGAAACGTGCTAATGTAATGCATATGTTTGAAGGACATCCATGAATGATCTAGTATTTAGACTAGGTAAATCAAGGTGGATATTGAAATCTCCAAACATGTAAATCTTTTGTTTGGAATTGTAAGGTGGTTTCAAGCTGGAAATTCATTAAAGAAATGTATTTGTGCTTGCAGCAGGACAGTAGATGCATATAAAATTAGCAGATACGGATGAATGTTTTATAGCAATACATATTACCTCAAAGCTTTGGTATTAAGCTGTATGAATAATTTCTACTTTATATATTTCAGGTATAAGAAATATGACTCCACCACCCCTATTTGAATGACGGGGGTGATGGTATAGGCAAAAATCATATGGATAAGACAGGCTGATGTATTAGATGCTGATAGCCATGTTTCTGTCAAAACTAAAATGTCTATGTGTTTAGATAACATCAGATCACAAAAGGCAACAGATTTATGACGGAAAGATATAAGATTTGTAGTGGCAAAACGCTTGTTTTGAAATGTTTTTGGTCCAGGATTTATTGAGACATCACCTGCAAGAAGGAGGACAGCCTAAGTGATGTGTTACAACCAGATTGTGTATACAATGTTTTGTGTGTACATAGGCCAAGACAAGAAAGATGTAAAGCTGGCGTTTTCGAAGAGTTAATTCGTATACTATTTATTGTTGATGAATATTTCAGAGTATTTATAGGTATTATAGATATCATCCTCAAGAGAATAGCATTTATCCTTAAACAATGTAGACAGAGATAATAACGTTTAGATAGTGACGTCAACTGAATTTGCCTGTAAAATGTTCTACATACGGATATAATGGCCTCCATTAGTGAACACGCTACTAATTAGATTTTAGACGTTATTTCAAAGAAGAAATTCTTAAGCTATATAATCTATACATCTAAGAACATTTATAACTTAGCAGGACACCGAGGACAGGGAAAACGCCCAATAATAATGTAGATCAGTGGAAAATACCCATGGCCCGTGCAAAGCCGGGTAACTATGCTAGTAGTTAAATATTGGGAACGAAAGACGTATAGCTGAAACTGTCTAATAATTATTCTAATAGGACAATTGCATGTCCCGAAGCGTTTTTGTCTTTATCTTAGTGGTACAAAGAGACTACTTCGTCTCTAGCATCCTGTTGAATCACTGGTGTCATTTGTTGTCACCCGTTGTGGATCCAAGCGAACAAACGTGGAAGTTTAACCCAGTTGCTAAATTATCAAGCTATAGTGACATTTTCTACAATATCATTCAGCTAGTTCACGCGAAACGAAACATCTAGCCCCAACATGATAGACTATCAGCTTTGTAAATTCCTTGTTTCATTGGCACTATTCAATTCTAATTTGCTAATATTGTATCTCACCTGCGATTCGTTTTCAGATTCGTCGTCTGATGTGTTCAGTTGTATATGGAATGGTGGTACTTCCATTGTCGATATGTATCTTCAGCCACGTCAAATAAAATGCGAATAAACTTTCTGACAACTGATCCTTTCTTCACGGTTTATGTCATGACCGTAATTATAGCCAACTGGTTTTGTTTCTTCTGTAAGCGGAAGACCGTTACTTGACGTAATACGTCATATGATATTATCGATTGTGCGTAATGCCTCCACGCCCGTGTCGTCGGCGATGCTGCGGCTTCGCTCGTTTCCATGCGCGCCAACATTGGGAGCCGTGCGGGGGGAACGCGGCCCGCCAACGGGCAGATCGTCCACTGACCCTCACGCCAAAGGTACACCAACACCACACTGTAATTGTTGTTTTATAAATAAGCCATTCTCAATTTGATATGTAATACTGTGCAGCGAATATATAAAAAATGAAGTTTCATTCATTCAGGTCGAATTGGTGAATACACAAGTAAACGTTTACACCAAAAGTAGAGGAGACCGGGGCTAGTTGTAACTAAAGTCACGTTTTTGCGAAAAGTATGTTAGATGCATTATTTATCTCAACGCATACATTAAATTTATTATTCATTTTTATAAAATGTATCATATAAACGATATTCCATATTATATTTAGGTAGATATAAGAAGTTTCACAGGCGTGGTCAACTATAGCAACTAGCCCCACAAGCGGGACAAATTGTTACATCGTACGGGGCACATTATTATGGAATGAACGTGTTGATCGCAAAGCAAGTGTCACTCGTACATGTTACTGTTATTACATTTATTGGATTATTCACACTTATACATCTTATAAACAGTGTGCATAATAATGTATGTGTTCACAGCTTCATATGTTAAGCTTCTCATTTGTAGTTACCAAAGGGGACACATTCCACGGATGCCTACATAACAAATAATTGTGAATGGAATATAAATTATTGAATGGAGAATGAAATAATGAATGGTATTATATATGTAATGCTGCATGATTGAATGATACATACACGTGCGCACCCATGCACATCCACATTTCAATAATTCGTGCAATATTTATTAATTGCTCAAATAGGGCTGTGCCATATAGTTTTATCAAGGTTTAGCCATGGCAAACCACGCAGATGGCAAGTGGACAAGGAAGTCATTGCCTTATAGAAAGCCCATACATTTTTCATCTACGTGTAACCCATCTTTGATAGTTGTCAATTTTGTTTCTAACATGCTACTAGCATTTACAGTACCTGCAATAAACCAGTATGCTAGGCTTCACACGTGAAACAAAGTGTTCCCACGTCGTGGTTACATTTGTGGAAAGACATGGCTTTTTCATGAGATATGGACTTCATCTGGATGGGAAGGGTGCTGCAGTTCTTGGGTGTGAGTTTGTCAGGGTTGTCGAAGAGGGCACAGGTACCGTAAATTATTTAAACTAGATGCGCAGGGGGAACTGACAGAAAACTCAAAGGAGTACTACTACAAATACACATCCAAAGAAATGTTCACCAATAATTTCGGAAAATGAACTTAAATGTGTATGCTTAAATGCCAGGATCATAGTAAATAAAAAAGTGAGTTAGACATTATGGTAGCAGATATTGACCCTTATGTAATAGGTATCACAGAATCATGGGCAAATGAAGATAATTATAGTAGATGCTGAGTTAGCACTGACAGGCTATGTAATGTTTAGGAAGGATAGACGAGACAGAAGGGGAGGTGGAGCAATTTTATATATTAAAGAATCTATCTAAGCATATGAAATAACACTGAAAAGTGAAGCAGATTGTGAGGAAGCAATTTGGTGTAACATAGTTACCAAGAACTCAACATTAACAATAGGAGTAGTCTATCATAGTCCTAGCATAGGACAAGAGGAAGATGTAAAATTACAAAAGGTGATAAGGGAAGTGAGCAAAGGGGAATGTGGTATAATGGGTGATTTTAACCATGGCCATATACAGTGGGAATCATTAGAGAGTGCTGGAGGTGACGATCATCAGTTTCTACTTCTAACACAGGATTGTTTCCTTACTCAACATGTCTTGGAACCAACCAGAGGTGGGAATGAGTTAGATTTAATTTTGTCTTCTCAAAATGAATTAGTTTACAATGTTAAAGTACACGAACCTTTGGGTTCATGTGATCATAACCAAATCCATGTTTATATAGAAGTAAAAACAGGGAATACATATAAAAAAAACAGCGGAGGAGGAACTTCAACAAAGGCAAATATAAAGAGATGAGAACATATCTAGAACATATAGATTGGAATAACGTGCTGAAAAACAAGACGGCAACAGAATGCTGGACTTGTTTAAAATATGTGATTGAGGGCATTACCGAGAATTTTTTTCTATTAAGAAAACAAGGGAAAAGGTCCAGGAAGAAACACACAGAGGCACTTAACTTAGGTACAACTGAAATTAGAATATCCAAAAGAACCTTTGAAAAAAATTGGCAGGTAATATAAAAAATGACAGCAATTACAGCAGAGTTGTTATGCTTATTTAAATAGTAAACAGAAAGTTCGCACACACACACACGCACACGCACACGCACACGCACACGCACACGCACACGCACACGCACACGCACACGCACACGCACACGCACACGCACACGCACACACATCATCCAGATTCAGTATTACCTATTAGACAAAAAACAATATCAATTTACTAGACTGAGCAGAGCATAATCGATCGTCGTTTGCCCGCCGTTTGAGTTTTCTTTCAGCAATCGGGAAACTGCTGCCGATAGTAGGGCTTACACGCCAATTATGTATGTCAATTGGAACCCGAATCAGACTCATTTTCGAAGTCGACCGCGATCGCGCTTGGCCACTGGGCACGGACCACAGTGAAAATGCATCCGCCATTACAACGATAAAGAGTCCCTATGAAAAAAATAATTTTGCGGTTTGGGTGTATTAGAGCAGAAATTGTGTGAATGAGTGAGTGTAAGCGATGTTTTTTGTGCACAGTAGCAACTGAGCATTGAAATAATGCCATTTGTCAGTTGGCATACCTGTTGCGTAAGGACACATTGGCCATTAGGCAGGATGTATTCATATTTTGGAAACCGGGGAATTTCATTGCAGAAATGCAGGAGTGTCATGCGTTGAAGCAATTTGTGCGAAAAGGTATGTCATTTTCACGAATTTCACACACCAGGTGTCTTAATGGGTCTCTCATGTGCTGTGAAAAAAAAAAAATTGTAGGATAAATTTTCAATGTAGGCGCAAGAACGTTATAATGGTCGTCTATGAGAAAAGTTACTGTGGTCCGTGCCCCACTGGCACTGCAGAGTGCCAGCGGAACGCAGCTCTTATTCACGATTACGAAAAAGGCATCGATTGTTGTGAACTTAGCTACTGACGTTTGGCAGGTGCCATTTTGAACTCGCCCCACGACATCCGGGTCACGGGATTGTTTCTTCAAATGAGAGCGCCAACGAGAAAACCAAAAGAAAAGCGTTTCTCAACCAATGACGTACACGATTACAATAAATAGAGATCAGCCGCAGTATCATTATTTTCAAACGATGTCAATGTTAAAAATATATAGTCTTATAGATCGGCGGTATTCGCTATTCTGCCGCCAACAACATTCGTCGAATCACGACCGCGTCAATAAGACAGTTCAAACAATTATATTATGAAAAAAATATCCTTTTGTAAAAAGAAAAACCCGTCTTTTAGTTTTGTTTTACCCATCGTCGTCAGACATTTGCGCGTCTTCAAGACGAGCAGACGGGTCCCTGGCTAAGGGAATGATGGAATATAAAATGAGGGATGCTGTACTAGGTAGAACCACAAAAGAAAAGGACTCAGGATTAACATTTGGTGGTGACATGACATTTTCAGGGCAATGTGGGATTGCTGCTTCAAAAGGAAATCAAATTATATGGGTAATTAGGAGAACTATCATGTTTAAGGAGAAACAGCTAATTGTACCTCTGTACAAAGCAATAGTTAGACCACATTTGGAATATTGTATGCAGGCATGGACGCCATATTGCAAGAAGGACATAGACAAGCTAGAAAAAATACAACGAAGAGCAACTCAAATAATTCTAGAATTGAATAATAATTAATAATAATAATAATAATTGACTTCTATGGCGCCTATATCCTCAGGAACCTGAGCTCAGAGGCGCAACAAAACAGAATCAGTAAGCGTAATCGTAAACAGGGACGCGCAAAAGTCAGTATCAGAACGAGGGACAACCGAACATTTATGGTGGGAATGCAATTTGGAATAGATATGTCTTGAGTTTTTTTTCGGAAAATAGCAGTAGTTTCAGATGTTTTCAAAGTGATAGGGAGTTCATTCCAGACCCTAGGCGCAGCGACAGAGAAAGCACGTTTACCCAAGTTAAGTTTTGTTTTAGGTATAATAAGTTGTTGTGAAGTTGATGATCTTAGCTGCCTAGGGATATTTGAAAGATGCAGGAGACCATCCAAGTAGGATGGTTGTTGTGTAGATAGAGCACGATATGCAAGAGTGGACAGCTTAAAATTAATTCGATAACAAACTGGAAGCCAGTGTAACTGTTTAAGTAGTAAAGGTAAAGGTACGTTCTTATATAGCGCGGTATCCGGTCCATAGGACTGCTCAAAGCGCTTTACACTTCACCCCCTGGCAGACCTGTTCATTCCAAGGCCATCTCAACTTCTTTGGGAAGTATTCAGCCACGCTGCAATTGCTGCGCGAAGGCTATTCGTTCACATATCCACCACTGTCTGTATTGCCAGGTACTCATTTATACAGCTGAGTGAACTGTGGCAACGTGGGGTGATCAAACTTGCCAAAGGTTCGAAGCGACCGCAGTGGGATTTGAAACCGGGTTCTCTCGATTGAGAGTCCGGCCTTCTAACCGGTATGCTATCGCGCCCCACGTAGTGGTAGTGACGGTGAAAACCGAGGCGCCCTGAGAACCACACGTGCCAGACAATTTTGTACTCGTTGGAGTTTAGCCAAGTCTTTTTTAGCGATGTTATTTAGTAGTGAATTGCAATAGTCAAGGCGGCTGCAAGTTAGTGCCGTTGATATTGTTTTAGCAGTAGATATAGATATGTGACGCCGAATTGGACGAAGATCACGAATATGATAGAAACAGGATTTACATACTTGAGAGATATGCTGGCGAAAGTTGAAGTCACTGTCAAAGATAACACCTAGATTGCAAACAGTATCTGATGGGAATGTATCACTGCCAAGCAGTTTAACTGGGAAATGGTTGATGACTTTATTTCGTTGTTGTTTAGTGCCAATAATAATAAGGTCTGTTTTATCTGGATTAAGCTTTAGCTTACTTGATTCCATCCACGACAAGATATCAGTAAGACAGTCACTTAAAGTCGAAAGAGATTCTTGTCCATTTGATTGTGAAAGTGATATGTAAACCTGTGTGTCATCAGCATAAAGGTGATGACTGAGATTACGATTAGCAATAACTTGGCTGAGCGATGCAGTATATAAGCTGAACAGAACAGGGCCAAGGACGGATCCTTGTGGCACTCCAAATGGTAGATGTTGTGGGCTAGATAATGTGCCAGATATGTTAATACTTTGATATCTGTCTGATAAAAATGAGTTGAACCACCGAAGAGCTGGGCCAGAAATTCCAAAATATCTATGGAGGCGTTGTAAAAGGATTGAATGATCAATTGTATCGAAAGCAGCTGAGAGATCAAGTAAAGTGAGTGCTGTGACTTTGCCATTGTCCATATTATATATATCATTGTGAATCTTGAGAAGAGCTGTTTCGGTAGAGTGGAATCGTTTATATGCAGACTGTAGATCATTTGATAAGTGGTGGTTGTAAATATGTTCATGAAGGCGATTAGCAACTACTTTTTCCAATATTTATGACAGAAAACTGAGATTAGAGATAGGACGATAATTCCTTTGGTCATTTTTGCACAAAGTTTGTTTTTTAATAAGAGGATTTACAAGAGCTTGTTTGAAATCCTGTGGAACAACTCCACTCTGCATTGAAAGGTTTATGATAGTAGTAATGGGAAAGATGAGTTGATCGATACAGCTTTTTAGTAGAAGTGTTGGAAATGGGTCAAGATCACACGATTTGTTAGGATATTTTTTAATAATGATGAGAACTTCATTAGTAGTTGCAGGTGTGAAACTCTGTAGTGTTTTTTCAGAAAGTGGTGGTTCAGGGAAAACGTAGTCATTATCATTAATGACAAAATTTGATCGAATACGAGCAATCTTATCTGTAAAGTATTTTGAAAAAGAACTACACAATGTATCCAATGAAGAATGTTCAGGCAGTGCTTTTGATTTCTGCCGATGTAGAATTGTGTTAACAGATTTCCACATCTGGCGAGGGTTTTCAGAATTTGTGATAAAATGTGTATAGTAATCATACTTTGCTTTTGACATCATGTGATTGCATATATGTAGCTGTTTAGTATAACGGGATCGATCAATTGGAGAACGAGTTCGTCGCCAAATTCTTTCAAGATATCGACGACGATAGACCTTAGTTATGAAAGCCGCTTATTAGAATGTGGTTTGACAACAATAGAGACCAGGAGACTAAGAGGAGACCAAATAGAAGTGTTTAAAACAGTGAACAGTTATGAGGATATTGATAGGGATATATTCTTCAAACTTAAAGAAGGCAGTAGAACCTGAGGACACAAAGCATCATTAGTTAAGGAATAGTGTAGATTGAACATGAGAAAGTCCTCATTCTCACAGAGGGTGATAAATGATTGGAACAAACTGCCAAATGATTGTGTTAATGTTAGTAGTGTGAACCTTTTTTTAAAAAGAATTGACAGATATCTGATATCTTCCTTGTCCACTTGCCATCTGGAACTTGTTGTTTGGGATGGCAATCTTGTTAAATCTTTTTAAATAAATGTAATTCCGTCAGTCATTGTCAGCTCACAACTTGCTGGTTGAGGCATCGGTGCGAGCTGCCGAACGTTGTTACAGTTGTAACAACTTGCCCCAATACCATTTTTGCAACTGAACGCATGTGGACGATAACAAATCCTGTATTTCAGTTTAATTTCTACTTGGCATAACCCATTATACTAAATGGTATATATGTGTTTAAATTTTCATTCAAGAAATATAAAAAAATGGCTGCGTGAGATCATATTATGTGGGCATTGCAAACACATTTTAGGTGGTTAAAAAGTAATTTTTTTCACACCTCGTTAATTGAATCTTCTTAACTCTTGATGATTTTTTGACAGTGTGTCTGCTTGTGGACTTCCAACCAACTACTGTCGATGGTGACTCCATATGTGGGCTATGTCTTCGTAAAACGATTCTGTAACAACGTGCCCCTGTGCACAACTAGCCCCGGTCTCCCCTACGATACGTTCTTCCAAAGTTTAGTAAGTCCTCGAAAGGTATTCTTTCACAGTGCACACTTTCAAGATAATGAGCCAGTAAACGGAAACTTCCATTATACAACGCCTGCTCCAGTAGCGATGTTCTCCTGGTTATTTTTCCGAGATAATGTCTAAGGCACTAGGGTAACTTCGGGTATTATGAGCACAGCGGCTAATATGAGTACCTTTTATGTAGCCTAGATGAGTTACGGAAGGCGTTGCACTCTGTTGTTTATTCACAGCATATTATGTGGAATAACTACTCGTGGAATCAAAAGTACAAGTTCTAAGTTGTTGTTCAAGGTAAGGTCCTTTAAAATATGTTGAAAATGTATGCTTGTCACAAAAACTGTCCTGTTCCTATGGATATATAGCATACATATAAATATGGTGCTTAACAGAAACAGAGTGTTCTTGTAACGCTGAACGGGCGATATTTGGAGTTCTGTACTCTATTTTTCAGTCATATCATTATTTCAAAACTCTTATCCACTGGGTAATATAAGCACATAGTCAGAACATGGTGCTCATATTACCATACTCAATATAAATGCAAAATGTAAGAATCCGTGATTGTCACGGAAGTGAAACTCTGCAGTAATGCAATAAAGCAGACATAGGATTTTCAATGTATTGATTTTTGTAAATGTATTTATTTTTATTTTAGATGCCCGAAAAGTTTGAAAAGAAAAACACGTGAGCTGTATGTGGGAGCGGGCAAACGTGGGCTGTGTGTGGGAGCGGGCAAACGTGGGCTGTGTGTGGGAGCGGCAAACGTGGGCTGTGTGTGGGAGCGGGCAAACATACAAGCTGTGTGTGGGAGCGAACAAACGTGGGCTGTGTGTGGGAGCGGCAAACGTGGGCTGTGTGTGGGAGCGGGCAAACGTGGGCTGTGTGTGGGAGCGGGCAAACGTGGGCTGTCTGTGGGAGCGGGCAAACGTGGGCTGTCTGTGGGAGCGGGCAAACGTGGGCTGTGTGTGGGAGCGGGCAAACATACAAGCTGCAGTTAGAGATGTAATCATGTGCAACAAGTTGGAAAAACTTGCAAGTATGAAAAAGTCCAGAGAGAGAAAGACGTTAAGAACGCATATTAAAAAAGCTCGTTTTGGAGAAGGGGTCTCCAAGAAACTTAGCCGGAAGCCAGTGCTATCCCTCGACCAAGAGGAGGAGCTTCAAGCTATTGTACTAGACACGGAACTGAAACTTGTTGAGATCACGCAAAATGATGTACGGTTGGTTGGTTTTCTAAGACGTCACCCTCGTACCAGTATTCGAGTTCCTGAGCCCACTTTAATCCAAAGAGCTATTGGCTTCAACAAAGCTAAATTGGATATGTTCATGAGCATTTTAGAAAGCACACTGTTTGACGAGAACGGCTGATACCAGAAGGCAACATATATAATGTGAATGAAACGGGGTACACTGGGTACACTCATCAGCATCATCATCTCAGCCATTGTTAGCCCACTGCAGGCCATTTACTTCCATGTCATGCCAGCAAACTTCACAATTTCATCTCTCCATCTAGTTTTTTGTCATCCCTGACTTCGAGAACGTGTCATTGGTCTCCATTATGTTGTTATCTTTGTCCACCTGCTGTCCTTAATTCTGGCAACGTGTCCCGCCTCCATTTCTTGATTTTAACCTGTTTTATGATATCCTGGATTTTAGTTTGCTTTCTAATCCAGTTGCTAATTTTTCTATTTCTCTTGGTAATTCCTAGCATACATCTTTCCATGCTTCTTTGTGTTGTTCTAAGTTTTTGTTCTATTTTTTTCATTGCCCAAGTCTCTGCACCATATGTCATAGATGGTAATATACATTGGTCAAAGACTCTGCGTTTCAGGCATATTGGCATGTTACTCTTCATAATGTCGTTACATTTTCCGAAGGCACTCCACCCAGTTTGGGTTCTCCTTTTAACTTCTTCTGGGTACACTATTTGTCACAAACCAGGAAAGATACTTGCCAAGAAAGGAAAAAGAGGAGTTGGAGCACCAACCAGTGCAGAGAAAGGAAAACAGTGACAATCGTGGCTTATGTCTCAGCGACGGTTGTTTGTGGAACCAGAACTGCTGATGGTGCACCGGGTATGCTAACAAATCTGGCTGGATCAACGCAGAACTGTTTGAACAATGGTTTGATCATTTCGTTGTTACAGTGCAGCCCGCCCATCGCACAGAAAAAGTTCTCTTCATATTAAATGGACACAGCAATCATACATAGAATCTGACTGTTATTGAAAAGACAAGAGATAATAATCTTGTTATCACATCTCTGCCTTTGCGCTGCACCAACCACAGGCTGCAGCCACTGCACCCAACACTGGCTGCAACTACTGCACCGACCACAGGCTGCAACCACTGCACCCACCACCGGCTACAACCACTCTACCCACCACAGGCTGCAACCACTGCACCCACCACAGGCTGCAACCACTGCACCCACCACCGGCTACAACCACTCTACCCACCACAGGCCGCAACCACTCCTCCCACCACAGGCTGCAACCACTTGACGTTGGTGTGTTCAAAAGTGTCAACTCGTTCTGCAACAAAGAAGTTCAAACGTTTTGCGCTAACATCCTAAACTTGCCGTAAAGGAATTCCAAATAATGATGCAATGAGTAGGTACCGCACGAGTGGAATAAACCATTTTAACCGCTACATCTTCTCTGATGAATCGCAACAGATGTCTCAACCGTCCACAGGTGGTGCTCCTGGTGTCCAGCCAGATCATCAGTTGTCCACAAGTGATACTCATGGTGTTCAGCCAGATCATCTGCCGTCCACAAGTGGTACCCATGGTGCTCAGCCAGATCATCACCCGTCCATATGTGCTACTGCCGATGTTCAGCCAGATCATCAGCCAAAAATGACCAGCTCCAAGATAGAAGAAGAAAACGAGACATTTGTTATCAAATGCTATGTGGCATAACATTTGGTAACAACAATGACCCAAAGACCAATGAGGACTGGATTCACTGCGAGCCATGTAACACATGTAACACATGGTTTCACGAATTATGCACCGAAGAGTGTGGTATTCTTGACGATGGCAATTTTACATGCCAAAATTATATCTAATAAGGACTTGTTTCTGCGTAAGTGGGGACATAGATACGTTTATGGATATTTTCTGTATAATCCTGTTTGACCTTATACAGATGTTGGGTTATTAAAGACATAATATAGCATATCCCTTGCAGTTTGTTTTTTATCATTTTACTATGCTCATATTTACCGATGTATCGGGTAATATTAGCATTTTTTAAAGTAGATTTTTAATGCTATTAAAATTGTGAAAATATATGAATAGTTTAAATGCAACGTTTTAATACTATTGGTGAAATAGTGTTTCAGAAAATTTAATTTCCCCCATTCCAATAACTTCTCAAAACAACCGAATTTACCATATATGTTAGCCGGTGTTGGTACAAAAAAAACCCGCGAATATCGCCGTGGCCTTGCGCCATCTCGTGTTCTGTTTGTGTAGAGAAAGGAAAACAGTGACAGTCGTGGTTTGTGTCTCAGCGACGGGTGTTTGTGTTCCCCCGATGTTGATTTTTCCACGGGTACGCTTGGAACCAGAACTACTTGATGGTGCGCCTCCAGGAAGTATCGGGTAGGCCAACAAATCTGGCTGGATCAACACAGAGCTGTTTGAACAATTGAACAATTGATAATTTCGTTGTTACAGTGCAACCCGTCCATCGCACAGAAAAAGTTCTCTTCATATTACATGGACACATCAGTCATACATAGAATCTGACTGTCATTGAAAAGACGAGAGATAACAATGTTATTATCACATCTCTGACTTTACGCTGCACCCTCCACAGGCTGCAACCACTGCACCCACCACAGGCTGCAACTGCTGCACCCACCACAGGCTGCAGCAGTTGCAGCCTGTGGTGGGTGTTATCTCTTGCCTTTTCAATACGCCATCTCGTGTTCTATTTGTGCAGACAATAATGCAGTGCAGGAATCGCTTGTGTAAACGCCCTTAGGAGACAGATTAAGAGGACGATGTGTGGCTACGAATGTGTCGGTGGAATTGAGCCGACTGTCCAATTCTACTTATTATTGTCGGCCGCAATTTTGAAGCAGTGGCCAGTGGTAGCCGTGACCGACAGCTGGTGCATCTGTCGTGACATTTCATCAAAGCTGAAGTCGGGATTGGCGTGAGTCATTAGGTCGCATTCGCAGTGTCTGGACAGATCGCACACATAATTTAGCTGCACATAGTCACTACTGTGTAAACCGGCCATTGCACAGTGTTTGCATGCTGTGTTACAGTTGGCGGCAACCCTACTGAGAACATGAAGTATGGCTGAAGCGGAAATACTGCCCAGCGTGCTGGACCTGCTGCACCTGGACGAAATCTTCCAAGCGGCCTGGACAGTGCCTCTCTACGGTGTCACGTGGTTCCGCCACGCGTGGCCGCTCAACGTCGCGTTCGGCTACATTGGTTATGTCATCACTGACGTCACGCCGTACGTCGCAGAGATTCTGCTCGGGGCTGCTGGCTATGTGGCGACTGCAGCGCACCGGGCGGTCGACGTCATCCACACTTTAGTGGTATCTCTGCCGGAAGGCGTTCTTGCCCGACATGATCTGCTGGCCCCGGTGAAGGACCTTGTAGTGGAGTTCGCTGAGGTAGTCGTAGGTGCCTTACAGACGGCCAAGCCATTTATATATGAGCTGTGTGAGGAGACGTTCTTTATACTGGCCGCGGCCGTTGAGCTATTGCCGTCCCCCATCCAGGTCGGTATACGCCATCGTTATCTTGTTTTTCTGCATAATATTATTGTGTAACCGTACGTCACCCATTCATTCACCCATTAATTAATTAATTAATTAATTAATTAATTCATTAATTCATTCAGTCATTCATTCGTTCATTCATTCGTGTCCTCGTGCGAGATAGCTTTGTAGAATAGACTGAGCCACGTTGTGGAAGCGACTGTCGTGAGTCGTGTGGTTGAGAGATGGAGTTCACAGTAGGTTACACATTTACCCCATGTGATATATTTTACTCCCCCTGGCATAGACACCAGGTAGAAGAGACCTGCGACTTTTAGTTTCTCATCCGCAAGACATAAGCAAAATGGAGTGAACGAAAGTTTTGAAACGGCGGCTGATGGTCCGCCTCGATTGACAGTCCCACGTTCTAACCGCCGATCTACGTTACAACGGCGCATTTCAATGACACGACGTCACACTAAACCCTGTTTCAATATTTGAGCAATTTCTTTCCCTCCGCGTTTCCACAATGAATTCGGCTGTGCGATTGTGTACCTACTACCTGGTGGAATTACGTAAACAAACAACTTTCGCCCAATCACTGAACATTTTACTTGGTGTTTGTGGGAATATATCTGTAGAGGGTGACGTGTAGCGCGCTTACAGTTGTCTTAGATGACTAAAGAAATGTTTTTGTTTGTGAATAATAAACTGTTTGTTGATGTCACGAGAGTTGTACCAGGAAGACAACATCAATAGACAACATCAATAGTGCCGAAGACAACATCAATAGTGACTGTTATCTTGCTGGTAACACTAGAGTAAAAAGGATATTATCTTTATCATTATGTTAAGTGGAGGGAATGACTTAAAGAAGGGATAAGAAAAGAGAAAAGGGAGAGAGGACGGGAGAGATTGGACATCAACATTGAACGTACAAATTGCCGAGTGAATAACCACAAAAAACGGTGCGCATAATGCATGATAATTGTAGAAAGTTTGTATCGGATAGACGGCTGTCGTTAATGTCGTTGATTTGGTCGAGGTTTGTGCACATGCTCCAGGTGTTGGTCGAGGTTTGTGCACATGCTCAAGGTGTTGGTCGAGGTTTGTACACATGCTCCATGTGTTGGTCGAGGTTTGTGCACATGCTCTAGGTGTTGGTCGAGGTTTGTGCACATGCTTCAGGTGTTGGTCGAGGTTTGTACACATGCTTCATGTGTTGGTCGAGGTTTGTGCACATGCTCCAGGTGTTGGTCGAAGTTTGTACACATGCTCCAGGTGTTGGTCGAGGTTTGTGCACATGCTTCAGGTGTTGGTCGAGGTTTGTGCACATGCTCCAGGTGTTGGTCGAAGTTTGTGCACATGCTCCAGGTGTTGGTCGAGGTTTGTACACATGCTACAGGTATTGGTCGAAGTTTGTGCACATGCTCCAGGTGTTGGTCGAGGTTTGTGCACATGCTCTAGGTGTTGGTCGAGGTTTGTGCACATGCTTCAGGTGTTGGTCGAGGTTTGTACACATGCTCCAGGTGTTGGTCGAGGTTTGTACACATGCTCCAGGTGTTGGCATCGGCGCTGCAGACACACTCGAATTCCACTCGTCTACTCGGTGTGACTCTATCTGAAGATCTGAAGTGGCAATCACACATAGACGAAATCACTACAAAAGCATCGCAACGTCTATATTTCATCATCCTTCTCAAAAGAACCGGCATTGACCCTCACCATCTCATCAACATATACACTTCAATCGTCCGATCGGTATTGGAGTACGCATGCCAAACACACGAGCCTTACAAAAAAGCAAACAAGACAGATAGAATACATCCAGAGACGGGCAATGCGGGTCATTTTCCAAGATAAGTCGTACACCGAAGCCATCACCGCAGCCAGTCTACCAACGCTGTCAGACCGGAGGGAGAAGTTATGTAGAACACTATTCATAAGCATGCAACAATCTACACATAAATTACACCATATTTTGCCTCCCCTCAGGGAAACTCCGTATACAACTCGAAACACGAGGACTTACTGTGTGCCGCGTTGCAGAACTGCAAGATTTCAGAACTCTTTTATACCATATGCTTTAAGACACTGGCAGTAATTATGAACTCATTTATAAATTAGTTCCTTTTTACATAATAGTAGTAGGCCATATAATTTATTTTATTATAGTATTGCCTGTTTTAAGTTTTACTTTCTGATTATGTCCTTCATATTTACCTTGTTTATTTACAAACATAACTTTAAACATGATGTAAATGCACCTTTTAAATTTGTTATATTTTAAGTCATATTTTTGTCTTAATTAATTTATTATCATTGGTTGTTTTACTGTGCCAATTGTATAATTCAACTGCTATAGTTGGCATTTTAATAAAATTATTATTATTATTATTATTCAACGCGCAAATTTTTAAAACGACACATTCGGCTGCCATGATTGAATGGATTTTGTCAGAGTTTTGTTTTGAGATCATCCATGGATTGTGGCCAAATCAAGTAAACAAAAACAGTTTCGCTCGCCAGGAGTGGTATTAGTACAACAGCCAAGTAGCATTGCCCCAAAAGCGGTAGATCTGCCGCTTTTCAAGATGAGAGCGGTAGATCGCGTCGCGAGCCTCGCGCCGCGGTCGCTGGGGGAGTGTAAGGGGATTTCCCTTCCTGGCGGAACTGCTTTTAAATTTTTTGGTATATTTACTTTTTAATTTTTTTGCATCTTCTGTATGACGTGTTGGTATGTTTGGATTCGAAATAAGCACATTTAACTTTCACCCGTAAAATTACGGTTTGGCGGTAGATTTCGGCACTAAAGCAGTAGACCGTGAGATTTCCCAAACTTAAAAAAAAGCGTGAGTTCTACATACCTATCGCCAACGCAGGAGACTTGGCACCTCTGCTACAGTATCCCGGGCAGATCGATCTGTTGAAATGTGGATTTACGCAGAATCATTTGTACATTGTCCCACTTTGGTCGACGAGTTTCTGGGACCTAGACATGTCTGCGCCCGCGCCCAAATTTCATAGAGCCTTCCCACGAAATGCCCATCATTACCCGTCCGACCAGCGGCGATGGGTCCACTACCAATTAAAGTTAAACCAGATGCATTGTTTTGGGCCTTTGCCCCTATAAGAGTGCCTAAAAACTAACCATTTGCAACTATAATCAGGAATATCACGTAACTGGTTAACTGGGAATATGTTCTAAAAGTGCGAATTTCTGGTGTTATGTAATTTTTCGTGAAGGCTGACATATTCATCAGTGTTTGCTATTTTGACCAATCAGCGGCGAGCAGCCCCTTAACCCTCAACGCGGCTGTGACGAAGGATGTGCGTATTGCGTGTATTTGTAACATGGTTGAGGTGTGCGGTTACATTTTGATTTGCTTTTATATTGGATTTACACGTAGCAAAAAATAGTACAATGCTGTAGTGCAGCATTCTGGTCGTGTGCAGCATTCGGGTGTAAGCATCATTCAACGAAGCATAGAGAGTTGTCGTTAAAGCCTGAAGCGGTACTGGATTAGCTATGTCTACCGCTACGCTGTCTGGAACACGCTTAAGTGACTCTAAGCGCGAATATGCACTGATGATTTTAACGATAAAAAAATGCAATTGTAATTATCTTGAATATTATTTCAAAATGTCTGTTTGTGCTCTACAAATAATGTGTTTCATGTGAAAATTTTTCGGAATATTTCCATTTCGTGCCACGCAGAGCAAATTACATATTACTTGTTGTTTTAATAAAATTGTTATGACCCTGTGTGTTGACTCGCCTTCGCGGTTCTGATGCAATTGTAGTACAGCTGTATAATTAACGCTCGTTCTGTACACGCGCCATATTGAGAACGAATGAAAACACGGCAAACGCTGCTGTTCGTAGCAATTCCGATCGCGAAAACTGCACGAAAACACAATATTTGACAATTATATGTGCCATTTGGGCACCCACAATAGTGTAGTATGATATAATGAACGTCTTGGGATAGATAAAGCGAGGTAAGAGTGAAACACAAAGCCGTAATAATAAGGGTCCTGTTTATTCAAGATTACCCAATCTTCCACTGTTCGAGCATGGGAAGGAGCCCGTCGATCTCGGCCCACGTCGATCTCGGCCCACCTATTTAGTTGTTATTAGGGAATTTGGGCATAAATGCATACATTATAATATCAACTTTCAGTGTCCAGTTTATTTTTATTGATAAATAATCCAAAACCAAATTTATTTACATGCATTTATGAACTCACAGATTAAGAAACGATAGACAATGAGTCAAATATTATTTTTATAGTTTGCTTAAATTTTTGCAATAAATAAAAAATACTGAATATATCTCGACATGTGAGGTATCAATAAAGGTTATGATCAGCGGAATCAAAAAAATGTATAAAACTCCATTTCGCAAATGAATACCCACTTCGCCGTGGCAGGTCACAATATATGTCTAAAGAAATATGTATATGTGTAAAGAAATAAAATGTTAAACGGATGTTTTGCTTACCCATTTTTACTACCACGTCGATCTATCGATCTATGTGTATGTGTGTATGTATGTATGTGTGTATTTGTGTATGTATGTCATCATCATTATATGTCTAATTTTTACATAGACGTTTCGATAACGTCGATCTCAGCCCACCAATTTAAGACTAGCTGTTAGCGCTGCTACCATGTCTATGGTACGCAATTTACGTTCCTATTGTGTGTATACATGTCATGTTTATTTGCGGAGAATGCAATAATCACAATATAATAATACCAAATGGTTTATTATACATAAAAACATTACAAAATCTCAGTTGGACATCCATTCAACATATTACAACAAATTATAAAATGCTGACCAATTTAATATGCATTTCGTTTAGCAGAACTGCTGCAGAAAGGCTACTCTGATACTCACAATAATTTATAAGACTACATTACCAGCACCCTATGAAAAAACGCTACAATGCTTTAAATAGTTTAGCATTATTATTAACCATTTTAGTACTACAGCCCTGATCTGCTGTGACCACTGAATACTGCATTCCCAGTGAATATGCAAGAAAATCGACTGCATCACTTCAAGTCAAGATTTCAGCAACAAAAATGCATTTTATGAATAGGAATATTATATATATTCTTAAAGTACGATAATCAGCAAGTAAAATGAGCCATATCATTTTACATTTCGTCGTCATGTTAACCAGCAATCCAAGATGGCTGCCACGATTTCAATTTTTTTGCAGTTGCTGAACGCAGTTATATGTCAATGTACATATTTAATGTAAACTACTCATGTTGATCATGCTACAGGAGTGTACTATGATATAAAATACAATATAAAGTACATTTTGTGGAGTACGAGAAAGTGAAAAACAAGTTATTTATCTGTATTTTAAACATATATGAAAGAAGTGTTCATTTGTATATTTGCTAACACATTCATCGCTACTGGACCGATTCCAATCAAACTTTGCATGTTGATGGATTCATAGACACCTTTTTCTTCTGACAAAAATTAAACTACGCATATCATCCAGCATTGATAGTACAGTGCGCAGCTCATCCCCGGCGTTTACTCCGTCACATTCATCATCACTGACGTCCGAATAGCCATCGAAAATACTTCCGCTGTCAGTATCCGTTTTGCCTCCGGCTCGGTCGCTAAGTTCGCCAACATCATTGACATTGTTGTTTCGATCATCAACAAAGTTTCGACAAAGATTCGTCGCTAAAACTATCAAATAATCCGCCAAAACATACGGCGGTAAATTTTCAGTTGAAGTAAAGCCGTCTGCCATTGTGGCCATAGCAGATTTTTATAATCCATCATTAAAAAATGCGAAAATCTCCGTAAAATGATATTGAGCGATAATAAATGATTGCCGCTACCGAATAGCTAATTCATTCGCCACGACAACCGTAAACAACAAGTGGTTCAACTTGGTGGATAATTATGAGTAAAAGCGATTTAAATGGTGAACGTAGCCAATGCTATACCGGTCTGTCTTACTGTAGCGTCACACACCGCGAGGCCGGTATACCGGCCTGTCGTACTGAAATGTTATACATGCAATATGTATAACTGGTATATATTATAAAAAATACTACTACAATAAAAGGCGTGGAGCAAATTATAAAATGCTGTCAAACGTTGCCAAACTAGCATTACATCATATCATTACATCACATCATTCAATAAAATAGATCCCATGTAAAAAGTTCGGTTCACGTTCCGACAGTTCAGTCTGAGGGGTGACTATGCCTTAACCGTTGGCCCGTGAAGTCGTGAACAGGCTCGCAGGAGTTATACAGCAGAGCGGTCGCCATTCTCGTATTCCTCCCAATATGCAAAGATTTTGCGTTGAAGATTCGCGAATGTCTTCTTCTGATACCGCTACAACATTTCGACACGAGACACACTTGCATCGGGATCATGCCGGATTCGTCGTGCAGCAGCGACACCAACATATATAAAACTCATCTGGGCACGACGTTTGATCGGTTGTGCCAACCCTCGAGGTCGTTGTTCGTGCGCACGGACTAGTAGTAGACACTCCAAGCAGCTGGTGGCCATATGTCGCCCATGATCCATGTGCGGTTGATATATTGCAGAAGTGGTGTCAATGCTTCTGTGGTGGCTTCTCGTTGCAATCGTCTGAAGACGGGTGTGATGTGTTGTGCTCGGATGAAGCAGAGTGCCATATTCTTGCGGAGATACTTGAAGGTGCCGTCGTCTGTGGTGTATACTGCTTGGAGGCCGCACTCTTGTATATGTTGCCATATGGCCTGTGTGAAGTGGAAGGCACAGCCCTTCAATTCCACATCTGGGAAGACGATGCGTGCTGCGTGCCACGTGGCATCTTCAAAATAAAACACGATGCGCTCGACCGGGCGACGGGGAAGCATGGCACACAGTTGACAAAAGACAGCTACGTAGTCGGTTTTTCTACGTCGAGACATCATGCACATTACCAGTGGCAGTTGTTTCGTGCAGCCTTCGTGCCAAATAAAAGCGTTAACCGTAAACAACTGGTAGAACGGCTGTCGCATGACGTGGAACGTGGCGTCGACGTACCAAGTCTTGGCGTTTGACATCAGATCAGGTTGGACGTCGGAGGCAAAGAAAAGGTGGCGAGCCCCTTCAACGTGAATGTCCCGGCGAAGAAAGTTGTCGGGAATATGGTTCATATTGAGTTGGAAATCTAGGTCCTGATGGTGCTGCGGACGATTCAGACGACTGTGGTAGTTGGTGTTGGCCGCCAATCGGGTGATGCTGCTCAGGGCAGGGAACGGTTCGTTGTCTGGAACGAATTCGGCGATCATTCCGCCAACAATCTCCCCAGCTGACTTGAATGGATGACAACATACAAACACTCGATTAAGAGAACTGTCAAATCGGAACGCGAGGAGGTTAGTAAACAATGATTGAATGGACTATCTTGCCAAATAAGTTGGCAAAACAGCATATCCAAACTTATAGGCAAGTATGTGACTAAAATCGTCTAATTGTGACTTCTTTCCCAGCAACTGCACTTAGCCTTAACAATATTATATTCTACCTTTCGAATTTATTTTTATTTATTTATTAAATTTTTTTCTTATTATCACTGAGCATATATATATATATATATAATATGTATTTTCTATTCGTGCTGGTCTTTGTTTATTATCTTTGTTTACATTGTTTAAGGAAAAATGCTATTCTCTCGAGGAAGATATCTATAATACATATAAACACTCTGAAATATTCATCAACAATAGTATACGAATTAGCTTTTCGAAAACGCCAGCTTTGCATCGTTCTTGTCTTGGTCTATGTACGCACAGACAATTGTATAAAAAATCTGGTTGTAACCCATCATTTAGACTGTCTATCATCCTCCTCTTGCAGGTGGTGTCTCAATAAATCCTGGACCAAAAACATTTCAAAACATACGTGTTGTGTTTGCTATGACCCTTTAATTGACAAGCGACGTAATGAGCCTCGGTTTGAGAGCTTGACGGGGCTTCCGCCATGTTTGAGATTAAACAAGTGTGTGTGTTGTTTACCAACTTGTTATGTTCAGTTTTGCATAGGTCTTGACATAACACATTTTGGCGACGGGGATGGATGAATATCGCCTACCGCCTCCGCCGGTGTTCCTAGCAATACCGGGCGACCCACCGGTGCCGTGGACTCGGTGGTTGTCGACTTTCGAAACTTACCTAATGGCAAGCGGCCTCGACGGGGCCAACGTTACGGCAGCACGGCGTCGAGCTATCCTGGCATATTGCTTGGGCATAGAAGGCCAGAGAATATTTGCGTCCCTGACGGAGACGGACACATATGCGACCGCCGTAACTGCACTACGGAATCATTTCGGTCCAAAACGAAGTGTCATGATGGAACGGTATACGTTTCGACAACGGGCACAACGCCCCTGTGAAAGTGTACGTGAGTACATTACTGCATTGCACGAACTTGTAGCTAACTGCAATTTTGGTCAGCTGTCGGATGAACTGATCCGCGACCAGCTGATCGAGAAAACGAATAACCCCAGAGTTAGGGAGCGACTGCTAATGAAGCCTGATACGCTCACTTTAGAGAAACTCTCACACTGACGTCCCGTATTGAGGTTGCCGTAAACGAGAGTTTGAGCATTAAAAAATCAGAGACACGGGCCACAGACAGTACCCAGTTTGAAACGCCTAGGGTTCAAGCGGTCCGGTCGAAGTCTCAATACTCTGCGGCAAAGCTGAACAGGAGTACACGCACAGCCACCAACACTCGGGTAAAGTGCCGTGTGGCAACTGTGGTTACAGTTCACATTCGACAGGCAGCGCGAAATGTCCTGCCAGGGCGAAAACTTACCGACTGTGCTCAAAAATCAATCACTGCGAAGTGTTGCAGATCTTCCAGAAAGGGGATTGCCGTCGGTCACATACCAAATGAATCTGCACCATTTGTACTCTCGGTGAATTCAGTGACCAGTGCATCTAAGCCGTTCAAAACATGCAGTCTGCAACTGGCTGACACAATGGTGACACTTATTATTGATATTGGAGCGACTCTCTTTATCGGAAGCATTTCTCCGAATACCCCTTGCATCCGCCTGAGGGAACTTTGTCAACATACGACAGTAGTGAAATCCCACTGGAGGGAATGGTACCAGTCACATACCAGTCAAAAACCATCAAGAACTGTGTCACAAAGGTTGCGGCGCTTTCCATTCTCTGTACGTGAGGACGTAAGTGTCGCGTGAGAAAAACAAACCGTGTAAGTCGATGACAGATGACTGTGTACTGGAAGTCGAGTTGGACAACCTCGTCACACCACTCGAGTTGAAGGCTGCTTCTTCCACTGATGTCACATTGACGCAAGTCCGTCACTTCATCCAGAATCGTTGGCCCCGGCAGCCACCTGCTGGATTGGAAACATACTTCCGGCTGAGAGACGAACTTTCTGATCGATGACGTCTTTGTGTCGAATGCCATTCGTGCTGTCACCCATACGTCACTCCAACAGCAGGTATTGCACATGACCACGAGGGTCATCCAGGGATCGTACGAACTAAGCAGCGATGTCGCAGTACCGTATGGTGGCCTGCAATTGATCGCCACATCGAAACTTTCCTCAGAGACAGTGCAAGTTGTGCAGTGTGTGAAAAATCTATGAAGCCAACGCAACCACCACTTCAACCCATACCTTGGCCTGAGAAACCATGGCAGCACATTCAGATCGACATTTTCGGTGAGGTACAGGTTGCACCACTCAGTCAAAGATTTCTCGTTGTGGTACACGATGTCCACTCGAAATGGCCAGAAAGCCTTCCGCCATCATTCAGATCTTGAAAGAACTGTTTTCTCGATGGGGAATTTTCTCGATGGGGAATACCCGAAGTTCTGCAAAGCGACAAAGGACCACAATTCGTGTTATACGAATTTGAAATGTTCCTGCAGAAATTCGGCATCGCACACCGGCGCAGCGCATTGTATGCAAAGGAGGAGTGGAGAGGCTGAATCGTGTCGTCAAAGAGAGTCTTGGTGCGCAACTCAAGGAGGGGAAAACGTTCACGGACGCAGTACGAACGATACTGCAAACATACCGATCAACACCACACTCGCTGGCACAGCGTACCCCAGCAGAGTTGATGGTTGGTCGAAAGCTACAGTTCCCGTTGGAATGTCTGAAACCGCCTCAGACACATACACCGAACATTACAGTGCTAGCTGAATTGATCAGACGTAAGCAGGAACAAACCAAAGCTTATTGTTAAACGACGTCAATCACGAGACACGTCGACGAAACGTGGAGACTGGGTGCGGACGAAAAGACCTATCCGAAAGCATAAACTGGCATCGTCGTTGTCGTATCTTAAGAGGATCGCCAAGAAAGTTGGGCCAAACACCTTCGTGCTTGAAGATGGTTCACGTTGGAACTGGCGGCGATGTATCCGGTCGCGCCAAGTGGGTCCTCCACATCTGCTAGCGGAAGAAACCTTACATGATGTCGACGTTGAAGGTCTACCTGCTCGACAACTTGGTGACCCGCCTTACCTGCGTCATCATGAGTTGACATTTCAATTATCAATGACTTTAAAATTTTAAAATTTAATAATTCGCTTTTGAACTGAAAATGACACTGGCTAGATAGTTTGCAATTCTGTGCTACTTATGCGAAACTCCATAACTGGAAGGATAATCCCTTAGGGAGGGGGGTATGTTGTGTTTGCTATGACCCTTTAATTAACAAGCGACGTCACGAGCCTCGGTTTGAGGCTCCGCCATGTTTGAGATTAAAAGTGTTTGTTGTTTACCAACGTGTTATGTCCAGTTTTGCATAGGTCCTGACATAACAATGCGTTTTGCCACTACAAATCTTCGATCTGACCGTCATAAATCTGCTGCCTTTTCTGATCTGATGTTATCTAAACACATATACATTTTAGTTTAGACAGAAACATGGCTATCAGCATCTGATACATCAGCCTGTCTTGCTGACAATTGTCCATATGGTTTTAGTCTATGCCATCACCCCCGTCAATCAAGTAGGGGTGGTGGAGTCGCATTTCTTGTACCTGAAATATATAAAGTAGAAATTAAAAATAAAACTGCTAATTTTATATGCATCTATCGTCCTCCTGCAAGCACAAATACAGTTTTGATGAATCTCAAGATTTCCTTGAAACCACCTTACAATTCCAAGAAAACCTTTAAATGTTTGGAGATTTCAATATCCACCTTGATTTACCAAGTCTAAATACTAGATCATTCATGGATGTCCTTCAAACATTTACATTACATCAACACGTTTAATTTCCTACTTATTTATTACTAGATCTACTTGCATTAACATCAAATCAATATTTCCTACTGATGGTTTATCAGACCACCATTGTGTCATTATTGATTTGTGGTTGCAAGTTGGTTCAAGATCTAAAAAAAAATTATTGACCAATAAATAAAATTAACATAAATACGATCATGACGATCTAGCAAATTCCAATCTTTTGATCAAGCCCAAATCTACATTATGCGAGCTTGTTAATCAGTACAATGAAACCTTAAGCAAACTCCTGGATAAACATGCCCGTAAATAAACCAAAAGTGTACAAGTTCGCCCTCCATCAACATGTCTCATGAAATAGTTGTAGCAAAACGTCGTCGTCAATATCTTGAAAGAATTTGGCGACGAACTCGTTCTCCACTTGATCGATCCCGTTATACTAAACAGCTACATATATGCAATTACATGATGTCAAAAGCAAAGCCTGATTACTATACACATTTTATCTCAATAAATTCTGAAAACCCTCGCCAGATGTGGAAATCTGTAAACACAATTCTACATCGGCAGAAATTAAAAGCACCACCTGAACATTCTTCATTGGATACATTGTGTAGTTCTTTTTCAAAATACTTTACAGATAAGATTGCTCGTATTCGATCAACTTTGTCATTAATGATAATGAATATGGTTTCCCTGAACCACCAGTTTCTGAAAATATACTACAGTGTTTCACACCTGCAACTACTAATGAAGTTCTCATTATTATCATCTTCTCAAGATACACAATGCTATAGTTGATAACATGGACAATGGCAAAGTCACAGCACTCACTTTACTAGATATCTCAGCTGCTTTGGATACGTTTGATCATTTAATCCTTTTACAACGCCTCCATAGATAGTTTGGCATTTCTAGCCCAGCTCTTCGGTGGTTCAAATCATACTTTTCAGACAGATACCAAAGTATTAACATATCTGGCACACTATCTTGCCCACAAAACCTTCCATTTGGAGTGCCGCAAGGATCCGTCCTTGGCCCAGTTCTGTTCAGCTTATATACTACGTCGCTCAGCCAAGTCATTATTAATTATAATCTCACTCATCACCTGTATGCTGATGACACACAGGTTTACACATCACCTTCACAATAAAATGCACAATAATCTGTTTCGACTTTAAGTGATTGTCTCACTGATATTTTGTTTTGGGTGGAATCAAGGAAGCTAAAGCTTAATCCAGATAAAAACATATCTTATTATTATTGGCACTAAACACCAACAAAATAGGGTCATTAACCATTTTCCAGTTAAACTGCTTGGCAGTGATACATTCCCATCAGATACTGTTCGCAATCTAGGTATTGTCTTTGACAGTTCAACTTTCGCCAGCATATTTCTCAAGTATCTCCGTCGAATTCGGCGTTACTTATCTATATCTACTGCTAAAGCAATATCAACAGCATTAATTAGTAGCCGTCTTGACTAGCGTAATTCACTACTAAATAACATTGCTAAAAGAGACTTGGCTAAATTCCAACGAGTAAAAAATTGTCTGGCACGTGTGGTTCTCAGGGCGCCTCGGTTTTCACTACCACTGCATAAACAGTTTAACTGGCTTCCAGTTTCTTATCGAATTAATTTTAAACTGTCTACTCTTACATATCGTGCTCTATTTACATAACAATCACCCTACTTGGCTAGTCTCCTGCATCTTTCAAATATCCCTAGACAGCTCAAGTAATCAATTTCACAACAACTTAATGTGCCTAAAACAATACTTAACTTATGTAACCGTGCTTTCTCTGTAGCTGCGCCTAGGGTCTGGAATGAACTCCTCATCACTTTGAAAACTCAAGACTAAAAAAAAAATTCAAGACATATTTATTCAAAATTGCATTTCCACCATAAATGTCCGGTTGTCCCACGTTCTGATACTGACTTTTGCGAGTCCCTGTTCACGATTATGCTTAATGACTATGTTTTGTTGCGCCTCTGAGCTCAGGTTCCTGTGGATATAGGCGCCTTAGAAGTTAATTATTATTATTACTACTATTATTATCAGGCGTTTAAAGTTGGAGTTGTGGGAAACCTAGTCAGCACTTTTGACGTAGGATTCTGAACAAATGTGGCGCTGCCCATGCATGCTATAATTGTGCCTCCTAAGTAGTACCACTACCAATATACTGCTAACTGCAACAATGGAAACTGTTTGTTCAATCATACCAATTGATGATGTCACCCAAAACAGCAGTTGACACGGATGGGTGTTATTTATTGATATTGTGGGGTTGTAATCCCGCTCGAGGTCAACGATGTCTTTGATGTTATGTGGCTACAATTGTTTCAATGTACTCTCTGCTGCTAACACTTCATATGCTATGGCTCGGTCACATATGGACACGTGTTCTAGCGTTCCTTTCACACTTGTTGCCTGTAGTTTGCTGGCTTTATTGTAAGATTCAATGGCATTTGTGGTGCTTGGGCTGTTTTCCCACATTGCGTCGGAAGTGCAGATCATTCGGCTATGCCTTAGACGTCTCCACCAAGTCAAGTCAGTATATGGGAGTCTCTTCTGTTGGTCAGACAACTGCAGAACATTGTCAGGCAATTCTGCCAATGACCTGTCACCACAGAGCACATCAAAGAGGATCCCTATATGTTATATTTTTTTCACATCAGGAATTGCTCTTGCAATGTCCAGAGACACCTGCCGTTCTTCCAATTCAGTGCAAACCTTGTCCGCAACTTTGTAGCAAAGTCTTGTGTAATGCACTTTACATCCACGAATGTCCTTCATTGCTGTTTCTCCCAGCGTTTCTTCCAAAGCAGCTGTTTGTGCATCACTGAAATCCACAACCAACACTGCTGTCTCACAACCTGCCTTGAAATGAGCATGGTCTTCTGTTACGATGTTCATAATTTTCTGGAACGCAATCTTGTGTGATGCAGTGGCAACATTGGACATCAATGCTCGGGCAACTACTTGCCATTCCATGGTGAGTTCGTTGAACCCAACGATGTTCAGTAGGTACTTCAACACGTAGCATCCCGGGAATGTGACAGCTGCCTGCATAAATGTTGATAAAGACAACGTCTGGCTCATCTGTAGTGTCATGGACACCGCCAGCAAGATGTCGTTTCCAGCTGTCCACCACCGAAGGTATGGTGTCGTCACGTCTGTCATCCGCTTGAATGTTTGTTCGTCTTGGTACGTTGAATCCGCAGAGTCAATGGTGGCCTTTATCAGTATATCAAACCGCTTAACAATGTGTATTGCGGTAGCTGATCCGGTATCAATTAAATATGTTGCGGATGTTAGCCAGGCATGAGTTGTTTGCCCCAGCTATTGATATGGCTCCTGGGAAGCACAACAGACCGTATCCTTTGGCAAGGTTCCCTGGCGTCTTTGTTGGATCACGTCTTACATAGTCAGCAACCATTTCTTCCAGTTGTGACACCGGCTTTGTGGCGATTGGGCAATGGGTGATTGTGCCCATCGGCTCCTGGGGTCAGGAAAGCCATCCATCTTCTTCTGTCTTCCTTACATTTAGGGTAGATGTAGACGAACGTCCCGTGGCATTTGCCAGTTGACTCCAGTGGAACTAGCTCGTGTCTAATACATTTATTGTCTCGATGTTAGTTGCTGATTGCATAATTGCAAGATGGTGTGCAGCACTTCTTTACACCCATGCATTGGTTCTTTTGAATTACCACCCGAAGTGTTTTATTTCCAAGCTTCAGTGTTTGAATCTGCTTTGGAAAGCCTGACCCTTTTCCCATGGCAATATCGTTCCACATGAAATGATCCCTGTTCAGAGCTACATGATAGCCAGGAGCAAGCGTGAAGTCTTCTGTGTAGAGAAGTTCGTTGTGGCCACTTTCAAACCCCTTGTACGTGTACTGCTCTTTGTGTGTTATAGCTTGTAAATTTCGGTCATGCAGAAGATGGATAACACGGCTGGTTATTTTATTGCCAGATGATTTCCTCGTGGCTGCCACCTCACCTCTACTGCAGTCATCTCCACCTTTGTCTGTGATCTTGTTCATATGCCGTCTCACTTCTTCTTAGTCTGGAAGTGATACCTCAGTTATATGCTGCAAAATCTCTTTGTTTTCGTTATTGAAGGCAAAGTATTTCGTCACAATTTCCAAGGGATCTTTCATTCGTGTCGTAAGTATGACAAGTGATACAAACTTCATACCCACTGCCTGTCTCAGCAAGATGATCAACTTGTGAGAATATCTCGATACGCTGCCAAACGTTGGCGACTACGTAAGTGCATTTCTGGTGGTCAGTTTCTTGACCCAGTCTGTTTCCTTCCTCCCTCCAGCCATTCCATAAGTTTCTTTTCTGTGACACACTGTAGGCCGTTTTCATGCAGCTCTTGGAGAGCATCAGTGATGGCATATCTTTCGTAACATCTTGCTCCGACAGATCATTGAACATAGTGCAGCCTTCGCAACAGGAGGTGATGTCGGAATGGTGTGAAGACGATATTGTTTCCCCAAAATAACTCCTCTGCTGTCGGTGTAAACAAATGCCTGCCATGGCACCATACATATATTGCCAGACTTGGGTAAACTCTTGAATCTTGGTCGAGTGCTTCTTGTGGCTGATATTGCGCAAACAGAATTTCAACCTCTGCAAATCTGCGTGCTCGCTAAAGAATATTGCTGCATTGACCAGTTTCCCATCTCTTCCAGCTCTCCCCGATTGCTGCACCCACATAGGAATATTGGGTGGACAACCAATGTGAATCACTCACCTAATCACCCACCTAATCCATTTGATGTTTTGCAACCAATACTTGGATCGCTTCAGCGGCCATGTTCTCCTGAATGATATGCTTCTCTTCAGCAACCCTGTTGTGCCCTGTGTAGGCTGCCGATTCACTCCACATTGCAGCAGTGCGCACCTACCCTGTCACAATGTCGTAAATGAACAGTACACAATAGTTTTGTGGTTACCAACATCCTTTATCTGTTCTGCAACACAGGTCCAATCACTGTGTGCTTTCTTCGGGCAATTGTACCGAAACAGCAGAAGGTAGACATTCTTCCGGTCAATACTACCTCGCAGCACAACTGGATCCCGCAAGATATAATTTGTCATCATTTCTTCATCTTTCGGCTGCTGTGTTGCTGTTACTGCCATCATAGGTACACCTGGAAATAGGTTCTTCAAGTCACTGACCTTGTTGAAGGCAGCTCTGAATGTACCACTCCATTCCCATATGAGATGCGCTTCACCGATGGCAATGAGGCTTATTCTGAATTCGCCACAACCAATTTATAATGCCCTTGAAGGTGTCACCTCCCATTGGTGTTTCTGGAGTTACGAACAGTATATTTGGTCTCTCGTATCGACTGCTGAACACATCTGCAAATGCCGTTTTATCAGCAGCACTGCCAAGCATATGTGCTTTCACGCCACAACTTCTCAGAAATTGTACCTAATCTTTTGCTAATGCAATAATTGGTATTACTATAATCACAATGTCTCCCTCTTTGCCCAGGACGGCTGGCAACTGGAAACATAGAGATGTGTCACTAGATGTAGAATGAACAATCAGACAATCCAGCCCTGTAGTCCAGCTTGCTAGTGCTGCAGTGTGGTATTCATGCAGAGGTGACACCTTGAAATACTACTGTGCATATCCTGACCACGACAATAATTTCCTCTGTAGGTTTTTCAACCGATCTGTTTTGAACTGAAGTGTCCTGGTCGTCTGATGACTGTTGCGGTTCACTTGCGTGTCACACATCTTCGCTAATGTTCTTTTCTCCTAGTACACTGGCATGCTGCTCTTCCATCGGGTCTACTTCAAATGGTGATTGACCACTGGACCGTGCCTCTGTCAGTTCTTCAACACTTTTCTTTTGAAATGAAGTGTCCTGGTCGCTTGGTGAATGTTGCGGTTCACATCCGTGCCACACATTTTCGTCAGTCTGTGGCTGGCTACAGGGAAACAAAGCTTGTGGTGCTAACTTACAGGTTACGGTTGTTGCTGCAGCCAACTTTCTTGGAGAATCTTGTGAGGGGGAGGACACACTATGACTGGTGCTGTCATCTTCTATACATAGAAGTCTTTGTTGTATTTGTGTGAACGTGGGACGATCAGAAGATGTCTGGCTCCAGCAATCCTACATCAACTCCGCATATTGGCCTAGAACACTACTCTCTATGTGTGGTCTTACACCGTCCAAAACCAGTCCCCGAATGCGCATACTGTCTATTCCACAATCTCTTTGCTAAGGGTAATGTTGATGAGCCAATTCATACATCACCGTGGCAAATGAGTACGTGTCCACTGGTTTACTGTACTGTAGATGTCCATGGAGCAGTTCTGGTGCCTGATATGGCTTTTGTGTACGAAATATGGTTGGTTTGTATGTGGGGTCTATAACTACACAAGCATCTCCCATACCTTGAATACCCACTCATATGCCCCACTGCCTTCTGAAGTTATCAGAACATTCTGAGATTTTAGTTCGCAGTGCACAATGTTGTTCTGGTGGAGGTAAGCCATTCCTTGAGTGGTCTGATACAAAGCTTCAAGTTTCAAGTCTTCTGGTAGTGCATCCGCAATTACATCTATCATGTGACGCACAGTATTGCATACAACAGACTGATTATTTACGCCTAAAGACTTGTTACAATATTCCAACACAAGTCATTTTAGGTATGTAGATACCCAGACATTTTACTACATTGCGATGCTGCAAACATATTAAATTTTCAGCTTCCTTTTTAAGCAATTCTTGATACTTAGGAATACCTTTCCCAAGTTTGGACCTTTTAAAAGCTACAGTTGAGTTATGTAATAAACCCTTGTACATTCGAGCAGACGAACCTTCACCAATTTCTGAAGAGAATGTGAGAGCCTCCACCGGTATGACGAATCGGTCAGCGGTCTCCACACCAGCTGCTTGTCCGCTGAACTTGAAAGAGCTTCCCCGATAGCTCTTCTTCGTGTTGCTCTGTCACGTGCTGCAAGATTAACATATTTAAATTAATTCTATCACACTAGGTTTCGTGGTCATGGCATATGTTCGTACATTTCGCATATTTTTAGGTAAAAATGCAAGATCAAATGTGGGGTCACAATTTCATAAAGGCTGCAGCGGAAGTTGCAACCGTGGAATTATTTACTTTTCTATGTCATCGTAAAAATAATAATGATGCCTACACATTTGCCGCTGGATGTATACAGACATTTTGAATACTTTTCAAGTTATTAGAGTTTGTCTGTACACCGCTCTCACCGCACACGCTATAATTACAACAAGGCAGTGTAATTCGATATGAAAAGAAGTTGAGACAAACTACTTCGTCCTCGTCAGCGATGGATCGCTGCCAAGTCTTCGAGATTTGTGCTACGGTCACAGAGTTACACCATTAATCACCCCCCCTCATAGACTACCGTTTATCTCGACGAAAACACCCCGTGAACAGAAAGTAATGCATGTAACACCAGACTCTACATTCCCAGTCACGGCACGTGCGACTGTTATACTTCAGCGTCGATTTTTTAAAATAATAATGTAAACGGTTTTTTTCGAGATGCCCGAATTTGTTTACTGTTATACAAAGTCGGGAAAAAGACAATAAATGTTTTTCTTGCCGTTTTGAACAAAGTTACAACTGCCAGCATCCGTATCCAATATGTAATAAGATATATATATATAGAGATATATATATATATATATATATATTATATATATATATATAATATATATATATATATATTAGGGAAGATTTAATATTGTTTTTAGATTTGGCATAATTTCCATAAATAAATGTCCCCCTTTTCTCACCTTTTGTGGGTTGCTAGCAGGGGGAAAGCCCCACCTAAAATTGCTGGCACTGGTCATTCTATAATCAGGGATCCCACGGGAACATTTAACACCGTTTTTATTCTTCGCATCATTCCATTAAATCAATATAATTCCATTAAATAAGTACAACCTTTCTCAACGCCTTTTTAGCGTCTGTGTCATTCCCGCAGATAAATGCCTCCTTTTCCGCACCCACTGGAACATTTTGCACTGTTTTAGCATTGGCGTCATCCCCATAAATAAATGTAGTTTTTCCCCCTTCGATGGGCGATTTCAGGGGCAACCCACCACCCTTGACCCGGCAGCAACGCATTTTTGAGATGTCGGGGGTTGGTCCTTCAGTCCATGGGGTCAAACCTTTTGGCGTCGTTTACATACATAGAAGCTCTGAGCTCCCGGTCTAATTATACAAGGGTCGGCAACGTGTGGTCAACGATATTGTGCATAATGCGGCCGGCGCCAGCGGTATTGATGTATAAAATAAATAAATATTGCGTCCCGCCTAGACTTTCGTAGACAGATCACATTACTGCAATATTATTTTCACGTGATGAACATAATATATCAGAAATGTTTGTTTTACTTCCTTTAAGATTTAGAATTCACTTTTGTGTATGCAGACATGAAACTAGTACCTTGTTTGTATTTAGGTGATAATGTGTAGTTTTGAATAATGTTCGTCGCCTGCCAGCTAAATGGCAAATGGAGTTGTGCGCTTATAGAAAAGGTTCGAGACAATGCAGGTGCCAGGCAAAGCTCTTCAGGGCCCACTCCATCATCCAACAGGAAAGCCCGTGTGGCAAGTCTATGAAAATGCAGAACGTAATAGGCGTCGCTGTGAACTGTGTTAGTTCTCGCTGTCTAAACTTCGCAGTTCCAGTACCTTATGGCCGAGATGAATGCGCACTATGAAGAACTCCTGCACTACACCGAAGTGCGCTGATGCTCACAGGAACATGTATAATGTGCGCGTGCGTGCGTGTGTGACCCGCTCACCTATTCAAAGTCATTTATTTGGCCCTCCATCCAAAAAAGGTAGCCGACCCCTGCGGCATACATAGTATCTTGTGTCCAGGTCGTCTCGCTGGTGGTGCGGTCCGTCGCGTGGATGTTCCGGCCGCTCTACGTGCTGCTGAGCGTTTTTGTCGTGCCGTTTCTCCGCAAGTGGTTCGACTTCCTCGTCTACCTGACGCCGACCTCCGACGACTTGACCGTGCTGCTGCTGCGGCTGCCGCTCTGGGCGGACACCGCTCTCCTCTACGCGCTGTCTGCGTTAGACATCGTGCCAGAACTACCCTCCATAACCAGTGTCTGCGATCGGATCCCCCTGCCGGATTTCTTAGGTGCGTGTCCCGCTCACCCGCGGGCTGACAGCCTTGTAGTGCCACTGCCAGACTTCGTCCAAGACGTTCCCAATGTTAGGCATAGTTCATCCATTGAAGTCATCCCAGACCCGACTGATGGCGCCATCATCATCCGCCAACCAAATCACCCAACCTCCTTCTTTATCTACATCTGAGATCACCAGGCGGTAGTCTTCATCTGACCAGAAGTGCCAAGTTTCCTGCTTTGGGAAAGAAATCTCCTTTTGCCAGTATTTTCACATCTGCTTTTCTTCTTTTTCAAATAATCTCCTTGAAATAATTCCACATTTTCTATAGCAAGTCACTACACAATGCATAAAATGGCACATTTGAGACCTTAATTTAAAAAAATTTATGTATTGAGGGAGGAGGGAAAACCTCTCGCATACCCTTTATTTCATCTCCAGCAGAGAATCTCCTTCCTCCTAATTCTTTAACTTCACACCTTTATTTACCAAATCTTGTAAAAGCCGTCCATACACATACAACCACTTTATTATCGACCACGCTGAGTCATCATCGGATCAATTCTGGTTTCACATGAAAATTAACAAATAACGTGTTAATAAAAAGGAAAACACCAGTTGTAGTCGCTTGTTTTTATACTTCTTTATTTGACATACAAATAATTACACAAAGCGGTGTCCAACACAGCTATAACATCCACTTCTCGTTGTCTGCATTCATAGATTTATTGTATTTTCACTCAACCATTAATCAATAAGCAGCAAACAGGTTTCATAAAATTTCTGCTTTCAAAATAAATATGTTCGTGGGTAAGAAGCCTACATTTTTGATAACATGAAATTAATTCTTTACACAACATTACTGTTAGGTACAATAAATAAGCAATTTGATTTTTGTGGGCAAGGTAAGTGGTTGTTTCTTTGAACTGCTAATGATGCCTGAAAACTCAACTGCATCTAGAAACTTCTTTATAATATTGTTCACCACATTAGCTTGCTTGTTGTCCATAAAGATAGAAGCACAACAAAACTCATGAACAGTTAATTTAAAAATCAATGTCCAATTGTAAGCCAGCATATGTTTCACCAAATACGTCAGTCTAGACGTAAAGGGTTGCGTCCCATCTAGTCCATGATCTGAAGTAAGACCTCAAGTTGCACAAGCTGCTCTATCGTGTGCATGTCAAGCAGTACAAAATAATGCTTTACCAGGATGACATGAAACGCTAAACAGCAAGTCACTATTTTAAAAAGACATACAATAATCTCAGCGACTAATCATTAACTATAAAAATAAACTAGTTTATTTCAGGGTACATAATTTCAGACACAGATGCATCATAAGGTCCTCCATGCACTACTGCCTGGGCACTGGGCTCCATTGCATCAGGCACTTGGTAGTTCATTCAAACTTGTGGAGCAGCTTGCTTAAGCCAACAAACTTTCAGTTAAACTGTGAGTAAATATGTCTTCATTGAATAACATGACGACTGACTGACACACCATCACGGAATCAGAAATTATTTTTCTGGGATATCATCTTAGTTGCATTTCTCAAATGAAAACAGTAGCATTTCATCTGCAAGTTTTAATTAGTTGAAGACACCAACAACACAGCTCTTACCTGTGATACTGAACTTGTGGATGTCCAGCATTACACAGCTGTGTATAGCAGTAGAAATAAGTCACCTTACACAGGAGACTTGTCAGGTATTTTGATGGTGATTCTTCAGACTTTTGTGTGACAAACTTGTGAACATCTTGGAGAGAACAATGGACATGGAGGAACCAAAATAAAACAACATGAGTGCAAAGCTACTGATATGTAGGGGGAGGGGTAACTAAGTATTTACTGGCATTTTACCTATATCCTTATAATTACACTTATTTTGTATATATACCATCAAGATTAATAGTATTACATACTTACCTTTCCATAGATGAAGGGCCACATCAGAACTAGAAGCATTAAACAATGCAACCACATGAGACAGTTATGCCACACACTGTTCAGTTAGTGTCGTTAAAATGGAATAATTTTTATAAGATTAATCTTTTAACTTACCATCTCCAAATGTTGTGAAGTTCATGTTTTATCAATCTCTTGATTGAGATGGCAATATAACATAGAATTACACATATCAGATGCCCTGGAGCAATTTCAGATACGGTAGGAGTAATTTCCAACATATAAGGTTGCTTTGATAACTCAAAAGTAGTTATTGAACACATAATATCTATTAAAGGATATGAGCTGAGTCACCATGAACGCAGGTAAACATATAATTTTCAAATGCCATAATCTACAACTTGAGTACAAAAACTTTAAAATGATGCATAATTCAGTCGTATAAACATGTTGTGCAGTCTTTTGAAGCCAGTACATAATGACATGACTATCCAACTCCTGTAAACTTGGAGGTTTATCTGTCCTGAGCTGTAGTCTGTGTACTCTAGCAGAGTTAGTGTACATCACTTGGCCATGCCAAACCTCTCTGCCCGCTTCCTCTTCTTCTCCTGCAAAGTGACACAAGTAAACTCTCACAGTCGCAACAGTTTAAGATGTTCAATTACATTATCATATAAAGATCCATCAGCTCAATTTATTCACTCATCTCATTCCAGCCTCATTTCACAAAGAAATGAACCTATCTACTAACAATTATGACATGCCCGCTCGTTTGTCCAAATTTGTTATTTAGTTTCAATGAAATCATTGGGAAAACTATTAAATTATTTTTTACAAAATATAGCAAAATCCTTTATTAGAGTCCATCCATCCAATCGTATCCTCTTGTGAGGTAGTTAGCAGAATTGACTGAGCAACGCCGTGGACGGTTCTGTATTAGCTCATGAGAGATGGAGTCCACAGCAAGTGGACCTGTGTGGGATCTTTTACTTCCCATGGCACAGACACCAGACAGAAGGGACCAACGGCTTTTAGTTTCTCTTCCGAAAGACACAGGTAAAGTTATTACAGTGACTCTATATACATTAGGTTATTAGAGTGGCCCGGCTCTATATACATTAGGTTATTAGAGTGGCCTGGCTCTATATAAATTAGACTATTTACATTTTCGCAAGTTATCCAATCTGATGATCAAAGTAAATTCTTACAATTATTAAATTATTTTTGATTCTATATGGCTTATTCACACTTTCGCAAGTTATCTCTTTTATTAAACCAACCACGCATATTACTTAAACTATTCACACACCACAGTGTTGAACACCAACAAAACTGATTTGTGATCGGCTAAATCAATAGAGGGAGTGTCAGTTCAGAACAGCAGTGAAAGTTACACAACAGATATGTTTCATACAATGGAAATCACTGCCGAACATAGCCAGGTCATTTACATTTGAACTGTCAAAGGGATCTAAGCATGGACATGTTAATTTAATAACTATTGTAATAATTTTTTTATTTAAAGTGAATCTCGCAACTGACAGGTACAATATATTATCGCGGACACATCATGTGTTGTATATATGACAATGCATGCAGTGTTATATAACACACCAGAAACACCCCGGGTTATTTTGTAGCCTCTATTGATATGCATGACCCTATTCCGTTCAACAATTAAATGTTAGCACTGTTTCTATTTCCTTAACTGTACCATGGACGTACCTCTACTTCTGTGTCAGTGGCGGCGCTTGCTGTGTTGGCACCAAACCTCATCTTCCTCTTTAGTAACTTCTCATCAGACTCGATCTAAACCAAAGCAACACACATTACAGAAAATAGTAAAAACTATTGTAAAAAATGTTGTGATATTTTTCTATTTTTACCTATATTGATATGGCAGTGCTTAATTTTTTTTAAAGGCGAACAATAAATCACTCACTTAGACAAACCAAACTAATTTGGGCGAGCGATTTACCCACTGTTCAAATTAGTTAAAATACATGGTGCAGACCACACGTGTATGAGCATGATAACATCGCCTAATGTCAATTTCGCAAAGATCGACAAGTGGATGCTGTTGCTCTTAATAATTATTGTCACCATCCATGATAGCCCTAACTAATCAATTCAACAATTCTTGGCACTGTGCTAACTTGAAAGGGCAGGAAGTTACCGTCTTAAGAACAAACAGGTGTATGTTTAGCTGCAACAAGGAGCCATGTGCATCTAAAGTACTAGGCAAGAGATAAATCTCTTGATGTTTTATTGGCACGAGACCGATCACTCACCTAAAATATTATGATGCATTGATATGGCCAAATTAAACATTTTAAAATGAAAACAAAGTTACAATAAAATGTGTTCTGAAGTAAGCTATCATTTTGGAAGACATGTAAGTTTATACACGTGATTGAAACATTGTGAATTTTCACAGGCAAACTTTTAGGAAGCTGGCTATATGACCAGGTAAATAAAGTTGGCTTCAAGCTGTCTTCAAAAGAACAATGATGCAACTCATCAAATTATGCTAAAATTTTAGGATTGTTGGCAAATGACTCTGTAGAACAGCCGATGACAGCCATTCCACAATCAAATCAGTTAACCAGACTAAAAAAATGTCTTAAAAAACTGGTTAGCAGTGACCAGATGACCATTCCCAAACCACTGACCTTGGTCAGAGTAGTGGATGTTACTGTGCCAAACCGTTCTGCTCGTTTCTTCAACTTCTCAGTCACTTCCGGCTATGGGGAAAAAATACAGATTTTACAGCTATAGTCAGTAGTGTTGCATAATACTGTACTGTAGGGGTAAGACCACAGTTGATCTTCCTGTTTATTGTTTCACAAGAATGTAGGGCATATTAAATTGTGATATGTGAATTTAAACAATTCATATGGTGTGACATAAGTGCAATTGAGCAGGTATATTCACAGGTTTCTTTTTTGAGAGTTTAACAGGGAATTTTTCTGCTATGGGCCATGTGGGTGCATGAATACATGGTTATTTTTGTAAAAATTGACGGGCATCACACGTCGGGCGTTTTAAGAGCTGGAGGAATGTGATTTTGACAAAACTTGGTCAACATGTCAATGAGATGATGGCAGTTGCTGTGAAAAAGTTTCAGAATTTTTAGTGGTCACGTTTTCTTATAAGAAAATCAGACAAAACGTTAACATGGCCACCAATGCAATTTTGTACTGTGGTCAGTCCCCTGTAATGCACACTCTGTGTCAGATTACTGGTTGGTTCTGAATTAAACGGAGAGACAGAATGAAGACATATCATGTTCTCTATAAATATTTTCTAGTAAATCCGAGACACAGTATTGTCTCATATATCCGTTCTTCAGTAATTCTTTTTTCAGTACAATAGTACCTGCCTTGAACGGACACTTCTGTATCCAAGCAAAAGTGTCCCTACAACGCAAGTGTCCCCTCATCGGAGGGACAGGCATGTTGGAGTGGAGGGTTCAGTACTACACATATGGTAGACATATGTGCGGATGACGGATGTTATCAATTAACTTAATAATACATAAACAGGCTGTACAGTAAGGATATAACCGAGGTACATATACTACAAATAAGGCGTGTTAGGTGTTCCCATGTCTGCCACCAGGGAGCTACTAAACAACAGCGATCGCCACCAGCTGCACCAGGTCTTATATGGCAATATGCAGTTAAACAAGTCAACTAGCATCAACGTGTATTATTTTTAAATGTCACACCCTGTTTAATCGTTAACTGAATAAAATACATGTATGTATACCGTTATGGAATGATGATGTACTGAACTATTAGACCTACGAATCGAAAATAATAATCTGGATTTGAACAGCCGAAAGTGTATATGAGTTGACACACACAGTATGTAAGCTGATTAAACATAGAAAACGACAATATGCAGAATTAATAATCGTTTCACCTCTATTTTCAACTGATCTCGACCGAAGCATAAATTTATGACGCACCACTTTGCACCGATTCATTGTTTCATATGCGGATGATGAATTCGTATCTTCGCGCACCAGTAGCACCTTGGGTTTGGCATGTTGGTTTCGCGTTGTTTAGATTGGAAACATGCCATTTCACCCCAGTGTTGTACTAGTAAGGTAGGTAGGTAAAGTCATTCCCCAGGCATTATGCCTTAGGAAGCCATGAAGGCTTATATGGCCAGTGCTTAAACCTGGTTTCTGTAGTGCGAAACAACTTAGAGTGCAGTTATACTGACTCTCCTGGACAGGACACAAGTCCGTGGCAGGTACCTTCCAAACAGTGTTTGTACTCATTTGCAGCTGAGTAGACTGAGGCAAAGTAGGGTAAACGAAATTGCCTAAGCTTCGAAAATGAACCATGCCCAGTGTGGATCTCACAACCCTTCAATTTAGAGTCCAACACCTTAACCACTAGGCCACGGCTGCCTCCTACTACTGCATACTAAATTGCATTTAAGATATCTGATTCTTATGCTAGGGGTATATGTGAATCTCGATTGCAATTTCAAACCGCCTAAGCGAAGCCAATAACAGCAATTGATGTCAGCAGCAGCATCAAACAAACAATAGGTTGACACTCGTTCATTGACATTGTTTGCCTGTTTCTTGAGAATTGTCAAAGCAATTCTAATTCTAAGTAGGTTTAAGCAGGCCCATTTGGTATTTCCCCCAGTGGCAGAAAATTGGGGTCCATGACCAACAGCCTTATATCCGAATCCCGGGATATAACATTGTTTTTTCCCACTACACACTGCGCTGTTTGTTCATCGCCATTTTGGAAATAAAATATTTCGACAAAAAAATCACGAAAATAATGACTACTGTCCGCCTTAGCAGGGACATAGAACCAAAATATCATGTCCACTGTCCGCGTTAAGCAGGTGTCCCCTCATCAGAGGGACATTAACATGGTAAAACAGTCCATACATTAAGAAAGTGTCCCGACATAGCAGGTGTCCGCTCATCAGAGGGTCCGTTGAAGGCAGGTACTACTGCATTTCACATGCCTTTGTGTGAGAACCATCCAGGACACACTGTAAATTGCTTCTTTAGTCCATTTTTACACTATGTTTTGGGGAACCAACTGGCCAGATAAGACTGTACAATTCACTTGATTTATTTTAGACCACTCAAAACTTCAACATCAGTGGCATCAAATCAGAAAATTAATGGTCTTGGCAATTACATTTACATCTTGGCTACATTGTGTGTTCTTTACTGGAGATCAATAAAACAACACAGCAATATAAATTGCATGTATATCACTAATAGTCATAGTATGGGTGAAAATAGGGTGTTCATTAATCGACACGCTGTGTTAATCCAGCCAAATCCCTTCGTAACCACAGTGTGCCGATGCACCAGACATGACTGTACATTATTTGTTGCAGTGGGCAGTATGAAGTAACACTTAATGTAACAGGCTGAACATTACACCATGCAATAAAACAGAGAATCTTAAATTTGACTTTTGTAGAACAAACCCCTGTGAGGGCACTTGTTGATCCATTCACATAAGTTAGACAGTTGTGATTAAACAACATTTCTCTTACCCTTGCTTTGCTTGCCTCGTCCATTCCAAATTTTTCAGCTCGCTGCTTCAACTTTTCTGTCTCTGAACCCTGCAAATATAAGCAGGATTCAACCACAATACCATTGGTACATTCTATAATGTAAAAGTTATACCTATGAGCAACTACATTTACTACACAGAACAATAACGTAAAATGTCGCCAGGCCCTCAATTCAATTTTTTTTCTCATTTCAGACGTGCCAGCTCATTTGTACATATTTGTTATTTAGTTTTGGTGAAATCATCAGAAAACTATTCAATTATTTTTTATTGGATCCGGTCACAATTTGATGTAAAATGAGTAAAGGTGGTCCGTCTATACACTACAACATAAGGCTGTTCACGTCTATACACTACAACATAAGGCTGTTCACATCTATACACCACAACATAAGGTTGTTCACATCTATACACTACAACATAAGGCTGTTCACATCTATACACTACAACATAAGGTTGTTCACATCTATACACTACAACATAAGGTTGTTTACATCTATACACTACAACATAAGGCTGTTTACATCTATACACTACAACATAAGGCTGTTCACATCTATGCAAGTTACACAATATAATGATCAAAGTCAATTCTTTCAATGATTTCAACAAAAGTAAGCACTGACTGCACTAAACATTGGAATATCAATGAACCTGATTCACAACTGATTAAATCGATTGAGGACTAATTTCTTCACCAGTGCAATGTTGCACCGAAACCAGTAACTGTGCCTACCCCTGATGTCTTTGATGCTTGGGAGTCCGTGCTTGTCAAACCAAACCTAACAAACACATAATATAACATTTAACAGTGTTACTTAACAGTTGATAGACACCAAAACCTACATTGTTTTACATTTGTCAGGAATGTTTATAAAGAGGACTGGGTGACCATTAACATACATTACATTATAAATAATTACATTCTGAGTTGATCATTTCATTAACTGCATGAACATGGTAAAATAATGCAGATTGAGAAATGTCTTTCAATTGGGATCAACATTATTTGAGAGGTTCACACATGCTACAGAACATTAATTATTGTGCTTCATGTCAGCAAATGGTTATTTTTAATATTTACTCCAAAATTCAGGATATAATGTCTCCATAAAAATGTCATCCAGTTCACACATTTGCTAAACTACAAAAAGTTGAGTAGTAAGTCAATAAAATATGATAATCCAGAATAAATTACTAATTAAAATGGTCATTAGCATTAATACATATAATGTTCATAATATGCAGACTTTAGTAGATAAATAAAAATGTTATAAAAATAACATGATTTATGTAAATAGTAAATTCAAAGGTGATAACAGAGATTAACCAAATACATCATGTATCATACTAAAAGCAGACCAGCTACCTCACAAACAAGACAGGTGTTCCTAGTCATCAGTACATCTTCTATGCAAAAACAAATTATCTTTCATCCAAAATTTCACAGAAACTTATACAATACAAACCTTTGTGCTCGGATTGCCTTTTTTGCCTCTTCTGATGACACAACTCCAAATTTTTTGGCTCGCAGGGCTATCTTCTGTGACATTAAGCATTTTGGGTTAGTTTCTTAATTTATACTACTTACAATTACATAAGTACCTGCCTTGAACGGACAATTTTGTATTCAAGCAAAAGTGTCCCTACATGGCTGGTGTCCCCTCATCAGAAGGACAAGCATGTTGGAGTGGAGGGTTCAAACACCTTTACGGTAAACATGTGCGGATGACGGATATTATCAATTAACTTAATAATACATAAACAAGCTGTACAGTAAGGATATAACTGAGGTACATATACTACAAATAAGGCATGTTAAGTGGTCCCAAGTCTGCCACCAGGGAGCTACTAAACAACAGCGACTGCCACGAAGTCCAAGAACGCTGTCGAAGCACTATCTTATATGGCAACACGCAGTTTATAGAGCTTATTAAGCAAGTCAACTAGAGCTCATAGAGCTTATTAAACAAGTCAAAGTGTATTATTTTTAAATGTCACACCCTGTTTAATCGTTAACTGAACAAAATGCATGAATGTATACCGTTATGGAATGACGATGTACTGAACTAATAGGCCTATGAAACGAAAATAATAACCTGGATTTGAGCAGCCGAAAACGTATATGACTTGGCACACGCAGTATGTAAGATGATTAAACATAGAAAACAAAAATAAGCAGAATTAATAATCGTTTCACCTCTATTTTCAACTGATCTCGACCAAAGCATAAATGTATGACGCACCACTTAGCATCGATTCATCGTTTCATATGGGGATGACGAATTCGTATTTTTGTGCACTGGTAGCGCCTTGGGTTTGGCATGTTGGTTTCGCGTTGTTTAGATTGGAAGCATGCCATTTCACCCCAGTGTCTTATTAGTACTGAATGCTAAATTGCATTTAAGACTGTTTATCTGATTCTTATGCGAGGCGTATTTGTGAATCTCGATTGCAATTTCAAACCGCCTAAGCGAAGCCAACATCAGCGATTGATGTAGGCGGAGTCAAAATAAACAACAGGTTGACACTCGTTCATTGTCATCGACATTGTTCACCTGTTTCTTGAGAATTGTCAAAGCAATTCTAAGTAGGTATAAGCAGGCTGATTTGGCATTTCCCACGGTGGCAGAAAGTCTGGGTCCACGACCAACAGCCTTATATCTGAATCCCCGATAGAATATTGTTTGCCCGTCGCCATTTTGGAAATAAAGTATTTTGAGAAACAAAATCACGAAAATAATGATTACTGTCCGCCTTAGCAGGGACAGAAAACCAAAATATCCTGTCCGCTGTCAGCGTTCACCAGGTGTCCCCTCATCACAGGGACATTAACATGGTAAAACAGTCCGTACATTGAGAAAGTGTCCGGACATAGCAGGTGTCCGCCCATCGGAAGGTCCGTTGAAGGCAGGTACAGTCAACACACTCCCCAGAAACGTACTGTTACATCTTGTAACGCATTCAATATCAGTAAGTTATAATCCAAATGAAAATGCAGCCCAAACCATGCACAGCTCCATCAGAACTGGGGGTGACCCCACATTTAGCCCTGCATATGCTCTGTAAATGTGTCTCACAATCAAGGCTGGGGTCAATTCCTTTCAATCAATTCCAATTCCGCTCCAATTCCTTTTCTTTCAATTCCAATTCCTTTTTTCCCAATTCCAATTCCTTTCAAAATCGTTCAATTCCAATTCCCGCTCCCGCTCCAATTCCACATAACGACAAAAGTCAACAATGAAAGATTAATGTGCATGTAGCATGTCATTATTCTTTGCAAAATCATTATGACTATCATACATGTGTAACATACATTCATACATGGTAAATAAGTTACATAGAAATGAGCAATCCACAAAAAGGGGGCATATTGACCGACCTGTACACTATGACTGTTGCACACTGTTCTGATGATGCATGTTAGGCAACACATATTTATACTGGCAAGTGGGAAACCATTTTCACACATTTGGCTACAGCTAGCTTGCCTATGCTTTGTAGTGTTGGTCAGTGGTCATTGATCTCTGATTAGTAATCAGTGATTACTGATTGATCAACCACATGGCTGTAGCCTGCCAATAAGTGTCTTTTCATGGGTGTAAAAGGGCTAACTTCCCAGGTCTGTAAACAGTTGAAAATATCTTTGATGTTTCTATTAAAGCCAGTCTGGAACCCTTCATTAACCCGCTGGCAAGTGGCAACATAAAGAAATCATAAGATACTGGAATGAATGACAGGATTTCAGTTTTCAGATCCTCAATGCATGAGTTGATAGCATTATTATACACATAGCCGCCTACAACAGGCTAGAAAAATATTGGTTGATGTCACAAAAAAATCAGATGCTCAATTCCTTTCCATTCAATTCCAATTCCTTTTGTTCAAATTTGTTTCAATTCCAATTCCTCTCGTTCAAAATCTTTCAATTCCAATTCTGCTCCAATTCCGGAATTTAACCTGGAATTGAATTGATTAATTCCAATTCCTTTGGAATTGACCCCAGCCCTGCTCACAATCAGCTATGCATTAAATATATGGTGTTTGTTAACGCAATATATTGCATCCGATACTTTTAACATATACACATCCGCTGTAACTATTTTATTTGATGAAAACCTAAATCCACTGGTATTGCCTTCAGAAGCTTAAGCAGCCAAGCTACCTAGGGATGTGTCTGGGGTAAATAGACAGATATGAGGGTGAGTGTACTGAGCATCATCAGAGGGGGTGTAGAGACAGATGTGAGGGTAAGGGCACTGAGCATCATCAGAGGGGTAAAGTGACATATATGAGGATGAGTGTACTAAGCATGTCTCACGACATGACATCAGCGTGTGCCACCGGCTGCCTGGGCGGGCAAAGGCAGTGATCGCAAAATTCATGAGAAGGGAAAAAAAATCAAAGTGATGAAAGCGAAAAAAAACAGTTGAAAGAGATCGCGGGTCCAAAACTGATGATATTCGAAGATTTGACTTCCCTGCGAAGTGCCCTGCTACGAAAACTGAAAAAGGACCCCACCGTTAGACGCACATTCATTCGCGACGGTAGAATACACTGCATAGTGTCGGAGAATGGAAGGGAGAAGAAGGTGACACTCGATAACCCAGATGACCTCTTCAAACTCGCTTGGTTGGAAGAAAGAATCAAGAACACACACCTCTACGTGGAATATTAGACAATCCTGGACTGACTAGAACTTGAGTGCTAACTATTCATTATGGCTGAAAACAAACTGAAATGTTCTCTGTGTGAAATACCAATACACTGGAGACAAACACATTTAAAAAAAAATTAACTGTCAAACACACACCTGATCCAAGGCAAAATCAGTGAGAAGCGTCACAGCTACGTGGACGTCCGATGGACGAATAGTCTGTTTACTCACAAACGGAAAGAAAGTGAGCATCACGACGAAGCATCAACTCCACCAACTCAGTGGCTAACTGAGTACTGCCAGACTCCCGAACAGTGACTGATGACCAGCCTTGTTTCAGTGGCTAACTGAGTACTGCCAGACTCCCGAACAGTGACTGATGACCAGCCTTGTTTCAGTGGCTAACTGAGTACTGCCAGACTCCCGAACAGTGACTGATGACCAGCCTTGTTTCAATGTTTCAATGGCTGTCATTATAAGACTCGACGTTTCTAACGTTAAACACGATGCCAATGACTTGCTCTTCAACAATATGTCATTATGTTTACAAAACTGTATCTTGCGGAAAACAAATTAACCAATAATAATCTGTTCTTCTTTATAATAATGTATACTTTAATACATGAAAATAATTACGTGTATTTATGTATTTTTGGGTCAATATGTTATTGGTCATTATTTTTTTTATTATTCATTTTAATTGTCAAATGTTTCAGTTTGTGCGCTATGTTAAATGTTATATTATATGTAATGATGTTTGTCTCTATATTTCATAATTTACTTCACTTAAGGTATTACACCTTTTTCGTTTCGATATGTCAACAATGGTTGTAACTATTCAATTAATGGTTGATATCATGGCGCTATTTATTCAGATATTTTATGATTGTTCGAGTAATGTTTTTTTAAATTATCAAACTATCTCTTCAGCACAAATGTTTGACAGGGAAGCTTTCCTAGAATACTGTGGGGGTATTGAAAACAACTCATTGTGCCATTTATTAAATGCTCAGAACAATAATACTGTCAACACTGATGATGAACCTGAAATAATCAAACACTCACCCTATTATAATGACCCTAGTTTAAATAACCTGTTCCTAAAGGAAGGAAACATATTTAAAATTTTAAGTTTAAACTGCCAAAGTATTAATGCAAAGTTTGATCAGATCAACATTAAATTGCAAGAGCTAAAAAATAACGGTTATGAATTCAGCGCTATTTGCTTACAAGAAACGTGGCTAACAGATAATTCAGATACATCACGTTTTATGATTAACGGTTACACTCTAATTTCGCAAGGTAAAATATGCACCGCACATGGAGGATTAGCAATTTACCTATGCAACAAATATGATTATAATTCAATAAACATCTATCAGAATTCACAAGTATGGGAAGGACAATTTATTGAAATTATTGGAAAGCAACTTGACAAAAAAGTTATATTAGGAAATATATATAGACCACCCGGGCATAACAATGAAACATGTAAGACATTTATTAATGAATTTATTCCTCTACTTGGTCATCTTCAAAAATGTAAAAGTGAAGTCATCATTGCTGGTGACTGCAATATTGATTTATTGCAAATTAAAGAAAATGCAATATTTGGCGAATATTATGATTCTGTTGTTGCTCAAGGTTTTTTCCCTAAAATTACACTACCCACCAGGCTCTCGAGTAGAAACTGTACGCTCATAGACAATTTCCTATGTAAGCTATCACATGGATTCTCACAGGCAACTGCCGGTGTATTAATAAACACAATATCAGATCACCTACCATACTTCATATTTTTAGATTATCTAGAACCAAAGCGAGTATATGCCACCAAATCGATTAGAATCAAAACTTGGAATACAGAATCAATAAATAAATTTAAATCGGAAATAAATAATGCAGGTATTTGTTACATGCTAAATACAACTAACAATGCCAATCCAAATGACAATCTCAACATTCTTAATGAAGTAATATCCAAAGCAAAAGATAAACATTTGCCAGTTCGTATAATCAAATTCAATAAGCATAAACATAAAAGTCTCAGTGGATCTCAAAAGGTATAACCCGGTCAATTGCTTACAAAGACAAATTATATATGAAATGAAAACAAACACCTACAGATTCTGAGCAATATGTAAATCGTAAAACTAACTTTGCCACATACCAAAGAATTCTGAAAAAACTAATTCGTAATGCCAAAAAAACATATTATCATAATCGTTTTGAAAAATGTAAGAATAACATTAAACAAACATGGTGCACTATCAAAGAAGTTATTAATCGGACTTCAAAGAAATTGGAATTTCCTGATCACTTTCTGATTGACAATAAATTGATAAGAGATACCAGTGTCATTGCTAACAAATTTAATTGTTTCTTTACAAATGTAGGACCTAAGCTAGCAGCTGAAATAACTAATACAAACAATGCAAATTTCATGGATTACCTACAAAATCCGATATTACATAATTTCACATTCAAACCAATTGCTGAAGGAACTACCATAAATATATTAGATAGCTTAAAACGTAAACCTAGTTGTGGCAATGATGGCATTTCCACTAAATTATTAAAAGCAATAAAACAAGAAATTTGCAAACCTTTCACCATCATAATTAATCAGTCACTAGCAACTGGCATTTTTCCTGACCCCCTAAAAATTGCAAAAGTAACACCACTTTATAAAAAAGGCGACAGGACATTACTTGATAACTATCGTCCAATCTCCATATTACCATCAATCTCCAAAATCTTTGAAAGAGTAATGTTCAATCAAATTCACATGTACTTCTCATCTCATAATTTATACTACAATGGACAATATGGTTTTAGGGAAAAACACTCCACTCAATTAGCTGCACTTAAACTCATCGACAGAATAACTCAGGATCTTGATCAAGGTATCACTCCATTAAATGTATACCTTGATTTGTCAAAAGCGTTTGACACCCTTGACCAAAATATTCTTTTATCTAAATTACAGTTTTATGGGTTCACAAATTCGGCACTAAAATTTTGCAAAAGCTTCTTATCAAACAGGAAACAGTTTGAACAGATTAATAATGCTACATCTTTCAAAGCCGATATAACAATGGGTGTACCCCAAGGCTCAATATTGGGTCCTTTATTATTCATTATATATATGAATGATATCATCCACGCTAGTAATTCATTTAAGTTCATATTGTTTGCAGATGACACCACATTATTCACTACACTAAATTCCAATGAACACTGATATTCACAATGAAAGACTAAACAACGAATTAGAAAAAATAAGTATTTGGCTCAAAGTTAACAAACTTTCACTAAATGTAAAGAAAACAAAAGCCATGATATGCCACAAAAAAAGGTTCAGCTTCCTCTCCTTCCAATAGCTGAATCAAATATTGAATATGTAGATAATTTTAATTTTCTTGGTATCACTATCAACAAACACCTAAATTGGGCTAGTCATATAGATGCACTGGCTTCCAAAATATCAAAAACCATAGGAGTGTTAAATAGTCTTAAACACATCCTATCAATCAACATCCTGAGAACAATCTATAACTCCCTAATCGTATGCCATCTCAATTATGGAGTGTTGGTCTGGGGGACTCAGAGTAACCTAAATAATAAAATTATCAAATTACAGAAAAGAGCAGTTAGAATTATAACTTCTAGTAATTACCTGGCTCATAGTGAACCAATTTTTAAGAAACTTTACCTCTTAAAGCTTGATGACATATATAGAATTCAACTACTCAAATTTATTTACAAATTGATCAATAAGCAGCTGCCTGATTATTTCAATCAAAACCTACTCTTATACAATACCCAGCGCCATCAACATGCCACTAGGGCATGCACAAATGTATTTATTCCTAGAGTCAATCATGAATTCTCCAAAATAAACATCAGGTTCTGCATAGCAAAAATATTCACCCACAGTATCCAAGGATTCTCCACCTATATTAAAAGATACATTATTGTAAGGTACCAAAATGCTTGTACTATTATTAACTGTTATATATGCGGAAGATAATTAACTTAAATCCCTATGTATACGTCGCCTTGTAATTACTAGCTAATTATATCTTGGCAGATTTAATGTTGTCTTTAACATAAATTTATTGTAATGTATATTGATGCATTTAGTTTTTTTTTGTATATGCGTATATGTGCACATCTATATGTAAGCTACTGTACGAAATTTTTATTGTAATCTTTACTATGGCATGTTCATATAGTATTAGCTAAATTACTCAGTAAATTTATTATTACTATTATTATACTACAATTATTATTCAAGGTGGCTCTCGTGGTAGCGGCATTTAAATGCCTTAACTGGAGTCTTCTGACCTATTGTATAGGTAATATAACATATGTACTTGTAATCATTGGTCTTCTGACCTATTGTATAGGTAATATAACATATTTACTTGTAATCATTGGTCTTCTGACCTATTGTATAGGTAATATAACATATGTACTTGTAATCATTGGTCTTGGTCTAATAAATTAAATTTAATTTCATTTCATCAGAGGGGGTAAAGACACAGATATGAGGGTGAGTGTACTGAGCATCATCAGAGGGGGTAAAGAGACAGATATGAGGGTGAGTGTACTGAGCATCATCAGAGGGGGTAGAGACAGATATGAGGATGAGTGTATTGAGCATCATCAGAGGGGGTGTAGAGACATATGTGAGGGTGAGGGTGCCGAGCATCATCAAAGGGGGAGGCAGAGACAGATATGACTATGAGTGTGCTGAGCACCATCAGAGGGGGTGTAGATGAGTGTGCTGAGCTTCATCAGAGGGGGTGTAGAGACAGATATGAAGGTGAGGGTGCTGAGCATCATCAGATGGGTGCAGTGGCAGTGGTTCTAGTGTCGCAATGTCATTAACCTGATAAGCCCTGAATTTCTGGGGGAGTTGATTTTGTTTCAACCCATGGGATTATGAAATGCACTGTAAGACGTAAAGTCTTCATCAAAACCCTTACAATATATACATATTCTGAATCACAGAATATTTATCTTACCAATGGTAATAACACTATCAATGTTATGATTAACTGTGGCTAATTAGCATATAATTAGCATATGTAAACAATCGCAAAGTGAAAAATTAAATACGAAATCTAGTTTTATTTCGTCACTCATGGACACAATAAAGCACACAATGAGGCAAGTTTGGTACTGCAAGGTAGGCCTACATGTCCTCTATGAGAAGCAAGAGAAATTATAATAATATTTGCATTTACCTGTGAAATATTACAATTAGCATGCAAGTACTATGATTTTGGTTGATCGCATATATACATATAAAGCACACAAAACTGTTCAAAAAATGCATAATAATGGATGTTTCATAGGTACATGTATTCTATTGACATATATATCAGAGCACACCATGTATTGTAGTATAATAACTGATGGAAAAGAAAAGAAAAATTCAAGGAATATAAATGCAGTAATTCTGCAAATGTGAGTCAAATGTTACATCAAAAGACAATGAATACAGTAAAAACACATCATTGACACATCGATGTTGTTGTCTTGGCCGCTACTAATGTCATTTACATCCGAATTATCGGATGTAAAACCCAACAGATGCAATGCCCGCTCATAGTCTTCATAACCATGAATCGTAAAACGTTGACGAAATATCGGTCATTTTAAAAAATTCGCAAAAATACTAATAATTGACGGATCGATTCGAGAAACGGCTCAAAACGTACACACATGTGTTGTTTTCATCCGGGCACCAACAGCATAACCAAAGCGAATGAGCGTGGCGCCACATAGCGATCAATATGAACACTACATCCCAACACCGAAATTTCGGTGTTCAGGGTGCATCAGGTTAAAGAGGACCAAGATTAGAATCCACCCATCCTCTCCCTTATACCAGTCACTTACCTCTTCCTCCGTGAGTCTCTTCTTGACATCTCCCCCCTCCTTGTCTGGGGCGTCCCCTGTTGCAGCCGCCATGGTCTCCAACGTCACCCCACTGCAACAACAGATCAACGACAGTCTTAGTATAATCTAATGTGACCATGGTAGGTGCCACATCATAGTTCATCCATTGTAATTGTGTATGTGACAATATGTTTCTCAAGAGTCCCAGGCTTTATCAGTGAATGTCTTAACATGGTTTAGCACTGTTGTGTTTACTGTCTGGTCCGAGACTGTTCCTGACTGGAACAGAACTTCCAGTCATTGATGATCCTGGTACCGGAGGCATCACAAATTAGTTCTCTCAGTTCTCTAATATTACATTTGGTGTAGAAGTGACTCTAAGTGTAGGTTTGCAAAACGTTTACTACTGTAATTGTTATATCATATTCACAATACAATTACAATAGTTGCATAATTATTGACAGCATTGCAACCATGGTTCATACAGAAAGCATGTTCAAGAACATTCAAATTCAAGAACATTCAAGAACATTTGGGAAAAAAACCAGCACTTTTTCAAGAACATTTTCTGAGGCATCTGAATGTTATTTCAGAAACAATGTTTATTTTCAATAGATTTGTGCCACTCATACATATATCAGTACCTAATTGACAGCAAAAATGTTTCTTAATAGGAGTCAATGACCCCTATTTGTTTTACTCATAGTAACTTATTTTACTTATTTTAAATATTGGAAAAACTACAGCATTTCTCATTTGTACTCAAATAGGTGTGTACAAATTGTCAATGTTTGGAGCCCGAGTGGCTTAAGTTAGAGCATATTTACAGTTTGGTCAATATTAATAAGCCTGACAATAAATTAGGATTAGGGTACCTTAACTTAGACTAAATGTTAAAGCTGTGGCAATGCTGTAACTTTATCCATGCCCGAAAATGCATGCATTTTCGAAAATGCAAACACCATAATGATTTCGTACACTGGAGCCAGATGGCCCGCTAGAGTCTTTCGGCGAAACGTGTTTTTTTCTTTTTCTACTTCATAAATATTTAACTAAAAACAACCTTTCTAACAATTTCTTCACATTTTTGTGAAATTACAGCATTAAAGATATCACGCTTTGCCGCAATCAGTAGACAGTACACACCTTGAATCACGCTAACTTCAGTTCTGATCACCACTGTGATCCTTTGCAACCCAATATTTATATTTATCGTCCAATAACCACTCATGTCTGAAATTACAATCACTCTCAGCTCTCGGCATTGCGATTATCAATCGTAAATTGAGCAACATGTAACGAAAATAAAATAAATAGCATGTGCGCTGGCAGCTGCCTCCCAGACCATCGGAGAAAGAGCTCATTTGATTGGTTCATGTTCGCATGTGGCAACATTTGGTGATTATGGTCAAACTATTTTTTTTATTAATTATAGCTTTGCAGTGATCTTCTCTAGGAAATTCTCAACAGCAAATTAAACACTGATTACAAATAACTGAAGCAATTTACCACAAGTACAAAATATGCAGCCATTGATAGTTAGTGGATTCACATAGCAACACATAAAATATGTTTTCAAGAACAATCAAGAACACTGCCATGAATTCAAGAATATTAAAGGGTACTTGAGTCACAAAGTCAAATTCAAGAATTCTGGTATCTGTGCAAACCCTGTCTGCACTCTAGAAAGTTATTATGTGTATGTATCCCAGTCGTAAGAGTTCATACATGCTATGACCCAATGGAACTCAAGTCACTTGACGCAGCCCAAAAATCTTGTTGCATTGCATCAGGTGTTTGTCTAGAGGTTTGACAAGACTACATGCCTGGTAGTGTCTGTCTTGTCATTGTCAGCAGCTGTAGTGATGACAGACATGACTGGGTCAGCCAACACAGACGTGACTGGGTCAGCCAACACTTCAGCCTCCTTAGGGTCATCCAGATCATCCTGGAGACAATACACAACTTGGTCAATGTTTCAACAAACACATAAGCATTATAATAATATAATACAAATTGTGTTATATTAGTGTAATGCCTATATGTTTGCACTACTACACAAATGATAGCTGCGTAAGTGACATGGTTAACTGTAAACATGTGGGATTTTTAATGGTCACTGGAAACATATTGCACAACACAATTGCAAATTGATCTACCAGTTGGACTGCTTTAATGAGAAGCCTGACTGGTGGCAATGGTGTTTTACCCGAGGAAAGTTTGTTCAGTGTTGTAAAGTGTTTAGCAGGATTCCTGACTGGTGGCAATGATGTTTTACCTGAGAAAGGTTTAGCAAGATTCCTGACTGGTGGCAATGATGTGTTACCCGCGGAAGGTTTGTACAGTGTTGGAAAGTATCTAGCAGGATTCCCGACTGGTGGCAATGGTGTATTACCCGATGAAGGTTTGTACAGTGTTGGGAAGTATCTAGCAGGATTCCTGACTAGTGACAATGATGTTTTACTTGAGGAACGTTTGTTCAGTGTTGGAAACTGTTTAGCAGGATTCCTGACTGGTGGCAATGATGTGTTACCTGAAGAAGGTTTGTACAGTGTTGGAAAGTGTTTCACTGATTCATGTAATCTCATGGGCCACAATCCCGCGACATGAACGTCCTTGCTATGGCTCTGGAATTACAGCAACTGAGCCATTACAATCGGGTGCAAATCAGGACAAGACCACCTGGAAGATGTTAAATCGACTATGAATGGGGATGGGAATAAAAAACTGGTACATAATTTACTTACATTCAAAACATCATCACTGACATCCAGATCATCACTTTTCACATCTGAAACAAAGTGAACACACACAGTCGGTCATGCTATAACCTTCTGCTTAAAAATACTTCTACTGCACATGACTGCAAGACTGGTGCCATGTTATATACACACTGAGGTAGACTTCAGACTCATACAAAGGAAGTTAACTGAGTCACAGCTGACTTTGACTAATTGACACAATGTAAAACGTAAACAGCTGCTTGTAGTTCTTTAGCCAATCTTAGAGAAGCATGTTGTGGGTTCACATTTCATCTTTCCATGGCTAAGCCAACTACTTCACCAATGACCAATGCATGTGTCAATACCAGAGCCGGTATGTAATAAGGTATATTTACTTTGTTACTTTACTTGAGTAATAATAATAATAATTAACTTCTATAGCACCTATATCCTCAGGAACATGAACTCAGAGGTGCAACAAAACAGAATCTTTAAGCATAATCGTGAACAGGGACGCACAAAAGTTATTATCAGAATGAGGGACCAACGAAGATTGATGGTGGAAATGCAATTTGGAATAAATGTCATGTTTTTTCGGAAGGTACACAGTAGCTATAGTTTCAGACGTTTTCAAAAGTGATGGGGAGTTCATTCTAGACCCTAAGTGCAGCGACAGAGAAAGCACGATTGTCCAAGTTCAGTTTAGTTTTAGGAATGTTGTTGTGAAATGGATGTACAATTTTACTTGTAACAAAGTACAATTATGTGTACTTTTCTGGTTATGGCGAAGTTTCCGCTATTTATGTATTAATATTGTTGAGCTCCTAAAATTTGGTAAAAGTGAGACCCATGTCGGAACAACAAGCAGTAGTATTTTTTTACTGGCCGATTCGTTAGCATTAATCTGTCTGATCTCAAGGTGGTGTGCAAGTTTTGCTAGATGCTGAAACTTTTTAAAAGTTGATGATTTACCTATATGAATTATCTAGATGATCCATTTGTGATTTGTATTTTCATAATTCAGCACAAAGTAGTTAACAGTTAAAAGTAGGCCTTAGTTGGGTTATCTTTGGAGCATTAATGGTTAATTTGTAATATAATTTTTCAGCATGTTCTCCAGCAAGTACATGTTATGTTTAACATTTCAGTTAAATAAAGTATTTGTTTGGTTTATACACAGAATGATCTTGTGTATGTTTTGTTTGAATCCAGTGGATGTTTGAAAGTAGTTGTGTCGCCCATTTTATATATTTGAGTAAAGTACATTTCAAGTACACTTCAAGACTGTTTAAATTGACTCACTGCTGACTTTTCTGAAAATTGTTTAAGTACTTTTACTTGAGTACTTTTACTGAGTGAAAGTACAAAATAAATGTACTTGTACTAGGTCTGGTCAATACTAATAGTTTTTGTTTACCTGATAACTGAGGATGGTGTTTTCAATCACACAGGTATGACTGTGGCAATTTTTACATTGGTGCAAACCAATATTTTCTACATCTTGTTTATGTTCAAAGTGTGTGCAGTAAATTCACACCTTATCACAAGCATGTAGCATTCACATATCCTACACCAGTGGTGAGATATATGCCCAAAATTGCACAAAAAGTCATTGTGAAAGATGTGCCATATAAGAGTATTTAACACTTGACACAGCTTCAACACTGACCTGCTCCACTGTCATGCCCGTTCTGTTGCAGTCTCAGTATCAGCTCTGCCTTGTTGCCACTTGTTGGTAGAGCTCTCTCCTTCAACATCTTCTTCAGGTCAGGAACCTGAAACACAGATACTGAAATAACCACCTTGAACTGTACATATAACAACAATGTATGTGTTGTACATGACAATATGGGACTGTAAGATTTCAGATATGTAGCTTGTAAACTTCTCAAGTTAGAAGCACCTGAAAACAGATAAAAATGACGGGTGTGTTTTTGGACATTTACACCCCGTTCACATCATAGGGCGTTACAGACACAAATTGCATGTAAATGCTGCTTAGTTCTTTTGCAGAAGTGCTCAGGTATAGCTACTTACTTACTGGTTAAAATATAAGCAAATTCTGAGACATAAACTTTTGAAATTTCCTGAAAATTGGTTGATTTGACATGGAATAACCTTAATATGTATCTTTTGGTATGGGGCTGTAAAGCTGGGGAAAACTCCCCCACAATTAATATGTATTGTTTGGTAAGCAAATTTTAGGGCACTTTGCAGTAAAAATAACTATAAATCACATTAGCCTCCATCGTTATCAGTCATTTCGGAAGTGCAGTACAGAATAACAATGGACATTGTTCTATTGTGATATTAATTTTTTTTCAAAGTGCCTATTTGTATTGCTTTTTGTTAGACTAAAGTGTTCAAAATTCAGGACTTTTTATCAGCAGCTGCCGATTCATAATACTTCCTGCCAATTCAGTTAGCTAAAGTGCACAAGGGTCATTCCATATGAAATCAACCAGCAATGTTCTTGACCCCCTCCGATTTTAATGAAATTTGCACACAGGTTGGGCCTGTTGTGAAATTTCTGTAAGCCAAATTTCAGACTTGTAAGTGAAATAGTTTTTGTGTTATGGCATATTAATGATAAAAAATGGCAAAAATTTCGCACTACCTTGTAACACATATCTAGACATAACTTTGGCCCTAAACTGCTTAAAATAAAGCTAAAACATTGTTCTACCAATTGATATGCATCATGTGGCATTTAAAAAAAGGTAAAGGTCATTGACCTTTGGCCCAATACACCAAACAAGAGTAAACCCCGATTTTGATAAAATTTTATCTTTAGCAAGGTCATTGTATCAACAAGTATCATGCAAAAAATTAGAATGGGACTTTGAGATCTTGAGATACAGCAATTTAAGTTTTTTGACAGTTTTGCATTATATCTAAACATGTATGTAGACATGATGGAGGCTAGTGGGGTGCAATAGCATACCGGTGAGAATGCCGGACGCTCAATCGAGAGAACCCGGTTTCAAATCCCACTGCAGTCGCTTTGAACCTTTGGCAAGTTTGATCACCCCATGTTGCCACAGTTCACTCAGCTTTATAAATGAGTACCTGGCAATACAGATAGTGGTGGATATGTGAACGAATAGTCTTCGTGCAGTAACTGCAGTGTGGCTGAATGCTTCCAAAGAAGTTGAAATGACCTTTGAATGAACAGGTCTGCCACAGGGTGAAGTGTAAAGCACTTTGAGCAGTCCTAAGGACTGGGTACCACGCTATATAAGAACTTACCTTTTTTAGACATAAGTTTGGCCCCAATTGTTCTAAAGTCCTGGTTTTTACATTGCTTTATCCAGAGATATGCACCATGTGGCAGTTAAAAAGTTTTTACAAAGGTCAGCTAGGTCACTAACCTTGACCTTTGACCTGATAAGACCAAACTGAGTAAACCCTGATTTTTATAAAATGTTATATTTAGCAAGGTCATTATATCAACAAGTTTCATAAAAAAATTACAGCGAGACCATCGTAAGTTCTTGAGATACAGTAAATTAAAGTTGGGACAGTACTTGGTAACACTCATGCTTTAACATTTGCAGGTGAGAAAAGAATAGGCCAATTGAAATGTAGCAGATTGAAGCAAATTTATTATACCATATTGTAACAATGACGGATGTATTTGGATGACCAAGAACCAACATACAAATAATCACCCAGAGATGTGCATGTTCGCAGTGTTTGAATACTCCAGTCTTTAGTGACATCCTCAGTGATTTAATCCATAATAATGTTAGCCGGTTTAACCACATTGCGTGTACAGTAGTACAACTGGTCACATATCTACTGTGCAAGTTTTTTGGTGACAGTCGCTTGCTCTGTGGCACCAAATTGGTAGGTTTGACCAGTAGCAGTCATTGGGTCCACCTTTGTCAAGACACTTGACCAGTGTTTGACTAGTACGTCAGGGTTCCTGGGATAAACAAATGACAGTGTAGGGCCGCACGGATGAAGGAAGCTGATTGTCACTTCCTCTGTATGAGCACTAGTGTCCAATACACACCCCTGTGATGTCATCAAAGCAGATGTCATCCTTGAGCACCGAGACTTGTGCTTTGGACATTGACAAACTGTAAGTAACTTTATTTTTATAACATAATATATATACAAAAGGACAATTATACAATATATTTGAATATTTTCAATATGTTACATTGTATGGCTGTCGCTTGGCTTAGAGCTGTCTTCCAGCGACAGCCAGTTGTGTTCTTGACATCGGGACGGCTGAGTGAAGACTGTGAGTTCCAACAATTGGCCTACGGTGAGCAAACCTGTCTTCAAAGTGACACTTTTCAGCATTGTACTCTTCTTGTGTGCAGTAGTGGTAATGCACAGCTGGGATGTCTTTCTGTGCTCACTCATACAGATGCTGAAGTGTCATTATTTGTTCATTGTATGGCCTCTGAAGGCTGGCTCATGCAGCAAGGCGTTTTACTGTCCCTGCAACTCCATCACAGGCTCCCTTCCCATGCGATGTTGCTGAGAAATGCCATTCAGCTGGTACCTGAACAGATGGATTTTGTTCAATTTAAATAGAATAAAAAAGAAGTTCATATTTCCCAATATTGGACATACAATAAACTATATTTACATACATACATCGACAGTCAAATTGAAATACAGACATGGGCAGTCAAATTAATTAAATTACAGCTTACTCAGAAATGTTCCAATTAAATTAACCATACAAATTCTTCAATTAACTTGATTTAAATTAACAAAATACTTTATGTATCACTACAAAATGTACGAATATACTGTCATTACAGATTATTTTCACATTAATATGTAACTATCATTTATGCTTAGAAATGATATAGTACACAACACAGTATACTAGACAGTGAATACATACATGTATACATGCATGCACATGTCTTGTGTGGCCCTACGGTTTAACATGGCAGTTAGTTTTGCAACTCAAAATATTTTCTTAAGACAGATTTGTGGTATATCTGATAATTGGGGGTACACATAAAAATGGACTTCATAAACTAATGGCTTCCTTATCCACTTGCCAAATGGAGTGTCAATCTTGTTAAATCAATAGACAAATGATTGTCTAGGGCTCTCAGCCTTCTCTCCCATTCCCACATGCCTGTATGATCAGTCTTTCATTCCCTGGCTAGCTGGTCCAGCCCAGTTTACAGATTTATTGTTTCTATCTACTCATCCATTTGTGCCCCTTGAACCTGATCTATCTCAAGACTACTAACTTATGGCCAGCTGAAATCACCACTCCATGAATGGAGTACCCTATAATATCAGGTTGAGCCAAAACTGAAATGGGAATTTTGTCAAGTAAATAAAAAAAAAATTTTTGGTGTAAATTAATTGTATGAACTTAATTGATTTAAATTAATTAATAAATTAACAACTGAAATTAACACATTCTTACTAGATGTGTATTAATAAAGGTATTTGGCTTTAAGTTAAACTGCCTATTGTTTTTAATACTGATTTTCAAAATATATATATTATTATGGAATATATAAAAAAGCATCACTACAACATACCTGAAAATCTTCCCTATGAAGACAAAGATTGATGAAATTCTTCCTGTTCTTGTACTGGGAAGCAGCACCATCAGAGAAATAGATTATCTTTGTTGGATGAGCAATGAAGTGTTCCTCGAGGAAGTTGAGAAGGCACCGTTGGAACAGGTGCACTGAAATGATGTCATGCTTCACACAGTGATTTGATGATGACATAGCTGATGTGCTGCAGTGTGTTGTCCCTCTGGTAGTAGCACACAACTGATGTGCTGCAGTGTGTTGTCCCTCTGGTAGTAGCACACAACTGATGTGCTGCAGTGTGTTGTCCCTCTGGTAGTAGCACACAACTGATGTGCTGCAGTGTGTTGTCCCTCTGGTAGTAGCACACAACTGATGTGCTGCAGTGTGTTGTCCCTCTGGTAGTAGCACACAACTGACGTGCTGCAGTGTGTTGTCCCTCTGGTAGTAGCACACAACTGATGTGCTGCAGTGTGTTGTCCCTCTGGTAGTAGCACACAACTGACGTGCTGCAGTGTGTTGTCTGGTAGTAGCACACAACTGATGTGCTGCAGTGTGTTGTCCCTCTGGTAGTAGCACACAACTGACGTGCTGCAGTGTGTTGTCCCTCTGGTAGTAGCACACAACTGATGTGCTGCAGTGTGTTGTCTCTCTGGTAGTAGCACACAACTGATGTGCTGCAGTGTGTTGTCCCTCTGGTAGTAGCACACAACTGACGTGCTGCAGTGTGTTGTCCCTCTGGTAGTAGCACACAACTGACGTGCTGCAGTGTGTTGTCCCTCTGGTAGTAGCACACAACTGACGTGCTGCAGTGTGTTGTCCCTCTGGTAGTAGCACACAACTGATGTGCTGCAGTGTGTTGTCCCTCTGGTAGTAGCACACAACTGATGTGCTGCAGTGTGTTGTCCCTCTGGTAGTAGCACACAACTGATGTGCTGCAGTGTGTTGTCCCTCTGGTAGTAGCACACAACTGACGTGCTGCAGTGTGTTGTCCCTCTGGTAGTAGCACACAACTGATGTGCTGCAGTGTGTTGTCCCTCTGGTAGTAGCACACAACTGACGTGCTGCAGTGTGTTGTCTGGTAGTAGCACACAACTGATGTGCTGCAGTGTGTTGTCCCTCTGGTAGTAGCACACAACTGACGTGCTGCAGTGTGTTGTCCCTCTGGTAGTAGCACACAACTGATGTGCTGCAGTGTGTTGTCTCTCTGGTAGTAGCACACAACTGATGTGCTGCAGTGTGTTGTCCCTCTGGTAGTAGCACACAACTGACGTGCTGCAGTGTGTTGTCCCTCTGGTAGTAGCACACAACTGACGTGCTGCAGTGTGTTGTCCCTCTGGTAGTAGCACACAACTGATGTGCTGCAGTGTGTTGTCCCTCTGGTAGTAGCACACAACTGATGTGCTGCAGTGTGTTGTCCCTCTGGTAGTAGCACACAACTGATGTGCTGCAGTGTGTTGTCCCTCTGGTAGTAGCACACAACTGATGTGCTGCAGTGTGTTGTCCCTCTGGTAGTAGCACACAACTGATGTGCTGCAGTGTGTTGTCTGGTAGTAGCACACAACTGATGTGCTGCAGTGTGTTGTCCCTCTGGTAGTAGCACACAACTGATGTGCTGCAGTGTGTTGTCCCTCTGGTAGTAGCACACAACTGATGTGCTGCAGTGTGTTATCTGGTAGTAGCACACAACTGATGTGCTGCAGTGTGTTGTCCCTCTGGTAGTAGCACACAACTGATGTGCTGCAGTGTGTTGTCCCTCTGGTAGTAGCACACAACTGATGTGCTGCAGTGTGTTGTCCCTCTGGTAGTAGCACAGAAATAGATAGAGTGGTCTGTGCATTGTTCCAATGAAATCCTTGGGACAAGGAATTCACCCATCTGAAGTCTCTCCTTGACCTCTGTTTGGAAATTGCTCTGTTGTTTGGCGATGAAATCGTGTCGCAGGAGGACATCCAGTTTGTCGCACAGGTCATCGACAAAATCATCTGTATTTTTTTACCATCGTTTCTAAGGTTGACCTACCTGTTGATACCCACCGGCATCACACGACTAACTTCATCAGATCTGTACCATTCTTTGACTTGTTCAACTGCTCTTTGAGTCTGAATTCTCCCTGATAGCTTTGGGTTTGCTAGGATTCCCTTTTCTTTGGCCAACGCCTTTGCTCGCTTCACCATGTAATCAGTGGCACCAAATTCTTCCATGATCTTTTGTTTTGTCCAACTATTTGGCAACATCTGTGTCTTCAGACTCTTCTTCGCTGAGGCATGGAATACATCTTTTAATTGCTGCACGATTTCAGATTCACCAGTCTGATCTGATGAAGTGTCACTTACGTCTACATTCATGGCTTGTAGTCTCTGCTTAATGACAGTTCCAACCTGCTTCACTTTTACCTTGGCATATTTTGACTGTCGCAGTCTCTGTTTCTTCAATGGAGAAATTCCTAGTGGCGATAGTGATGTGTTTAGTGTGGAAATGTTATCTTCCAATTCCTCTACTACACCAACTGTACTCTATATATATATATATATATATATATATATATATATATATATATATATATATGCCAATTTTATTTTTTTATATATAGTAGATGAATTTAACTTCTTAGGATTAACCTTGGACACAAACCTAAACTGGAAAAAACACTGAAAAAGTATCAAATAAGTGTTCCAAAATAATTGGCACATTGAATAGATTAAAACATGTACTACCCTTACAAATAAAAGCACATACATTACAAATGACCCGATATTTCTCACGCACGCACGCACGCACGCACGCACGCACAAGATAGATATATATCATATATTGTTGAAAGGACCAAAGTAATTATTAATGTAAATGAGGTGGCTCTTATGACAGCGACATGTTTGTCTTAATAGGAGTCACCGACCCCGTTTGGATAAATTATGATTTACTAACTTCTTGAATGGAGAGATTCCTAGTGGTGATATTGATGTGTTTAGTGTGGAGATGTTATCTTCCAAATCCTCTACTACACCAACTGTACTATATAAATATATGCCAATAAATTTTTTTTTATATAGATTTATGAGACAGTTAACTTTACCTTTACCAGCATACAGTGTTCTGTGAACATTGACACACTTCACCAGCATGGATTTATTAAACAGTTGTGAAAAATTTTATAAACATTACTTTTGTGACTGAAATACAAATATTGCTGTACTGAACCTGCAGTATACTGTACATGCAGGAAATTACAATATCTCAGAATATGTAATAAATTGTGTTATATTTATGCAATGACATTGTTTTATCTTCACAAAAACTGTTTAGCACTCAATATGGAACACCAACTAGCACATAGTTCTCCAACAATTATTTGTCACCATGCACGAATATTTTGGTGTTCTTTATATATATATATATATATATATATATATATATATATATATATATATATATATATATATATATAGGGGCATTCCATGCCAAATCAATCAAAAACAGGGTGAAATTTACATGACCACTTTCAATTTTGATGAAATTTGGTGTGTTAGTTTATGTTCATAAGTCAATGTTCCCACCCAAATTTCAGGTCAATGTGACCTTCCTTTCCAGAGATAGAGGTCATCAAAGTTTGACCCGACCATGACTACCTAACGACCTTCCAGGTGTTATAACTCCTCTCCTAGGTAACCTACAGATGTGATGTTGGTGTCATTTTAAAGCTCTGATAAATGTCTATCTGTGTAGACAATAAAACACAAAGAATGTTAAAAACATGGCGTTTTTAATCTTTGACCTTTGACCTGACCTAGCAAAAATCATGTAACCTCAGATTTTGTTGATTTTTTTTATGTTGAAGCATACATATTTGGCAATAATCACTTAAAGTTTTATCATGCGCATTGCAATACTTTAAGAGTTATGGTATTGTAAATGCACCATCATCGCACGTCATTGTAGTCATGTGGTAAGAATGGAATGAGTCACATGATCTGTCAGTATGCAAATGGGGGCTGCCTTCCTAGAATGTGCTGTGTTTTGTTCTCTGCATATTCTCTGGCCATAAGGTAATTATCTGTATCTGTTGGTATACTTAATATTTGTATAAATAGTATGATGATATGTAGCTAGCGGAGACGTCAAAATAACATTTTATATACCTGATTTTTTTGGTAAGTCACATGTACATGATACCTCACTGGACTGCCTCCTCCAGAAGTGCAATCAGTGTTCAAAGTGTTGAGATCTTTCAAGAACTGCTGCTCAATGCATTTGACGAAACTGATAAACCAAAAGTGGACCACAACAGACAGATCAACGTTAGAAACCATCCATCAGTCAGTTGATGAATTCATTCAAAGTTTCACTGAACATCTCCAACATATCATCCTTCATGATTTCATTGAGAAAGTACAGACATTATACTATCAAGACCTGCGAGACAACATGCTTGGTGAAAAGGAGGTACTTGTGGGTGATTTTGCCGAGAACTTCACTTTTGCAATGCAAGATGAAGTCCAGTCATATCACTGGAACAATGCTCAAGCTACCATCCACCCATTTGTTTGTTACTGGTTGGAGAACGGAGTGTCAAAGCACGTGGCATGTGTTGCTGTCTCTGCCTCACACATGACACCATTACAGTCCATCTGTTTCAACATCTTCTGTTCCTTGAGGAGATGTTTGGAGAGAAGCCAAAGAAAGTGTTCTATTTCTCAGATGGTTGTGTAGGTCATACAAGAACTGTAAGAACTTCATGAACTTGTGCCACCATTCTGTGGACTTTGGATTTGAAGCTGTATGGCTTTTTTTTGCCACTTCACACGGCAAGGGGCCATGCGATGGTGTTGGGGGATTACTGAAGAGGATGGCAACAAAGGCTAGTCTACAGAGGCCTTATCAAGACCAGATCCAGACACCTCACCAGCTGTACGAGTTTGCAAAGCAAAATGTTCCCTCCTTAAATATTGAATACTTTAGTCAGAGATTGGGAAGCTGAGGGAAACTGCTTGAGGGTCGCTTTGTAAAGGTGCGGACAGTGCCGGGGACCCGACAGTTGCATTGCTTCCGTCATGTGTCATTGTTCAAAGTGAGTCAATTCTGTCAAGTACACAAACCCGCCAAGAAACCGTGACAGCTGAAGAACATGTTATTAGGTTTGAAGGGGTGAAGGGTTACATCACAGTTCAGTATGATGGATGGTGGTGGCTTGGTATGGTCACGTCCCAGGATCAGAGAGAAAGAGAGTTGGCTATTAACTTTCTCAATCCTCATGGACCAGCGAGATCATTCACTTACACCGAGTGACCTGATAACCTGGTGGTAAGCATGGGGGACATCCTAACCACTGCTCACCTTACCACAGCAACTGGAAGAACATAATACCTTGAAGAAAGAACACATGGCACAAGTGTCTGATGCACCGGAGGAATGGCTTCAACATTCATTATGTGTGTGAAAAGGTGAGATAATAAATTGTTAATAATCCAGAAAAACTATCAATTTGTGGTCTTGAACACTGTCACTGTAAAGAGAATTGCTGTCAAAGTATTGGAATGCACATGTTCAAATTGTCAACAATTATTGCCATGTATGGGTGCTACAATATATACAAATTTTATGAAAATCTGAGGTTACATGACTTTTGCAAGGTCAAGTCAAAGCTAAAACTTTTTTAATGTTTTCCACATTCTTTAGTGTTTTATAGCATACAAAGATAGACACAAGTGTCTATCTTTGTATGCAATAAAACACGATGTTACATTTAAAATGTTATAACTCCTAAAGTATTGAAATGCGCATGATCAAACTTTCAATGATTATTGCCAAAAATGTATGATTCAACATATAAAAAAATCAACAAAATCTGAGGTTACAAGATTTTTGCTAGGCCAGGTCAAAGATTAAAAAAAACATGTTTTTCAAATTGTTTTGTGTGATTAATTGTCTACACAGATAGACATTTATTAGAGCTTTAAAATGACACCAACATCACATCTGTAGGTTACCTAGGAGAGGAGTTATAGCACCTGGAAGGTCGTGAGGTAGTCAAGGTCGGGTCAAACTTTGATGACCTCTATCTCTGGAAAGGAAGGTCAGGTTGAGCTGAAAATTGGTTGGTAAGATGGACTCATGAACATAAACAAACACACCAAGTTTCATCAAAATCGAAGACGGTCATGTAAATTCTTGATTGACTTGATATGGAATGCCCCTATATATATATATATATATATATATATATATATATATATATATATATATATATATATATATATATATTAATAATGATACGTGACTGAACTATGTATATTTATGACCCTAATTAATGTGCTTGCAAATCATGAGAAAAAATATTAAAATATATGTACACATAAAAAGTTATGCCATTTTAATCATATATTTATTGAAAGGAAAGACAAATAGTATTAGAGTATTTGCCTGTGTGAATGAAACACAATTTTTTCTCAAATTTCTACCGCATTAAAATGATAATATATATATATATATAACATATATATCATACATACGCAAATCAGTGAGTTATAATTTGTCGCTAAGAAGTTAATAATTCATAATTTATCCAAATGGGGTCAGTGACTCCTATTAAGACAAACATGTTGCTGTCATAAGAGTCACCTCATTTACGTTAATAATTACTTTGGTCCTTTCAACAATATATCTATCTCGTGGGTGTATGTGTGTGTGTGTGTGTGCGTGCGAGAGTTATCGGGTAGTTTGTAATGTATGTGCTTTTATTTGTAAGGGTAGTACGTGTTTTAATCTATTCAATATGCCAATTATTTTGGAACACTCATTTGATACTTTTTCAGTAATTTTTTTCTAGTTTAGGTTTGTGCCCAAGGTTAATCCTAAGAAGTTAAATTCATCTACTTTTCAATATTTATAGAATCTGTTTTAAGCGTAAGAGTCTCTATACGTTTATTGGACATATGAAAGATCATGTATTTTGATTTGTTTTTATTTAGTGATAATTTATAAATGTTTAGCCATTCATTTCCTTTAAAGAGTTCTTAATTTATCAAAGATTTTATGTTTTTATTGTGTGTGTTGTCATTTCAATATTTTAAAGTACTAGATAATGTCGTATCATCGGCATGTTTGGATTGTATCATGAGGAAAATTGGACATTTCATTACAAAATGATGGTTGTCGTACACATCTATCTCCACGACATGGTGATACACAAGCAGAATTTCATTAATGCTCTACACACCGAGAGCCATACGCAGCATGCGGAAAACATGTAGATGAGCACAAAGAGAAAACTCCGGAGGCAGTTTGGCATGGCGCGACCCCTGTTCAGCATGGACCTGGAAGAGTTCTTATGGATGCAACAACACGGGAACCGCCAACAACATCTCTCGTCACTGCTTGTGTGCAGTCGCTGCTAGGTTTGAATAATTCTCTTGTAGATATCAATTTCACGAAAATATCTTGATAAATTTGGTCCTCAAAATTCACCATAGCTGCAGTTTCCAAAACGACAACCATCTTTTTGTAGTAAGATGTCCAATTTTCCTCATGGTATGGTCCAAACATTAGTAATGTCAAAAATAAACACTGGTGTCATGCTTTTGCCTTGACTGTTCCATGAAGAATTATTACTGAATTGTGTGATTTTTGCAAGCATAACACTTGTTTATGAGTAAGATTTAATTATATTTGCACAATATGTGAACTTTTAATTATTAATTATAATTAATATTAATTATAATTTGATATATGAGCGTGTCTTTGTTTTTTTTATATACACAAGATAATGATCTTATATATTTTTTCAAGATATTTGTTGGTGGATTTTTTTTTATTTTCAAAATTAAATTGCCTCTATTTTTTTACTTTCCTTAGACTGCATACAAGATATTTGTCAGTGAAATCACCTCTCCAGTTTTTTTTTTTGGGGGGGGCTTTTTAACATTAAACTGTCGATTGTTTGAGTTTTTCGTTACATTAAAATAGAATTGCACTTTTTCTTCTACTTTTCGTCTTTTCTTATACTGCGGTACAAAATATTTGTCAATGAAATCGCCTTTCTGGTTCTGATGCCACCGTGATATTGTAACAGCACATTTTGGATGATCGCCATATTAACAACACCGGCTATTGCTGGTATAGCATTGTTTTGGGCATGAAAGATTAAAACACAATATTTTTTTTACAAATATACGTACATTTTGTACCTGATCCAATAGGGAGTGATGCAAAGAACATATCAGCATCAAAATAATTAGGTAAAAAAGTTGTTTAATAGGGTTAATAATTTCAGCCAGACTAATACGCCTTTACCCCAGCGGTGGTGTATATTTATCCTTCTGTGGAATATAGACCTATTTAGGCGACGTTGGTCTACCACGAAAATTTTGCATAGATAAACTTATCATGGTATTTTAAGATACAATTTTTTTTATAAATATGCCAAAGTAGTCCAGTGTCTGAATTTGAAATATACACTTCAAAAAATATCATGATATAACATTGGCAATTGATTTAAAGTAAAAGTGACATGTAAAGGAACCCAGAACTGTTTATTTTATTTATTAAATCTAAAGATAATTTATATATATATATATGCGTATTATGTGTATACAACCAAGACGAAGGATTATATTATGTACATGGGGTCAAATAAACTTCCATCTTTCTTTCTTAGTAATGTCAAAAATAAACACTTTGGTGTTATGCTTTTGCCCTGACTGTCACCTGAAAAATTATTTATTACTGAATTGTGTGACTTGTGCAAGCAAGACACTTGTTTATGAGTAAGATTTAAAGATATTTGCACGATCTGTGAACTTTTAATTAGACCTTGATATATGAGCGATGTCTTTTTTTATCTTATGTTTTTGCTTAGATATTTGTTGGTAGATTTTTTGGGGGATTTTCAAAATGAAATTGCACTCTATTTTTGGTCTTTTATTATACTGCGTACAAGATATTTGTTAGTGAAATCACCTTTCCGGTTCGATTTTTGGGGCTTTTTTAACATTAAATTGTAATTTTCTAGAGTTTTTGTAACATTAAATTACACCTTTTCTTTTTCGTCTTTTCTTATACTGCGGTACGAAATATTTGTCAGTGAAATCGCCTTTCCGGTTATGATGCCACCTTGATATTGTTACAGCACATTTCGGATGATCGCCATATTTAGTTACCGGTGCAGTTTTCGACCCATTGAAATCTCGCTTGATATCACGTTAGAGACGTCACAGCGTCTGTTTACGACAATAACCATACAGAGTCTTGTCTGAGCAAAATAAATTTTTATATATAATATGACATGGAACATGTTTATGATATACATACCTTGATAAAAAACCGACTTTGCATGCTTACCAGACATTATTATTGAACGTCTGCTGATGCATGTCTTGTTCTTGGCCACGTGACAATAATAGCCCTTTTTGTGGTAGATGTATGGCAAGCTAGTCTTGTCATAAAAGTAGGAATAATTAAAATGTGTTAAATATACAAGAAAAAATGTACTACATTAACGTTATATATTCAATGCAAATATATGTGTATGTGTTTTATAAAGTGCTATGTCAAGCCTGGTTGATAAAAAGGTTGACATAATTGGAACAAAGTGGTAAAATTAAAAACGATTGTCTGTACGGCTTGCCATAAATATTAGTTGAATTCCGTCGGTTTCCTGAACTAGCGCGATATGGTTCAGACGTTCAACATTCGTAAGTTTTTCACTCAAAACAACTGTTTTAATACTTTGTTTGCATTGAATAAATGTAGCTTTTGCTGATTTGGTATATCGTTCTCTTACACAAAATGTTTCTTCAGATTTTTTTTAAACGGCATATTCTATTAAGTAGACAACTACACCAACCAGTATTAACAACACCGGAATTATTATCGGGTATAGCGTTGCTTTGGGCACTAAGTGTAAGTGTGCAAAAACACAATATTTTTTTACAAATATACGTCCGTTTTGTACCTGGTCCGATGGGGAGTGATGCAAAGAACACACTAGCATAAAAAATATGTAAAAATTAAATTTAATAGCGTTAATAATTTCGGCCAGACTAATGCACCTTTACCGCCGCGGGCACCAAACTCGTGGTGATAGGTATTTGAAATTGAAAGCACTGCCACTGAGCGAAAATACACTATTTAGCACAACTACGAGCTCAAGCATCGCCAATCAAACCAGTTAGGACGACGGATAATCAGCCAAACCACACAGCAACACGCATATAACTTTATATTGGGCAGCTGCTATAATTATGTCTTGTATATTCACCTTCAACTTTTGCAAGTCTGCGAGATCCATTGAACTATCCGCCATTACTCTATCGCACTGTTACCCGGATGAATAAGGACCTTTACACCACCTGGCGAACAGTTCAGGTAACAGGTCAAATTCGACCACGGTCGAATGCCTGTCAATTTTGTAAAATTAACATAGTCTTACGTCTACGATTAAACATATTCACCTAATTTGTATATTGGATGGTTAAATGTAGAAAAAATTATAATGTCATAATATTATAAACGTCTCTGGGTTGGGTTTAAGTTGATTGGTTACAGTTACAGTTGCACAGTAACAATTACGCAATTAAATTTCTGAAAGTTGCGGGCAAAATAAAAATTTATAATTTACGAAGATAAAAAAGAGATTAATTAAAGTTAATCTACAAGTTGACGAATTCATAGGCAAATAAATTATATGGTGTGAAAAATATATCCTGTAAAAGTCGACCCTCCGCAAATAAATTCCATACTTGTTTCTCCTACAAGTGCCGCAGTTGTTCGACGAGGTGCGGCATTTATAGGCCTTTCCAAAGAAAAGTGTGATCTTGATCCCTTTTCGGCCACACTGCTGAAAACACGTTTTTATTAAATGTTTAACTCAATAACAATATAACGAATGCATCGCAATATTCAGGCCTGTTTCCGGACGATTCGACTTCTAACAAACGCATGTCAACCCACGTCTCCGCCTAATTTAAGATGCCCTGCAGTTACGTACATATTTCTAATCTAAGCACACTAGGTCAAAACGCATGTCGGCACAATCAACTTACAAACATCTACATCATACACAGAATCTGCATATCACATTTTAACTCGATCTACATATGAACAAACGTAAAGTTACACGAAACTATATAACAGTTAACAAGTTCAGAGCCGTACGTTGTCGCAATTAAGCATAATTCAGATCTGTGCATTGTCACAAGTTCAGATCAGTGGCTTGTCGCAAGTTCAGACCAACCATAATCCACCTGATTAGCCAGAAACTTTCACAGGTGACCTAGAACATGAAGTATCACCAAAGGCGACGATGTAGCTGATGTTGATCAAGAACATTCTAAAGGATGCTTTCGCCAATGTAGAGGTATTGCTTTGTACATATCGGACTTTGATGTTTATGATAATAACTGCAGCGGAGAGAGGTCTTTTTCCAAGTTGAATCTGACCAAGAATGAGCACCTATCCACAATGAGCCAGAACAGCTAGACTGCTTCATCTGACTAAGCTCAGTACGGAATGGGACGTCATGTGCCTGATTATTGTTGAGAATATTTAATCGGAATTCATTGCTGCCAACAAGCGCATACATACATAATTGTTTGAGAAAGTTCAACAGCTGGACAATCAGATCTGACTATTCATATCAACACATCTACTCTAGAACCGTTGGTAACTAATTTGGTGCAAAGTATTTGGACATAATAGTTCAGACATGTGCATTCTTGCAAATTCAGAACCGTCCCTAGTAAGTTCAGACCCGTGACCAGGGCCGTCTTAAGAATATTTGAGGCCCCCGGGGAAAATAATGTACTGGGGCTCCTACCCCCTCGCCCCCAACACATTAAAATTAAGTTTTTTAACTGGGAAATTTGCGACATTTCATTGCAGAAAATTGCTTTATAATTGGCTGAAAGTCTATGTTTTTGAAGATGTCGCTTTCAATGCACACGAGGGAAAGCAGATTTAACCGATGCTGTCCCATTGTGCTGCGAAGATGATTCTTTGTAAGTTTTAACCTGGAAAATGAACGCAGTTGGTCACCATCATGCACATAAATATTCTGAGTGCGATTTCAACATTGGGAAACACAGGTTTCAACTTATCTGAAATGAGTTTGCTGTACATGTCTGGAAGAGTCTTGCATTCTTCATCGTGGACAATGTAGTGCTTGAATTGCTTGCATTCATTGAGTAATTCGTTGTAATCAAGATCTTCATGATAAGCATTAGCCAATTTTTCACACCTTTGACTAAGGCTAAGCTCATTACAGTCAATTGTTTTTAATTGGCCGAAGAAGGAAAACATATTTCCAATACTTTCGTAGGCTTCTGCACGTTTAGTCAGATGAGAGTTCAGAGAGTCCAGAATAGAAAGGTATGTTTCCACCTTGAATTTTTTACTTTCGTTGAGAAGTATCTGTTCCGCTGACCCATCATGTCTGGTAGGACGCACACTTCGCTTTCTTGCACGTTTGTCTCCATCGCTATATTTCGAATCTGGACACCTGCTTTTAGCCTTCGCTTCATACTCACTGAATTTGTCTCTCATTTCCTGAAGATAGGCTTTCAGAGACTTGAGGAGATCAATGGCAACAAGTTGAGGAGAGTTGAGGAGATCAATGGCAACAAGTTGAGGAGACTTGAGGAGATCAATGGCAACAATTTGAGGAGACTTGAGGAGATCAATGGCAACAAGTTGAGGAGAGTTGAGGAGATCAATGGCAACAAGTTGAGGAGACTTGAGGAGATCAATGGCAACAAGTTGAGGAGAGTTGAGGAGATCAATGGCAACAAGTTGAGGAGACTTGAGGAGATCAATGGCAACAAGTTGAGGAGAGTTGAGGAGATCAATGGCAACAAGTTGAGGAGAGTTGAGGAGATCAATGGCAACAAGTTGAGGAGATCAATGGCAACACGTTGAGGAGACTTGAGGAGATCAATGGCAACAAGTTGAGGAGAGTTGAGGAGATCAATGGCAACAAGTTGAGGAGACTTGAGGAGATCAATGGCAACAAGTTGAGGAGAGTTGAGGAGATCAATGGCAACAAGTTGAGGAGACTTGAGGAGATCAATGGCAACAAGTTGAGGAGACTTGAGGAGATCAATGGCAACAAGTTGAGAAGAGTTGAGGAGATCAATGGCAACAAGTTGAGGAGAGTTGAGGAGATCAATGGCAACAAGTTGAGGAGAGTTGAGGAGATCAATGGCAACAAGTTGAGGAGAGTTGAGGAGATCAATGGCAACAAGTTGAGGAGACTTGAGGAGACCAATGGCAACAAGTTGAGGAGACTTGAGGAGATCAATGGCAACAAGTTGAGGAGACTTGAGGAGATCAATGGCAACAAGTTGAGGAGACTTGAGGAGATCAATGGCAACAAGTTGAGGAGACTTGAGGAGATCAATGGCAACAAGTTGAGGAAAGTTGAGGAGATCAATGGCAACAAGTTGAGGAGACTTGAGGAGATCAATGGCAACAAGTTGAGGAGACTTGAGGAGATCAATGGCAACAAGTTGAGGAGACTTGAGGAGATCAATGGCAACAAGTTGAGGAGACTTGAGGAGATCAATGGCAACAAGTATGTCCACATCTTTTGACCGCAAAATTCTACTTGTTTTTGTTCACTCTTTCCAGAATGTCATACCAAAGAATTTTTAAAAAGATAGTCTCTAGCTTCTCCATTTTCTTGCTCAATCCTTCTGCCTCGCGTCTTGTGTTCCACTCCTGATCAGCGTCAACTGCAAGAGCACCTCCACGAAGAGCAGTGACAGCATCGAAACGTGCTGACCATCTCGTGCCAGAGAGACACTTAACCACAATATGATTCTTTCCCAAGGATGACGTCAGAACATTCCAGCGATGTGTGGAAGCCGCGAAAAAGGAATACAAACGCTGAACAAAGTCAAAGAAGGAGACAACCTGTGGACCACACTCTGCCGCTTTTACTCCCACCAAGTTCAGACTGTGTCCAGCACAAGGAATATAGATAGCAAATTCATTTAGTTCACGGATCCGTGCTTGCAATCCTGTGTAGCGTCCTGACATATTTGAAGTATTGTCATAAGACTGACCACAGCAGTTTGATAACGGAATGTTGTTCTCTTGCAGAAACTCTACAACCGTGTCTGCTAAATTCTTCGCCCCGTGAGAAAAGATGGGGATGAATTTGAGGAAACGTTCTACCGGTTCACTTCCACGAATGTACCGGACAGTAAATGTCAGTTGATCAATATGCGAGATGTCCGGAGTGGAATCGACACTTATTGAATAATACTTTGACTCTTTGATTTCTTCCAGAATTGCACAAAATACCTGTTGTCCCATTATTTCAATAAATTCTTCACAAATGTTTGCCGATAGATATGATGGGTTTCCCTTTCCAGCATTTCCGTACACTTTTAAATGTTCTTCCAAAAAAGGGTCAAACTCATTCAATAGTTCTAGAATGCCAAGAAAGTTTCCGTTTTTTGAGGAGCCAATAGTTTTATTCTCCCCTCGAAATGCCAAACCTCTGGAGGCAAGAAAGCGGTTAACAGAAACCACACGCTTTAACACTTTATGCCAGTACTCCTTTTGTGAACGATGCTGACTTAGGAATACAGAATCCACACAATCACTTTCTTTGTGCCGAATCGAATATTCCAACAGGCACCTGCGATGTCCTTCTCCATTTTCGTGCTCTGCAACGACATTGCTGTGTTTCCAATCATTGAATCCTGATGTTGCGAAAGGAGATTCTTTCTTGGACAATAGACGACATAGAAAGCAATACAAACAACCTATGAATTGTGAATATAGCAGCCATTCGCGTTTTATAAACTCGCCATTCCGCAGTTCACGTTTGAATAATGTGTTTGTTAAATATTTTGTCTGTGTTTTTTCTCCTTCACCAAACACACGGCGGGAGTTCGAAAAGTCGCAATCGTGATTTTGACATGTTGTCGGCCCATTGAAAATCCAGTGGTCTACTGTAACAGTATCTTTCGTGTTCCATAGTCCTAGATCTGTCAGAGCGTGATCGTAAATCACATTCACATTCTCTGTTACCGTTGCGGATTCGTGTATTTCTTGTAGTAGTTCAGTAGGAGAAGGAGCTTGTGTATCTGGAACTGGGGGATCAGATGAAGAAGTGCTGCAGGAGTGGAAGTAAGTGTTGATGCTGTATCCAGATCAGGAGCAGTAGCTGTTGCAGCAGGGGTGAACCAAGCCGACAACTTTGAAAGTTTGCTAAGTTTTCCTTTTCTCTCTGCAGCTCTTTTCCTCTTCTGTGCTCCACTAGCATATATACGCTTCATTTCTGTTAAAACAAGATGCAAAATTATAATTTACAAAAATTATGCAGTTTTGATGCAGCATTAAAGGTATATATGCCCTTATTTTGCATAAAATTGCCTATTGTATTGGGGCAAACATCATTTCCGAACTGCTCTTTAACCTTTTTTGCCAATTCAACATATGTTATAAAATGGTTATCATCATATAACCCCATAATATATTTTTGATGCTCATCCAAAAGACAACATTTACGGCCAGAACCCACAAGCCTATTTAAACTGCCTGTTCTTTTGTACTTTATGATGGCAAATAATACGGTTGACTTGGGTATCCCCTGATTTTGCTTATTTCCGCAACTGTCATTTTTTTTGGAGTAGTCATCCAAAACAAGCAGGTATTTGTCACTGTATGCCATTTAGGGTGATAAATGGCACGCAAAATAACCGGATTTTGGCGGGAAAGGTATGTTTGAATTTTGCCAAATTTTTTTCAGCTACCGAATACTTTTTACCAAAAAATTAACAACAAATTTTTTTTTATAAAAACTAGATCAACATAAAAAGAAGATATTTAATAATTAATATTTTTGTTAATAATTTTTTTACCAGTTCTTATTTTTGCATTTTTTGCGTGACCAAGTGAGTGTATATATTTTATAAAATTAATCATTCCATCGCCTCTAGTGTCCGGTTATTTATGGATTTGATTTTGATGGATTTTATGGCCCAGATCCGACATTCATTTTGCATACAAGGAGGCCCCGATTTCACATTAACGCCACTGCTATTTAATAATATGAACTTTAATTTTTATTTTTCAAATTGAATGTCGGGGCCCCTAAAATCGCGGGGCCCCCGGGCAACTGCCCAGTATGCCCGTGCGATAAGACGGCACTGCTCGTGCCTTGTCACAAGTTCAGACCCGTGCAATGTAAGTTCAGACGCGTGCATTATAAGTTCAGACCCGTGCATTGGAAGTTCAGACCCGTGCCTTGTTGCAAGTTCAGACCCGAACCTTGTCATAAGTTCAAGTTCGTGCATTGTAGGTTCATACAAATGCATTGTCGCAAGTTCATACACACACAAGGGTGAGACCCATACATTTTCGCATCTTCAGACCCGCGTGCCTTGTCACAAGTTCAGACACGTGCATTATCTCAATTATGTTTTGAACTCAACGAAATACGTATAATTTGGTGTTACTGGTTACCAAATCATATACTCAATGTACGTAAGTTAATGTAGGCAAGATAATGTTTACGACACAAAATGTTGGCCTGTTTCGTGGTCAGGAAGTGTAATTTTAGGCCCTATACATTGACAGCGTCAAGAAATCCCTTCTCCGTATGGAAAAAAAATTATGAAGCACACATACAAACTGTTTGAATGGAATATGGCTTCCAAAGCGTGGCCGATTTATAGCGCCGAGACATCTAGGTCTATGTGTTACGTTGTTTCCGTGTGCATAAAGAATTATGCTGCTGGCTCATTTGACACTGACTCTGCTATTGCAGAAAACATTGCACGGTCAACACATTGTTTTGTTAGTTTAACAGTAGATATACTATATATGTATGTATGTATGTATATATATAATTATATATATATATTTATATATATATTCTGTTTGTACATGTATGTGTATGGTTAATTCACGGCGGAGTGACCCCCACCGATACCATGTGAATTGTATATAAGTCAGTAGTGGTACAGATAGTACTGGTAGTGGGTAGCTGATAGGCATGATTTACTAATTATGTGTAAACACCTTTTGGGGGCCGGCATGCTTGCTGAGATTATTGGATGTATCTTATTTTGATGGTGTATGCTTGCCTAATTTCATGCTCCTTAATTAATAAATCTAAATGTCATTCTTTGGCCTATTTCAATCTACGCTGGACTTGTGTTGTTATTTTGCATAAATATATATATATATATATATATATATATATATATATAAATATATATATATATATATATAATTATATGTGTATATATGTATGTATGTATGTATATATATATATATATATATATATATATATATATATATATATATATATATATATATATATATATATATATATATATATATATATATATATATATATATATATATATATATATATATATATATTATATATATAATATATATATATATATAATTATAATTATATATATACATATCGAGTACAGAACTAACCTGATATATAGACTACATAGTACACATTGACACGGATATGTCTAACAGTCTGCTGTACAATAGCCGAGGGAGTGAGCACATTAATAAATGTGCATATGGTATCGACAGATCACATTTTCCAGCTGCCGTTGTTAGCTAGGTATGTTTATTGTCGTGATAAGTCGCCACGGTTCGAACGATGCTGACCCAGGAATATTTGGCCACGCGAAATAGTCACAGCGTTACGTTAATGTCCGAGCTGTGCCGAGAGGTCATCGGTCGCCCAGCACACCTGGCAGCGAAACTAGGTCTCTCGTACGCAGGTGAGAGCCGCCATATCACAGGTATGTCCACGAATACTCCAATCGAAAATACCCACTCGTTTATCGACTGGTCGTTTAAATTAGCTCCATGGTTGCTGATAGAATTATTGATCGTGTGTGTGTTGTGTTCTGTCAAGTGATATTTGTATAGAAAGCAGCCAGTCCGACGGTTGAACGAGAACGCATGATAAAATGTGTACAGTCTGAATGTGTCGCTGGCTAACCGCCGGACCTTTGTGTCGTGTGCCTTCAAACTACAGGTACAATGAGTGTAGTGATGGAACCCCTGGCGTTTTCTCAGTAACCGACGCTATCGGGATAAAGATATAGGCATGATACGATGAAAGCAAGTTACAGTAGTTATAGCTGTTTTACTCTGTGCGGTTTAACTTAGACATTTAAACGGGTGATGTCAGAACGTGAAACAACAACAGCTTGACCTAGTCACGGTCAATGAACACTGGATATGCTTGCTGAATACACGGGTATGTGTCATTGTTGGAAGTTTTCCAACGGCTTAAAGTATATTTCGAACATCTAACAGTATGGATTCCGTCGCTACTGCACGATTTTGTTATGTAGATGGATAGAATTTTTACCTGTATGGTGACATCAGTTATGACAACATGGCCGCCCTATTAATAGTTATTTCGTTTGACTTGGTGGAGAAATGTAATAGCAAAATTAGCACCTAAATATTATCACCAGGCTATAACGGTGCCTCTATGTGTGTGCATATGTTTGACCCGAATGAAATTATGACGAATCCGTGCCTGTCATTCTACAAGGACAAGACAAACCGTATTGTTTACTAACACTTCACACCACCATTCAAACACGACCTGATACTGGGAGGTGGAGCAACGTTGTTTCAGTGGTGTTCTCTGACTTTTGGCGTGAAACAACAGCCTTGGGGAGACTAACGCGCACCTTTGTATTTTGTGCGTCGAGAACACGCGTAGGAATGTGATACCTGAGTGGACCCCACCTGAGTGTGACCTACTTAGACGGCTTCTATGTCATCGCAGCCCCAGTGACCTACACTGGAGCAATTAATTGACACACTAATTTATTTGATTAAACAACGCAAGTTAATAACTTCACACGCGCTTAATCGGCTCAATTTGATAAATGAAGTAGGTTCTGCCTCCGTACAGTAGCAATTATAGCGAAACTTTCATTATAACGTACATTTATAGTTTTTTAATTATATAATTTATTTTCTTATGTCAGCAAATGATGGTGGTTTTTGTTAAATGGGTCTAGGTCTCGATTGCCCTACAGTGCACTCATGAAGTAGAACCCCACCCCCATTGTGTCCAGTTGGACCAGTGACCACACGAGGGGCTAACATTGCCTTGTTTGTTGTGGCTGCACGCTTAATTGTTTGCTAATTTCAACTACTGTGCAGTGGATTCCATTACACAGAGGTCTTTTGTCACGAGACTGACGGGAACTAAACAACTTGGTCAGGGTGCTGATTTTACCGCATCTGCAAATAAAGCAGCTTTAAAATTGACTGGAAGTGTGGTAACCTTGTATTATATACCGTTTTTTGTGGACGTAGCAACATGACATTGAATCATTTGGAATGACCGAATGGACTAGTCATGAAGTATTACTATGACTGTACTTGCTAGGTACACAGGAAGGCGGTCACACCGGTTAAATACCGAATCAATAATGTTATTGTCTCAACATATGACAGGTGTGTAATTATGTAATGTTAATGCATCGCCCTACTAAATCCCGCTGTTGGGTTGGATTCGTGCTAATAGTCCATCATGTTATCTAACTGATTTTACCGATTCAGTGCAAATACGTAACACAATGGAAGGCTTTCTTATTGATCTAACGTGCCCAATCTTAATGTGCAGGTAATATGAATTAATGCCAGAAATTACTGATTATACTGTCCGACTTTTTTGTATATGGTAAAATGTTAACAGCACATGTTGTAGTTGAACACCTCGGTGGCAAACCAATCAAACACAAAAGTAACACGTCACGATTGGTCAATAAGTAAGACATGTGTTACTGTCAATGCCTTTGAGAGAATTTAATCACAATCTGGTTGAAATGTGTTATACATTTGACGAAAAACTAATTGTTCTCAGATTTAATTGAATACCAACTTGGACAAATAAATGCTCTTTACGAACCAAGACGGAATAGTCAGGAAGAATTGTCAATGCCCAATAACCCCCTGTAGACTTGTATTCTGACATTATAAGTCCTATGTTCCAAATCCAAATAAACACACAGCGTCGTGAATGTATTTGATGTTGTAAGTAGTAGCTAGTAGCTAGTAATCATTGGATGCCATGTCCGAATACGTTGGTCATGTTTGTACGAGTCCAGACCCACAGCTCAGCTGGTTGATATACATTTAAGCTGGTTAGTATAGTAGTGTTGTCTCCAGATAAGAAATGAAAATTGTACATCCTGTCACATTTGACCCTTTGCTGTGGACACTCCAACAATACTAATATTATGTTTTATGACAGTGGTCTTTGTTGAGTCACGGTATGTGTATACATACAGCGACCCAAAACTAGTGTCTCTGTTCGACATTGTCTACATGTTGTTGTTGTTGTCTCTGTTCGACATTGTCTACATGTTGTTGTTGTTGTCTCTGTTCGACATTGTCTACATGTTGTTGTTGTTGTTGTCTCTGTTCGACATTGTCTACATGTTGTTGTTGTTGTCTCTGTTCGACATTGTCTACATGTTGTTGTTGTTGTCTCTGTTCGACATTGTCTACATGTTGTTGTTGTTGTCTCTGTTCGACATTGTCTACATGTTGTTGTTGTTGTCTCTGTTCGACATTGTCTACATGTTGTTGTTGTTGTCTCTGTTCGACATTGTCTACATGTTGTTGTTGTTGTCTCTGTTCGACATTGTCTACATGTTGTTGTTGTTGTTGTCTCTGTTCGACATTGTCTACATGTTGTTGTTGTTGTCTCTGTTCGACATTGTCTACATGTTGTTGTTGTTGTCTCTGTTCGACATTGTCTACATGTTGTTGTTGTTGTCTCTGTTCGACATTGTCTACATGTTGTTGTTGTTGTTGTCTCTGTTCGACATTGTCTACATGTTGTTGTTGTTGTTGTCTCTGTTCGACATTGTCTACATGTTGTTGTTGTTGTTGTCTCTGTTCGACATTGTCTACATGTTGTTGTTGTTATTATTATTATTATGGTTTTCGGTAACTGGTTTTTGTAATTTATTATAGTTTTATTACTTATTAATAATGCAAGTGATAAAACAACACAGAAGAGAGATATTTTGTGAGAACAGTTTAGCTTGTCCATGGTGGACTCGTGAGAACCGAAGTCAGACGAAGTTTCATGACTTAAACCACTCGTTCCGCCTAATTACCCCCCTCCCGCTGTCCATGTTGGTCAACGTGACCCCAATTGTCAGGCTACATTTACAACAACAACGTCGGGACAGTTACATTTATGGTATGTCGCATAAGGGTCGATAACTTATGTAGTGTCTAATATCACCAATTTGCCCAAGTACGTGGGATTTAACTGCTGTCTACTGCCCACAATCTATTTATAGGGCCATATCACACACCACAAATAGTGATTTGGAAGAAAATAATGCCATAGTGCTCATGCATTTCTATTTTGGTTATGCACAGGCAAGATACTGAAATGTGCGGAACTTAATTTACACGTACCAGGATAGATTGACACCATTACAATTAATTATAGTTTAATAACATTTGATAGTTAAAAAAAATCGCTACACTCTAGTGGTACTCGTGCGGACGGGGAGGCATTACATTATGAGTCTTTTTGTTGGCGTGAGTGCAGAAAATATTGTTGGGTGGAAAGGCTACTTGGGTAATGAGAACGATAATTTGAAAGTTCGAGTAATATTTAATTGGCATTGTATTCATGATTGTGCTATATATACAAACACTTATTTCCAGTTGTGCTCCCAGTAAAGAGTCGTGGTTCTATATAAATAGTACCTTAATTTTTAAATAGTTTTAATATATGATATTTGTTTGGACTAAATAAATTACAGCTTTGTTATAAAACGTGCTATTTCCGTTACCGAGCAGAATAGTATCACCATCACTGTTTACTAACGTATGACATTCAACTGCTCAGTCAGATGTATGACATAATATTTATGTGAAACGCGTGTCCCAATCCTTGCAAAAGTTGTTAGTAAGTTGTTAGTAAGTTGTTAGTAAGCCTCTTATTAATCCCTCCATCTACTTTCCAATCTTATGTAATGAGAAATAGTTTGTATTGTGTCCAGTATTTTACAAGCCTGTTTGTTATGTTTCAGAAGTGACGAACCTCGAACGATATACACTGTAACTGACACCTTCCCTCCCGACGACTACCGACTGTTCCATCCGACGCCATGTCGACCACCGGCGTGTCCCGCTCGCTGGCCGGCGTCTCTCGCTCCACGGCCGCCAACCTCGAGATTCAGCAGCGCCAGCGCTACCTGGCGCGACGCACCATGGCCAGGCGTCCGTCACGCATCCAGCCCGCCGTCATCATCGTTATGGTGCTCTCTCTCGGGCTCTTCTTCATCGGTCTCATCATGACCATCATAGCCCACTGGCCTGGCTACTCGACTGTCGGCAGTAACCCGCTCGAGGTGGCCGGACCAATACTGCTGGTTGTTGGCGTCATCGCGTTCGCCCTCGGCATCTTCCTCGTGTGTCGCCGCAACACAACAAACAAGCACAAGTGGGAACGCGCCATCTCGGAGCGCACCATGTCAAGAACGTACGTTCTAGCTCATCTACTCACAGTAACAACTATAGTGCTTCTGTAGTGTCAGCTGTCAATCATCCAATGTTATGTTGTAATGTCTTAGCCCTCTTCGTATCATATTTGATGAATTAGTCACTAGGTGTGTTATCCAAGAACTCCGTCCAAGTTGGGTTCTCTCTGCTTCAGCACTCCTTCTGCGTGTCCATTTTGGCCTTCCTTTTTCCATTTACCTTCAAGGACCCAAGTAGATGCTTTTTGTGTTGTTTTCACATCACTCCTATCTGTGTGGCTTATTCATCTACATCTCCTGATTTTGATGATTTCTTATATTAGTGGCATATGTTGTATCGTCTGTAGTCGTTAATGGGTCGGGCAAAGTGGGACTATGGTATAGTTGTGGTGGCCGTCTTTGCCCACAATTGTCATTGACGTAGCTAGAACGTTCTTAGTTAGTTCGATGGGAGCAAAAGTTCTCCACTGTGTCCTGTTTTTTAACCATCTTCGTGAATTCGTTTGAGTAACCAATCTTTTAAGTTTCTGCTTCGACGACTCGCAACCAAATGTTTCTAGGCCGTCCTCTTTTTCTCTTTCATTGGGGTTCCACGTGATTGTCTGATTATACTTGTTTTCTTAGTATGTTGTTGTTGCTTTCCTCCTTTCCCTGTAGTTCTGGGTGATTCTGGCACCGATACCGGTCGTCGAATTCGGTGCTAGTATGTGACTGACAAATCCACCTCAATTTTCTCTTCTTGATTTTCTTCTCTACTGCAATGAGTTTGGTTCTTTCCTAGAGTAGCAACACTTTCACAACAAGTATGATCGTGTTTGTGTCCATAACAATAACATATCAAGCACCAGGTCGGAGGTATATGGCGTCCCTATAACAGCCCCAATGTAAGTGTAACCATTTCAATCAAAATGTCCGCCATTTTAAAACATCTATGCGGGGACCGTAGGGGGACTTCATGCATTGGTTAGGTCTGCTGCGGAATAATTTACGTATACTAATAGTGGTGTTACTACTGTCGCAACATTTATTTATTTATTTTATTATTACTAACATATTGATATCATTAATGAACCTGCAGACTCGCCTGGTGTGGAGCAAAAGGGTTGGAGCGTCTGCTGGGGTGAGGGGTGGAGGGTCTGCTGGGGTGAATGGTGGAGGGTCTGCCGAGATCAGGGGTGGAGAGTCTGCTGTGGTCAGGGGCGGAGGGTCTGCTTGGATCAGGAGGTGGAGGGTTTGTTGGGATCAGGGATGGATGGTCTGCTGGGATCAGAGGTGGAGGATCTGCTGGGGGTGAAGGGTGTATGGTCTGCTGGTGGTGAGGGATAGAGGGTCTGCTGAGATCAGAGGTGGAGGCTCTGCTGGGTTTAGGGTCTGCTGGAGTTAGGGTGGAGGAATTGCTGGGTTGAAGGTCTGCATTGGAATGATGGGTGGAGGGTCTGCTGGGGTGAGGGGTGGAGGGTCTGCTGGTGTGGAGGGTCTAACGACGTACTTCCTGCGTTGTTTCAGCTCTGTGTACCCCGGCCTTTAACCACGCCGTGTTGGTGTTGCAGCACCTTGGGCGGCCTGAGTACGATCTCGGGGCCTGGCCTGGCCCGTACGCCGTCCATAGACGCCAAGCCGGGCAAGGGCATCCTCAAGAAGACATCGTCAACGTCGACCTCAGGCACCGGCCGGGGGTTCGCCGAGGGCGACTCAGGCGTGGCAGCGACGAACAACGTCAGCTACGAGCGCGACAGCGACAGTTCTCTCGGATCGGCCGGACGCTTCGAGGGCTATCGCATCGAGTCGTTGCCCGACCCCATGGGCCGCGGTGGCATGCGGAACGGCGGTGGCCCGATCGAACACAGCAGCGACACGGAGCAGCCGGCCACCATACCGCAGCCTGTGCGTCAGATCGCTCGCCCGCACATGGATAAGCAGGCCCGCAGTCGCGCCGAGTCGGCCGCCATGCAGGCAACGGCCAACCCAGCCTACTCTCACCCGCGAGGCGACTGGCACGAACCCGTCGGGCAACGCCCCGAGAAGCAGCGCAGCATGAAGAACTACTCGGACGAAGGCTACGACATGTACGGCCCGAATGTTGCCCAACAGCAGCAGCACCAGCAGCAGCGCCCCCTGTCGGGCTCGCAGAACCGCGCCTACGCCGATGATAATCAACAGCCCCGGCAGCAGAAACTAGAGCCGCAGTACGCGCAGGTACAACGTCAACCGCAGCCACAGTACGAACAGCAACACTACCAGCAACAACAGCATCAGCAGCCGCTACGCATAAACATTAAAGCCCAGCCTGGAACATCGGTTCACATAACGCCGGGGGCTCACCCTGCGTCAGCTATGCCACCGAGAGATCGCTCGTCATCTGTCGAGACTGAGATTTAAACACGTCAACGGAACTACCAACAACACGCCATCAAGTCGGCGGTGAAGCTCGGAGGCTGCACTGAAACACGCTGGTAAAAATATCAGCGAAACGTCTTCTTCGTTTTGAGTCGTACAATTTGGTGATGAAGATCTAAGCTACGAATTTGCTCACCGAGTTTGCCGTGGTTACAGTTTGCCGTGGTTACAGTTTGCCGTGGTTACAGTTTGCCGTGGTTACAGTTCCTCAACACGGACTCGGGTGATGTTTGTGTACGGCGTCGTGTGACGTCACGGTTGGCTGCCACTTCTAGTCGAAGCACGGGGTGCAACGTGTAAAGGAATCGACTATCTTGACCAGTGCTTCGTGTCTGTCGCGCTAATCCTGTCCCGCGCCTCACTGTGTGACGTTACGACAACTTTTTGGATGCCAAACCCGGCCATGCACGTTCTATGGGTTAATGCTTTTAGAGGCTTCTCGTCACGATTTTATCACACTGCTAATTTGCAGTGGTTTTTAAACGGTTTTTATAAGTTCACATTGTCTGTTAGATATTGGTGAAATTATTAATCAGTAATGCACACGCACGCAGACACTCTCGCAAACACACGCACAATCATACACACATTTCATGTCAAGGACGTGCTCCTATGTTGGTTTACCTGTCATGCGTGGGATAAAATAAAACCGTTGTGGAATTATGTCATAAAGCAAATATATGTAATTTTAACGAATTTCCAAAGTGAAACGGAAGATTTTGGTAACGGTTGTTGTAAGCCAAAGTTTGCGGGGCGTGAATTGCCAGTGAACGTTTTCTACGGACCAATGATTGTGGTCTTAGAACATGTATAACGCAGGTGCAGCTCCTCTGATCGAGGTAATGCTGTGGTGTTTTAATGCATATGTACATATTATAAGTAATATGGTGAATGTATCCGACTGTTGTACACAGTTAGTAGGTAGTGTAGACACTTGTGACATTGTGTAGTGTAGACACTTGTGACATTGTGTAGTGTAGACACTTGTGACATTGTGTAGTGTATTATCATATCGAGTGTTTTATAAGAGGAAAGAGGTTCCGCGTGAGCGTTTTTCATGACAATTACCAGGTACACCCATTTTATGTAAACACCGCATGTGAAATGTATTTTACTATGACTGAATTTTCAATACTGTTAGTGGAAAATCGTAATGAATGACCGTTTTCTACATATTTTATCTATACTATATATATATATATATATACAGTAAACTGCTTACTAAAAGAAGTCGTTTTTATTTTTGGAAACTTATTTTTAGATTCGCTGATTGCGATAGAAACTAGAATAGGGAGTGTATAAACAAATGCTGTCATGGACAGTTTTGTATGGTTTGACGTAATCAAGTGTCAGTTTTCAGAATTGTTGAAAATATTCTCGAAATCTTCGCATAGTCAACCGAAATCGGCCTGCCGCACAGTCGCTGCGGGTTCACAATCTCCGTTGACGCCATTAAACATTGATTCTGATGTTGAAATGTGTTCTGTACTGTACTGTACTGTACTGTTCTCCTCAATGGTTGGCTAGACACGGAAAAGACACTCGAATCCAGCAACATAATTACTTAAACAATGAGCATTCAAAATATTGAAAGACAGCCTTTTATAATAAGCCCATATATTATTAAATAAGATGACATACATTCCAACGTTATGTGCTCCATATGGGAAGTGGACAAAGCTTATCGAGAGTCCAATGTGCGCGCGTGCGCGCGTCATTTTAAATATATATTCATACTGTTATGACTATCCCATTTTTAAAGCTGGGGATTAGGTCTACATTTTTTTAAGTATCTACTATCAGCCCTCATCACACCAGCTGTAAGACTTGACAACTGCCGACTGATCTCTTTCATCACAGGAGTCACTCGATGGAACAATTTGAAACGTTTTCTAGAACATGATTAATCTTTGTACTCCGGTTACAAATGTACTACGTGATTTCTCAGGGAGTTTCTGACAATATCGAAATGTCTACACTTCATAATGGATTTAACAATAGTTAATTGTGGGCTCCCGCCAGCTTGGCAATAAAAAATTACGCAAATGTTATGCACTGAATGGCTATAGTTTTGCCAAGGCTAGGGACTTGATTGTATTAGTTGCCCGTATACCAAACAACACCCTCGGTAAGAGGTAACGTCTCAATGCGCCACGCAGAACATTAAGTTGCGTGTAAAAAATACGTCCTAGCGGTGGGTGCAGAAGTTGTTTAACATGCACACATGCACGTGTTGCAATGCTTAATACGTTTCAGTCACGTGGGTTAAGACATTCAAACTATCATATAGCTGAACGGTAGATAACATGTTGCCTTGAACACGTTCATTCACAGCAGATCCAGCTGAGTTGTTGTATGTTCAACAATTAACTTCTTTCTTCAGCCAAACGAATATGAATAATAGACTAACAGTGTCGTCATCACCAAAGTTGGCACATTGATAGACACGTGCACCGTCAAGTAATTACTGGACGCAACACAGGAAACCAAATGCAATAAAGCTAACACAGTGATACAGAGTAAACACACTGAGCACATTTATTATGCAGTTTCTAAAGTGTGATTTCATGTAGTAAATGTTTTTACCCAGCCCATATTTGCTACATGTGGTAGATGACTTTCACACAAACTTTTATATTCTTAACATGAAGACAAAATCACAAAGGTTACCACAACCACTTATTTTTATTTATTCTGTCCAATTTTATGCCATTTAAATTTACTTTCAATTGTAATTTTTGCAGCTAAAAAATCGACCAGTATATGTTAACACATTCAACGTTAAAAAAAAATGGAATTTTGCTGTTGGTATTTTCATCAAGACCCCATCATATAGTAAATTTGAGCAACAAAGTTCAAATGTTAAAAAATATGTGAATATCTGAACAAATTCATAACATAATTAATGTTAAAGATTAATACTAATCACTCTGTACACAGCGAAACCAAGGAGGCTTTTACATCAGCAAATACTGGCCCAATCTGATGAATTGAGATGATGACCGATATTTCCCACACGTTTTGATGAAATGTCATATATACAACCTACACCAACTGTAAATTATTATCTTGATTGACATTTAATTGCTACGCTAAAGGGAATAACAACAACAATTGCTTGAAATCATATCATATTACATCTTGTAGAATATTTCCATTTCCACAGCACATAAACATTCATTAGAATTCCATTAATTAATAATTCCAAATAATACTCTGTTCTACCAGCCTGTCCCGATTATGCATATTTTTCGTGCACTTATCGGCAAGCTTCGACGTGACGTCACTGATGATTAGGTTAGTGCTACCAGTCTGGGACTTTCCATTCATTCACCCTACCGTTGACAACGATAGCGGTTGTTAAGAAGTGAGCGTCAGAATGGTTTATTGTGCGGCATTTTATTGTAATGCAAACAGTAGTAAGAATAAAGTAACATGGAGTTGGTTTAAGTTCCCTACGGCGCTAACTTTGTTTTAAAAAGCAAACGTCAAGTCGACGAAGCACAGCCGGTTTTCTCGCTTTGAGAAAACCTGTTTCGACTGCGATCCGGACCAGATAAGGTGGTAGCCCTGGGTTATCCGGGTCCTAAAATCTCTTTGAAAGAGGATGATGTGCCCACATTATTCCCAGTAGTGGAAGCTATGTTGATGCCACTAATCCGTAGAACGTGGACGACCAAGGTCCATCTAGGATCGAAGCGAGCTGTCGTGATTATTTTTTATTCAATCAAATACAGAGCAATGACAGTGATAAGCGATTATTGTATTGTGAATACAACGGAGCCACGTGCATATTGCTTTTGATCTATGCAGTGTTTTTCGTTAGATCATTTTGAATGTGAAGCATGGTCTTTTATTCACACCTGCTCACTGTACGAAACAGACAAAGCATTGTGCTTCAACAGTATCTAGTTAAAGTCGGCGCTACTCCTGCAATTGCAATGTTTACTTTCTGACTGAACCATGAAAACGACCACCTAGAACTGCCAAACATCTCATATTTATCATACATATCACGTGGTCAAACATTCCTCTTACTTCCATGTAACGATAAAAAAAATTACAAAAACAAAAACTATCTATATTTTCTACGCCTAGCTCCTCGAAGCTAGGCAAAGGAGATGACAAGTTTTTGTTTATTTTGATCTTTATATGGAAGTAAGAGTACTGTTTGACCACGTCACATGTGTATGTGTATAATATATATATGAGATGTTTGGCAGCTCTATGTGGTTGTTTTCATGGTTCGGTCAGAAAGTAAATAAGTTCGAAGTCAAAGGCTACTGGCCTCGTTAAACTGCTCCGAAAGAGCCGAATTCGAAGATGATTCTGCGGTATCATTTGCCGCTAGCGGGTCGAAGTCGTTACATTATACTTTTTATTTTGTAAGACTTACATCGCCACCACTCGCTATAGTAACGCGAGCGAAACTATACAGAAGCATTGCATAGAAATCACTGACTGAATGTAAACCCATATCATCACTGACGTCACAAAACCACGTCATCGCCCATCTCATTAACTTCGAATTTTACGCGTGCTTTGCGAGTTAGACGTATTAAACATGTAATTTTACCTATGAATAAATGTTTGTACTTTTTTTATTTAGGCATGTAATACATAAAAAAATTAGACTGTGTACAGAAAAAGCATTTTAGCTAGTGCCTTGTTATTATTCCCTTTAAAGGTAAAAAGTCTGATAGCTTTTATGGTATAATAAAATAATACATCTAAGACGTACGATGTGGTAGAGAGACAAAGCACAAGTTCCAGGTGAAGATTGGTGGAGCCTTTGAACATCTATTGGAACTTGGTGACAGACCAGTGGAGGAACTCTGGTTAGACTTTAAAGAGACAACAAACAGTGGGCAAAGTGGTCATGCAGTAGAGCGTCGGCTTTCGGTTGAAGGGACCGGGGTTCAAAACCACCTCTGCCGTTTCGAAGTTTGGGCAACTTCATTTACCCCACTTTGCCTGTGTCTTTCGGGAGACAGTAAAAGCTGTTGGTCCCTTCTATCTGGTGTCTGTGCCACGAGAAGTAAAAGACCCCACACAGGGAAATGGAAAAAACCTGTTGTGGACTCACATAGCTGGTGATCTCATTCTCTAGTTCGAAACTACTACCATTGGTGTAAATATCCTGACAAATGGATCCTGCCAATTATATGAAAGAAAGAACACATGAAATCACAGAGAAGGTGGTTGATTTCAGGCATAGAAAGCAAGTATTCAATGTTCCATCCATTAGGAAAGGAGAAAGGCACACACACCTACAATAGCTGAGTAATGTAACGTAATGTCCACTGTATAGTGCTGCCATCTAGTGAAAGCAAATTAAGATTAAAACGTGCTGTCACCTGGTATCACCATAACAAATAGCACTTGGTATGTTACTGTGCCTGGCCTCCCACCAAGATACCTGCTGTGGCAGTCTGTATTGCATATAGATCGTGTTATTAGACATCAGTTAATTGCTTGGTAACTTTGGAATGTAAACCCTTGTACTGCTAGCAGCGTTCAAAGACTTTGTAGAGATCGGGCAGATTAGCAATCTGAAGGAGGGTGGCATCTTCAGCAAATGTTTTTGGAGGGAGTAGGGAGGATCGGAAGGCAGGGAAGACAGCGTGTTCCACAGTCCAGCGCCAGTCAGACTGGTAAGATTTCTCTTCCAATGGCAGCTGAAACACTCAGAACATTTAGTCATTCAATTCAGCTTAGTCATTTGATATGGATACAATTATTAAAACAATGTAAAATCAATGTAAGAAGTGACTGGAAACAGCCAACAATTGGAAACTTTTATGTAACTAATTATACATACTGATAAACTACCAGGTTCTCCAGCATTAATCATGACCTTAACAAGTATGTCTACGAGACACTTAACTCTTTCCTCTGGATGTTAGATCTACAGTATTTATGAAAATTAAACCAATTATCAGTCACCTGAGTTTCTTCTGGGGAAGATGGTGGGATCCAATCCTTCTTCACTGCATAAAAGTCAGCTGTCTCCCGGGAAAATGTCTCAAAACAGTCTTTTTCCGAGTCCCAGTTCACCTGCAGGGTTTCAGGGGAAGAACAAGTAATCATGATGAAATGTGGTGTTTTTATTTGACATGCTGGAGCTAACAGCTTGGAAGACAATGCTAATCTGTGATTACTAATAACAAGCATGTAAAGCACCATCTAGGGAATGAAACTGCTCCACATACAGTACTAGAGCTGTAAATGCCACAATATAAAATCAAAACCTGAAACCTGAGAGTAGTTACCTTTGTAAAAAAAAACATACAGTGGACTCCACTTAGCAGAGTCACTTCAGGCCAGAACAATTTGATTTTATTAAGAGGCTGATTCACTGAAGCGGTGCATTTTAACACAGCGGGAATAGAGAATGATTCCATTCCAGTCAATATATTTGATTCTACTAAACAGCTGATTCTGTTATCCATAATTCTGTTAAGTAGAGTTCACTGTATTACATTTCAAAGAGAAGTCTAAAGAAGGTAACCTCAATATAATTATTATAATAAAAAAAACAAGGAAATATATTTTTGTTGAAATTTCCCTATGGTAACATGTCAGGTTTAATTATGTTATGGAATTTTGATGGTATTATGATTAACTTGACAAGTTGTTAAGCATTTAAAGGAATTTAATATTTTCAGCATATCATACTATTTGTATTTGAAAATCAGTTTCGAGAGGTACTGCAGTTTAGATGACTAATATCCTGGTTCGCTGATACCTTTTACTAGTATTACTCTGAGTTGCTTCACAAGGTGGCAGCACTGCAACATACCTCGGTGGCGAGTCGCAGGATGTACATAGGCAACGCCGACTCTAGTGGGGGTACGTAAGACTCACACAGCAACGGCAGAGTGCACAAGTCACCCTCCTACAACAACATGAGGGTGGATATGGCAAGTATGGTTGCTCATAATGCTTAGCATGATTTGTTTATCCCATTAACACTTGTCTGACTGTGAAACTAGAAGGGAACAGATCATTGTTTTACTGTCAGGTTCATGGCATATGAATAAAATGCCAGTGATTTTGGTTCCAATTAGCACTACTCCATTATTTGGAACTACAGAAAGGTGTTTGTAAGACTTACTTGTAGGCACATTTGTTGTGTGTAGTGGCTGGTGACATCACTTCACATTTAATGTGTTACTTGCGACTAATGGGTTGCAAAAACTGGCAGTGTCTACGTTATTCAATTCTATTTTAATTTATTGATTTATTGTAGCTCTATACAGCAAGTACAAACACAAAGGAAAGCAGAGAAATCTAATAACACAAAGAGACCAACAGCATAATTGTATAATGTTATACTCCCTAAATACAGATACAGTTGAATACCAAGAATGTGTGACTTTATTATTAAAACTAGTGTTGGTCTGGAAGACCCGGGTGTCTATTGGGATCTGCAGTTGTAGACCCGGAACCGTGACAGTACTGCTGAGGTACCTGACTGATCTCAAGAGAGAAGTACTCCCGCAGCATGTCTGCCTTGCCCTGAAGCAAGTTGACCACATACTGGGCCAGCTCTGTCTTTGGGCCATCCACCTCGGTCCACCCACTCTCAGCACTGTCAAGTGCCAGCATGGTCAGCTCATAGATAGACGCTGGCTCCTGCACAGGGTCGGTTACAGCCAGTCAGTGACTGGGACACGCATGCACACCCTACTGGCCCTCGTTCACAGAAACACGAGTAAGCAGGTCACCAAGGCTTTTCCTATTTACAGTCCATTATTTAATTTTGAGCCAGTGTGGCCTTACATACAACATTAGGTTATTCACACTTTCCAAAGTTATCCAATCTGATGATCAAAGTAAATTCTTTCAATGATTTTAACAAAGTAGACGGTCTTTTTTAAACAGACTGCGCATATTACTTGACTATTTACACACTACAAATGCAAACACCAACGAACGCGATGCAAGATCACCTAAATCTATTGAGGAGGCAATTTTAAGATAACTCACCGACAATCGAAGCATTCCAAAGTTACCAAAGTTGAAGATGAGAAGTTGATAGAAGAGTTCTTTGCTTAAAGAGAAACAACAATTCACTGAGTGTACAGTATGAAGTACACAGACAGACAGTATAGAGGCATAAGCAAGAATGTCTATGCTGGTTCATTCGCTACCATTGAGTATCCAATGACGACCATTATTGCGGTTTGCTCGTTTACGCATGTGACCATCAAGTCATATAAAATGGCCGTTAATTGGATAATATGCGCATCCCAACTTTAAGTGTGAGCGTCTTCTTCTAGGGGTGTGTATTCCTCATTCACTAAAAACCACCTTCCTAACAATTTGTTTGCACTGCACTGATCAAAAAACTGTTAGAGATTTAGAAAAAGGATATCTTGCGCAAGTTTCTTCAGATTTTTTTCAAACAGCATATTATATTACATAGAGTGACTGGTCCAGCAACCAGTAAACCACTAAACATACCAAGTGTTAATTGTTATGGTGTCCCCCAGGTGGCACCACATTTGAATCTCAATTTGATGCAATCCATTCGAAAGATGGCAACACTGTAAACATTCATTATTTCAAACGGAACAGCAAATTTGTGTGGGAACTTGCTTTAATTTTAAATTCATACATAAAGAGACACGCGTGCATGGTCACAGTTAGCCCTATTGAGGTGACAGCTAACCCTATTAAGGTGAGAGTTGGCCCTATTGAGATGACAGCCCTATTGAGGTGACAGTCCTATTGAGATCCTGTTGGTCGTATTGAGGTGACAGTCCTGTTATGTCCTGTTCTCATGAAAGTTAGCTGCATTCCAGTGACAGTGGCCCTATTGCGGTGACAGTTACGTCTATTGAAAGCCAGTATGATACTCACCTGAGCTTGGTCGTGTTGACGAGGTACAGTTTGGTTGACTGTTGGATAAGTGCGTGTTCTGGGCTGACACAACCAACAAATGTGTGATTCTCAAAGATTTCCCGCAGCCCTGAAATGTGATAATACTAACAATAAAACTCCAACCATGTCTAAATGTTCAAAAACCCGAGCTCAGAGATGCACTGAAACCAAAGGGTTCGAGGCAATCTTGAAATCGGTATGCAACATTAAAGTTGTGAAGGTGGATACAGAGGCCAGAGAGAAACCAGTGTAAATATGTAAATGTACTGATTGTGGGTATTCAATTATTTTTGATCCGGTGAACTATATACTATGACATAAGTGGTCCTTCGCTATATACTGACATAAGTGGTCCTTCCCTATATACTATGATATAAGTGGTCCTGCCCTACATACTATGACATAAGTGATCCTGCACTATATACTATGACATAAGGCTATTGAAATGATCAATTCTGTTGAAAATGGTATTAAAACGACAGCAAATATTACTTAAATTATTCATGCACTATATACTTCAACATCAACTAAGCCTATTTACCTTTGTGTGTCTTTTCTTCAACTTCACATCTTAAATCCAAGACACTCTTCAGACGAATTGTCTGCTTTGATGCCATTGCCCCTGAGCTATTCTTACTAAAACAACATTGGTTCAAGATTATAAAGTGAAGCGTTTATCTACAAAACACGATATATGTAGAATCAGATAAACAAAACACACTGTGTACTTTTTAGAGTCAAATAATATTTCCTGAGAAAAAAACATTAGGTTTTTTACTATAAATCATTGTTTTTGACATGTAAAATTATATATTGTACAGGTAAGACATTACATTAATGGGAATATCATTGTAGCCATTGCAGACAAAACTGTCACAAGATTTACGTAACTAAGTTGTGACTTTCGCTTATCTATAAATAAAATGTGTCATTCGAGAATACCATTTACAAAAATTCATAGCTAATACGCATTAATTCAGAATGGGTGAAATGAAAGGTTTTGATGTACATTCAGTTCCACATTATTCTGAGTCAGTTCTTTCAGAAATTTGCTTGTGTGAATCAGTCACCTAATTTAATCAAACTGCTCCGACCTGAAGTGATTCCTTTAACCAGAGTCCACTGTATCTGTCAAACTGCTCCGACCTGAAGTGATTCCTTTAAGCAGAGTCCACTGTATCTGTCAAACTGCTCCGACCTGAAGTGATTCCTTTAACCAGAGTCCACTGTATCTGTCAAACTGCTCCGACCTGAAGTGATTCCTTTAACCAGAGTCCACTGTATCTGTCAAACTGCTCCGACCTGAAGTGATTCCTTTAACCAGAGTCCACTGTATCTGTCACACTGCTCCGACCTGAAGTGATTCCTTTAACCAGAGTCCACTGTATCTGTCAAACTGCTCCGACCTGAAGTGATTCCTTTAACCAGAGTCCACTGTATCTGTCAAACTGCTCCGACCTGAAGTGATTCCTTTAAGCAGAGTCCACTGTATCTGTCACACTGCTCCGACCTGAAGTGATTCCTTTAACCAGAGTCCACTGTATCTGTCAAACTGCTCCGACCTGAAGTGATTCCTTTAAGCAGAGTCCACTGTATCTGTCACACTGCTCCGACCTGAAGTGATTCCTTTAACCAGAGTCCACTGTATCTGTCAAACTGCTCCGACCTGAAGTGATTCCTTTAAGCAGAGTCCACTGTATCTGTCAAACTGCTCCAACCTGAAGTGATTCCTTTAAGCAGAGTCCACTGTATCTGTCAAACTGCTCCGACCTGAAGTGATTCCTTTAAGCAGAGTCCACTGTATCTGTCAAACTGCTCCGACCTGAAGTGATTCCTTTAAGCAGAGTCCACTGTATCTGTCAAACTGCTCCGACCTGAAGTGATTCCTTTAACCAGAGTCCACTGTATCTGTCAAACATTTTGTAAAACTGGACTAAAAATAAAACATTTGTGACCAAACCTTGAAGAGTCACCAGATGATGTTGTTGCAATGGCAACCACATCCTGGTTGTCATCCGTACTAGTCTCCATGTCTTGTTCGTCTGTTGACAGTTGACACTTGGTGACAGATGACCCTCGTTGGAGAAAGGCATCCAGCTTCTGAGTTCTGCTGTCAGTGCGCACCATGTGATGGGCGTACACATTACCTGCATCTAAAATATTTGATAACATGTTTAACCATCTTTAACCCATTAGGCCCCAGAATTTTATTAAAACATGCTCCCCTGTTCCCCGAATTTCTGGCAAATGTCGAGCGATTTTACCTCCTTGTGTTAAAAAATCTGTAGAAAAAACTATTCAATACAGTAGTACCTGCCTTCAACGGACACTTCTGTATCCAAGCAAAAGTGTCCCTACATGGCAGGTGTCCCCTCATCGGAGGGACAGGCATGCTGGAGTGGAGGGCTGAAATAAGGCGAGTTAGGTGTTCCCATGTCTGCCACCAGGGTGCTACTAACCAACAGCGATCGCTGCCCGCTGCTCCAAGTCCAAAAACGTTGTCGAAGCCACAGCGTGCTTTCAACACTGTCTTATACGGCAATATGCAGTTTATAGAGATTATTAAATGGGTCAACTACCATCAACGTGTATTATTTTTAAATGTCACACCCTGTTTAATCGTTAACTGAATAAAATGCATGTACGTATACCGTTATGGAACTATGATGACGATGTACTGACACTACTGAACTAATAGGCCTGCGAATCGAAAATAATAACCTGCATTTGAGCAGCCGAAAACGTATATGAGTTGACACACGCAGTATGTAAGCTGATTAAACATACAAAACGACAATAGGCAGAATTAATAATCGTTTCACTTCGATTTTTAACTGATCTCGACCGAAGCATAAATTTATGATGCACCACTTAGCATCGATTCGTCGTTTCATATGCGCATGACGAATTCGTATTTTTGCGCACCGGTAGCGCCTTTGGCATGTTGGTTTCGCGTCGTTTAGATTGGAGGCATGCCATTTCACCCCAGTGTCATATTAGTACTGCATACTAAATTGCATTTAAGACTGTTTATCTGATTCTTATGCGAGGCGTATTTGTGAATCTCGATTGCAATTTCAAACCGCCTAAGCGAAGCCAACATCAGCGATTGATGTCGGCGGCAGCGCCAAACAAACAACTTGTTGACAGTCATTCATTGTCGTTGACATTGTTCACCTGTTTCTTGAGAATTGTCAAAGCAATTCTAAGTAGGTTTAAGCAGGCCCATTTGGCATTTCCCCAGGCGGCAGAAAATCGGGATCCACAACCAACAGCCTTATATAAGAATTCGCGATATAACGCTGTTTTTCCCACTACATACTGTGCTGTTTGTCCGTTGCCATTTTGGAAATAAAATATTTTGAGAAAAAAATTACGAAAATAATTATTACTGTCCGCCTTAGCAGGAACAGAAAACCAAAATATCCTGTACGCTGTCCGCGTTCAGCAGGTGTCCCCTCATCAGAGGGACATTAACATGGTAAAACAGTCCGTACATTGAGAAAGTGTCCCGACATAGCAGGTGTCCGCTCATCGGAGGGTCCGTTGAAGGCAGGTACTACTGTATTGACAATTACAATTTATTTTGAAGAGTAGTAATTTCTCCACATGCATGTATACATATAAAATGTTGACATTTGATCACAATTTGCAAAGACAAAATAGTAAGTTTGTTAAAACTTTGAAAGGTATTCTACCTTGCGACTGACATTTGACAATGATCCCATGCTATAACCCTATGCAACCCAGCGAAGAAAATGTAGTTAGCTTTGAAAAAATTATTAAATTCTTACGGTTATTTTTCAGGTTACACCATATTTTATCATGACAAATATAGAAATAATAAATTTCGAGATAGCGTGAACAAAACCCATGAAAATCAAGATTTCCGAAAGGGCAACATATGCACGGTTTATTATGGCATTCCTCTGATAATTAGCATGATCGCATTGTAGACAATGGCTTGTTGCAGTAAAATGTCTTCAGGAGTACTGATAATAAAACACACGGTTCAGAACCAAAGCTAAGGCGAAATGTGTACCGCGTCGGTCCTGAGTTAACTGTCGTAGTATTTGGCATGAACAAGAACTAATGGCAACTAATGCTTTAGTTGACAATTAAATACCATCAAGATAGTTACATTACACATTAACACTTCACGTTTCCAGTAAGATTAACTGCCCACTGCGAGATTGCAGCAACTGGATTTTTCTCAATAACAGGTATTCAACATCCTGAGTGATTGGGATATTCAGTTCAGCTGCAGATATTCAGCTCAGCTGCAGATATTCAGTTCAGCTACAAATATTCAGTTCAGCTATGGATATAAATTCAGCTACATATATTCAGTTAAGCTAGATAATCAGTTCAGCAATGGATATTAAATTCAGTTATGGACATTCGGTTCAGCTATGAATATTCAGTTCAGTTATAGATATTCGGTTCAGCTATGCATTTTCAGTTCAGTTATGTACCATTTGCTGTGGACTTGGTGTCTTTGTCAGTTGGTGTGAGGTTGGCTCCCGGCAGCAGAGCCTGGAACACACAGACGACAGTTGCCTTAACAGCAATCAGGTGTGTTTAACTGACCTCCGAGACTTGGAACAACTATTTCTATCACCTGTCTTCCTGGAAAGTCACACACAGATCAAAGGCAGCAAACATAATTTCTAGAATTTGTACATTAAAATGAATAATTAAAAGCTAAGGAATTGGTAGCTATAATTTATCATTTGTGTATATAAACAAAGCACATTATATAACAATGTTGAGACAAGATTAATTATATCATTTGTCAATTTATTCTGGATTAAAATTATATGACCAAAGCTATTCCTAGAATGACTGCACGGCTTTAAGATTTAAAAACTCACTGCTAAACATAATTAAAAGAGAGTTATCCAAACTCCAATGCGTACAACATTGCTTTGCACTTACTAAGGGTGCATCACTTCTCACCATCACTAACCCAAACTTAAATAGCTACATTGGCTACCATTCGAATTTAAGCTGTCCCCTCTTACATATCATGTTCTATCTACACAACAGCCATCCTATTTGACATGTCTCCAAATCTTTCAAATAGGCCCATGTAGCCCAGATAATTCTATTTCACAACTTTTTTTGTTTCCAGAACTGAGCTCAACCTGGGCAGACTTTCTCTGGGGCTACACCCAACATGTGGAATATCACTTTAAAATAATTAGAAACTGGAATTACTTTCCACCAAAATCTGTATGTACAGTTGAGCCTCGATATAACGGTGTGGTTGGGGTCCACGACGCGTTAGGTATTCTCATAATTGCCACCAGGGAGCTACTAAACAACAGCGATCGCCGCACCAAGTCCATGATGGCATGAACGCAGTCGAAGCCCTGTGTGCTTGCAGCACTGTCTTATACGCCAACATGCAGTTTATGGAACTTATTAAACTTATTATGCCAGCATCAACGTGTATTATTTTAAAATGTCACACCCTATTGATTCTTGAACTGAATAAAACACATGTACGAATAGATCTACTATGATGATGATGTACTGGACCAATACTGGGCAATAGGCCTACGAATCGAAAATAATAACCTGGATCCGAGCAGCCAAAAATGTATATGATTTGACAAACATAGTATGTTAGCTGATAAAACACAGAAAACGACAATAGGTAGAATTAATAATTGCTTCACTTTTCTTTCAACCTATCTCGACAGAAGCATTAATTTATTATGCACCACTTAATAGAGATTCGTCGTTTCATATGCGGATGGCGAATTCGTATTTTCACGCACCAGTAGAGCTTTGGGTTAGGAATTTGGCTTGTTGGTTTAACGTCACTGTTTATCTGATTCTTATGGGAGGCATATTTGTGAATCTCGATTGCAATTTACAAACCATCGAAGCGAAGCCAGCAACAGCAACTGATGTAGGCGACAGTGCAAAACAAACAACACATTGATTCTCGTTCATGACTATTGTTCGCCTAATGTTTCTTGAGAATTGTCAAAGCAATTCTAAGTAGGTTTAAGCAGGCCCATTTGGCATTTTCCCCTGGCGGCAGAAAATCGGGGTCCACGACCGACCGTGTTATATCCGAATCTGCGTAATAAAGGGGCGCGACTGTATCTTTTCAAAACTGCATTCTTCAAGTCTTCAGTGGTGCATTGCTTTGTTGACTTTCACACCCCCCATTCATGACATCATGCCTAACAATTCTGGTTTGTTGCACCTCTGAGCTCGGGTCAGTGAGGGTTTACGTATTATATAAAGTTCTTATTAAGTAAAGACTAGCAAACGCATTGATATGAATGAATGCATTTATAGCACATACTGCAAAGATCTGAAAACCCCTGGTCTACCCTACCTGGGTGAAGTATGTCCGGGACACATTGGAGCCAAGTAGTTTGGCCTCAACAGTTTTCTGTACACTTTCTATGATGGCCTCTTCATGGAGAAAGTGCACCTCATGCTTGGTAGGATGAACATTCACATCAACATTCTGAGGTGTGATCTCGAGACTGAAACATTCACATCAACATTCTGAGGGATGATCTCAAAACTTAAACATTCACGTCCACATTCTGCGGGGTGATCTCAAGACTGAAACAATCACGTCCACATTCTGAGGGGTGATCTCAAGACTGAAACATTCACATCAACATTCTGAGAGGTGATCTCTTGGTAATCATGAGATCAAGGCATAGAGAGTTTCTGGCTTACTTAACTCAGAAGAAAATAAAAAACTGCTGTTATTTGCATTCATTTTAAAAAGTGAAAGAGACAAATACTTTTTTAACCAACCTGAGATAGATAAAAGGATGAGTATTTTTCGGCAGGTACGCAGCATACACAGAATCAATGGCTTTCTTCAGTGTGGAAGACTCAACAAGGCGATCTACGAATGGAAGAGTGCCTTCAATTCCTTGTTTTCTATATTAATTTGTTTGGGATGAACTGTCACATTTCAAAGGGGGCATCACAATCGTGACAAAAAACTAAGTTTTAGTAAGGAACGTGACAAAGTGGCGACAGTTAGAAACATTATGGCAAAAATCATGTGCACATCAACATATTAAACAATATTCGTTGAAGTTCATGCTAAATTTCTGGGAAACAAACATCTACAGCGTTATTCTGCAATAGTTGTTACTTCACTTGTTTCAGAATACATTCGTCCTAGCGTGTTTTCTCTGTAGCTGTGTCCACAATCTGGAACAAACTCCCCATGAGTTTAAAATCATCTGAAACTATAGCTACATTCCTAAAAAAAATTTAAAATTGCAGCCCCTCGCTCTGATGATCACTTCTGCACATTTCTCTTCATGATATAATGCTTAACAATGCTGGTTTGTTGCACCTCTGAGTTCCCAAGGAATTAGGCGTTGGGCAAAGTTGTCCAGCTGTTTACACAATAAATTAATAATCTATTCACACTTTTACAAGTTGCCTGATCTAATGATCAAAGAAACGTCTTTCGATGATTTTTAACAACAGTAGACTCTTTTATGAAACCGACTGCACAGACCAACTGCACCATCATGTCAGTCTACTGGCAGAGGCCCCAAAACAGGAACATTCATGTCAAATGTTTTTGTCCTGTGATTTAACAAGATTTGCCATCCAAGCCGAAGGCCCAGATGGCAAGTGGACAAGGAAGCCATTGGCTTATCGAGAGTCCAACAATGTTCATCTACTTATAACCCGCCCTCCTGAGATATGTGTCAACCTTGTTTTTAAACATATTCACGCTGCTAGCAGTTACACAATCTGTAGACAATTTGTTCCATTCATTTATTGTCCTCTGTGAGAACGAGTGCTTCCTGATGTCCAATCTACATTGATCCTTTACTAATTTTACCTCATGTCCTCTAGTTCTGCTATCCTTCTTGAGTGAGAAAAACATATTTCTATCAATATTTTCATACCCATTCAATATCTTAAAAACTTCAATCTGATCTCCTCTTAACCTCCTTGTCTCTAGAGTTGTTAAACTACATTCTTTCAGGCGTTCTTCATAACTAAGGTCTCTAAGTTCTGGAATCATTTTAGTTGTTCTCCTTTGTATGCGTTCAAGCGTATCTATATCCTTCTTACGATATGGTCTCCATGCTTGTATACAGTATTCTAAATGAGGTCTAACTATTGCTTTATAAAGAGGTATAATTAACTTTTTTCCCTTGTACGTTATGTTTCTTCTAATCAATCCAAGAATTTGATTACCCTTTGAAGCTGCAATATCACACTGCTCTGAAACTTTCATATCAGCGCTTATTGTAACTCCTAAGTCCTTTTCTTTTACAGTAGTACCCAGAACAGTATCTCCCATTTTATAGTTTACATTCAAGTTCCCATGTCCTGTATGTAGGCATTTACATTTCCCAAAATTGAACAGCATCTGCCATTTCTCAGACCATTTCACTAATCTGTCAGTCAGCCATTGTTCTATCCAGTCAGTTATGCTATCCCCGATACCATGGGCTTTTAATTTAAGTAGTAATCTTTGATGTGGCACTTTGTCAAAAGCTTTCTGAAAATCTAAGTAGATAATATCTACTGGTGATCCCACGTCTATCCACTTAGTGATTTCTTCCAAAAAACATAACATATTTGTTAAGCATGACCTCGCTTTAAGGAATCCATGTTGAGATGAATTTAATAATTTATGCTTAACGAGGAAGTCCACCATATGGTCTTTAATTAACCTTTCTAATAATTTATAAATCACTGACGTTAAACTCACTGGTCTGTAATTCTCTGACTTATTTCTCAAACCCTTTTTAAATAATGGTATGATGTTTGCTTCTTTCCATTCAAACGGAACAACTCCCTCTTTTAATGACAAGTTAAATACTCTTGCAAGTGGTATACTGATTTGTTCTACTGTTTCCATTAGTAATTTTGGAGGAATCCCATCCACTCACGGTGATTTGTTATCCTTCATTGCCTTTATTTTCTTAGCTACCAATTCTGGAGTTACAACTAACGGACCTAAATAGTCAGATTTAGCCCCCTGAAATTTAGCATCAGCAACTGGTAATGAACTAATATCTTCTTTGGTAAACACTGAACTGAAGTAACCATTTAGGTCTTCCGCCATTAAAAACCCCTGTGATATTATATTTCCAGCACTGTCTTCTAGAGGTCCAACCTTGTCTTGTACGTTTTGTTTACTCCTCACATATGCATAAAAACTCTTGCTGTCATTTTTTATGTTACATGCTAGTTTTTGCTCATAGCTTCTTTTAGATTGTCTGATTTCAGTTGTAGCTGCATTAAGTGCCTCTTTGTATTTTGCATAGTCTTCTTCCTTTCTGGTACGCCTATAAACCCTCCACATAGTTTGTTTTACCATTGTTTTTCTAATAGCCTCTTTTGACAAGTGTTTCTTTCTACACCGTTTTCCTTGTTTTTGGAAGGGAACAAATTTATCGATGATACTCTCAATTTCATATTTTAGAATATTCCAACATTCAATTGTGGTCTTATTCATCAGCAAGTTATTCCAATCTAGCTTTGCTAAGTATTTTCTCATATCTTTGTAGTTACCTTTATGGAAGTTTCTCTTGTACGTTTTCTTATTTTTACTTTCTGATTTTACATTGATGTCAAAATGTATTTGATTATGGTCACTATTACCCAATGATTCAAATATTTTTACATTGTCCACTAATTCTTTTTGTGATGACAAAACTATATCTAATACATTTTCTCCCCTGGTTGGTTCTAGTACGTGCTGAGTAAGAAAGCTATCCTGGATTAAAAATAGAAATTGTTGGTCCTCAATCCCTGCGCTCTCTAGAGAATTCCATTGTATGTATCCATGGTTAAAATCTCCCATTATGATACATTCCCCTTTACTAACTTCCGTTATAGCGTTTTTTATTTTTGTGTTGTCCTCTTCGTTTATGTTTGGACTTCGGTAAACTAATCCAATAGTTAATTTTGAATTTCCTGAAACAATTTTGCACCAAACAGCTTCATCGCAATCTGCTTCCCTTTCTAGTTTTATTTCATAAGCCTGAATAGATTCTTTAACATATAAAATAACTCCCCCGCCCCTTCTTCCTATTCGATCTTTCCTAAACATTACATATCCTGTCAGTCCTAATTCAGCATCTGTTATATCTATGTTGGCCCATGATTCAGTTATACCAATTATGTGAGGGTCAATATCTTCTACCATAATGTTTAATTCGTTTTTCTTATTTACTATGCTCCTTGCATTTAAACATACGCATCTATAACCTTTTTCAGAGATGTTTTTCGGATGATTTGATATTGGTTTATCTGTGCTAGTGGCCTCTTGTTCTGCTTGAGACACCTCTAGGTAACCCCCTTGCACTTCTAGTTTAAAGAATGTTTACTTCCAAAAATATTTGTCATTGTACCCAAGTCACTATCTACTGCTGCTGAAAGTTTGTCCGCGAATACTGCCGCCCCCTTTCCACTTAAATGAAGCCCATCCTTCATGTACATATCAGCCCTCCCAACAAAACTTCCCCATAAATCCACCTTCCTCTTCCCTACATAGCTTCTGGACTAACATGTTAATTGCCATCCCCCGACAATTTCGATATTTGTGACCCCTCCTGCCCATTACAGGTAAAATCCCTGATAGTATTACCTGCTCAACCCGCGTCTGTTTTAGTGTTCTGACCAACTGCCTATATTTCCTAACTATGGCAGTTGTACCCTCCCTCTCTACGTTATTTGTCCCTACGTGTACTAAAACAGATCCATCCATCCTTACCCGAGCCTACAATGTTTTTTACCCTCTCAGTTATCGCCTCTACTTTGGCTCCAGGCAAGCAGACCACCACATCATCTCCCTTGTTTAAGACTCTGTCGGTCTTCCTAACTATCGAATCCCCCACAAACACCCTCGCTCTCTTCCTCACCCCCTCTATCACTGCTGCAGAATAACTCTTCCGTTCGATCCCCTCCATCACATTCTGTCCTGACCCCTTCCCTCCTGTCTCCTTCCCTCCTGTCTCCTTCCCTCCTGTCTCCCCCACTTCCCACTCCTTTGCTCTTGTCTCTCCCACTCCCCTCTCCTTCACTCCGGTTGTTTTCCCTCCCGTCTCCCCCACTCCCTTCTCCTTCCCTCCTGTCTCCCCTACTCCCCTCTCCTTCACTCCGGTTGTCTTCCCTCCCGTTCCTTTCCTTCCCGTCTCTGTCTCCCTACGACCTGTCACCTTCCATCCTCTCAGCTTCCTCCCAGGCTGCGGTGAGCTCTCCCTAGCATCTCTTGTGTCTTTCCCCACTTTATCATCTACTGTTCCCCCACGGGAACTACTGGCACAACCCCCCTGTTCCCTTCCCACCATTGCCACAACGAGCAGCCTCAGCTCTTCCAACTCTACCTCTAGTTCCTTCATCTTCGTACATCCCCTACACTCAAAACTAAAACTATCTGCCTGGACCTCAGCCCAGGACTTCTCGCACCCAGACTTGATGAAGTCCACCCAGTTACTGCAACTGCCACAAATTAAGTGCCTTGTGGCCTTTAACTGCCGTTTGCACGGCGCCATCATACAATTTAGTTTTAATTAGTTTGCTACATTAGCCTTGAATAAGGCTGTTTTTGTGATCAAAAGAACACTTTAGGCTAATATACTTGCTAACTGTGTCTTCTATTAACCTCGAATGAGAAAAAAAAAACCTGCCACCTAGCGAATACGGAGAACACTGTGTAACAAAACAACGAAGTCAGTGTGTACTAATTTACGCTAAAATCCTGTTGTTAATTCCTTTTTACCGAAAACATTTACTACCACTATGTCAGATATTACCTTATGTATGTAATTTAAGTAAATAAATCACTTTATCTTATATATATATTAGCCAATGTAAACGATAGCTCGTTGCACGGGTTGAATTCACGACCTGTAAACAAACTCCAAACTGTGAAAGAGATGCGGACACAATTTAGCAATTTGTTGTGCACATTGTACAAGACATCATGAAAAAGTTATCTTTTTATTCCCATAGTTGGTTGAGACTGAGTCCTGTCTTTGCTAGAACACCAGATGCTAGTCATGTTCTGCACACATCTACCAACCCCCCCCCCAGTAGTTGGCAGTGGACTTATCTCATAGAGTTACATCATTAATCATCCCCCTATAAACAAGAGCAATAAGTCAGCTCCCTGCAATGAAGCGGGCGTGGACCACTGGCCGGCATTTCATTGCAAGGCAGAAACAGTTGCATCCACTGCATGGCACATAGGGTAGTACTGTTTATAGTGTGAACATAGCATGTTACAAACAGTTGTCTAACATATGTAAGTGAGTGAGTGGGTGGGTGGGTGGGTGGGTGGGTGGGTGGGTGGGTGGGTGGGTGGGTGGGTGGGTGGGTGAGTGAGTGAGTAAGTTAATTTATTTCCTCCTCACCATCATCATGTACAATATAATTAAAACAAAAGTAATGAAGATGAGGTGGCTACCAGAGAAGTATAAACTTATCGGGGTAGTAGCCAGTAACCATGACACCAGGAACCAATTAACTTGAAGATTTGTCAATGTCATTTGTTCTTAATGGGGCATGGCCACCAGACTGATTAATAATTTGGGTGAGGGTGGTCCCAGCAGTTGTGTTATAAGTGTGGGCAGTTGGGTTGTTCATATTGGAGTGAGCATCGTGCATTAGTGTTAAACTCTCCAAGACAAACATTTTGGAGGCTTGGTGGAGAAAGTTGTGGGACAACGAATATGGTTATTTCCTGTGTGGCTTACAGCTGTATGAATCGACAGAAGACAGGATCTAACATATCGTTATTTTCAGGTAATTTATGTCACAAATGTTTGTGCTGTGTTAGTGTATATGTGAATGAATGTAACAGTTTCGAAAATGTTCTGAAATATCAATATATTACAGATACGTTTGTTTTTCTTGGGGGTAGCGTACATTAAGTGTTTCCCAGTAGTCACATTGATTGGGTGCAACATATAATGTTATAGGGGTAAGATTCAGTTTTATAAATAATGTGTGCCTGCGTATATGCATATGTGTAACTCTTTTTTATAACTCTACTAGATGCCAGCTCATCAATAAGATTTTTTTTCTTTATTAAGTCATCTGCATTTAATGAGGTTTTCCCCTTTTTGGTCGTCGTTTGCCTTTTCATCGGTGTATGAACCACTATCGTGTAACTCATTCTGTACACATTGCAACATTCATTGTATTCTATGCATTTGTTTGACAAACCATGTGAAAGGTTGCCTACTAAAACAATTGACAGCTTAAATGAGAGAGCACATTTCTTCACGAGGCATGTCCTTGGGCAAGTTGGCCAGATAACATTCGAGAAAGATCTTGATCTGCAGGTGGAAATGGCTGTGATGGAGCAGCTGGGGAATGTGTTGGAAGATGGGAAAAGAATATTTTTGGGACCTTAGATCGAGAAGAATGTCCAACAAGGCTTAATGAGATTTTGACCACTTGCAGTCATTAGCTAATACATCTATAGAGCACTTCAGAAAGTTAAGTTTTGATCATGTTTAGTGGTGCTACTGTTATAGTTAATTGTGATATTTGATATACAAGGTGCATGGATAGATTGTGCGCGTAATAAGGTATTAGTTATATATAGCTATATAGTAATAATCTCTTATTAGTACTGTATATCTATAGATATATGATGAAGACTAGGTGCTATACAGTATAAACACTGGGCCTCCATTTGGTTCTTGCCTTGCAGCAGCATGAATGTCACTGGTCCATGCCTGCATCACTTTATCATGTGTCAACTGATAAGGGCTCAGCAGTCTTGTTTTACTAAAGGGTGTTCTATTTATGTCTATGACTTATCTTCACTCTGTTGCCCAGTATTGTGGAAGTGCACAATTGTCTGTGTAATTTACCACTGACTCCTCAGTCATGATTAATAATTGTGTACTCGGTAACCTTCTAAATGTATTCATGCACTCAGCAACAGTTTGAGTCAACAACTCTGGTTTGAAACCTGCTATATAATTCATTGCCATGTGTTGCTTCCTAAAGGGGTGAGGCTAGTTCATGTCCAGGTGTATCCCTTTCCACTTCTCCCTATTGGCAGCTTTCTCCCTCTACTTGTCATCCTCTTTTGTCTTTCTCACATCTGTCTTAATGCATTTCTCTCATATTAGTTGCAGTCTCCCACTTTCCCGCAGCCTGGCTGTTTCATTGCCTCTGCTGTCTTTGGTAGTCTCCCTTCCTCCATCCATACCAAGTGACCCACCCACATCATGCATCACATGTTGATGAAATATTAATTGATTCTCTCAGGCCCATATATGTCATCTGTCAGATTATGCCTGATGATTATCTGATTGATGGAAGAATTCACAGGACACTCACATGCATGTATCTGATAGTTCAGGGACACTGTAACAGTTGTTTGAATTTAATGATCTTTTTATGATTTTTTTCATCACAACCTACAAGTAAACTAGCAAACTCAGAATGTTGTGGCCCAGTGCTGATACTAAGGTTACTTATATACTCACGGTTGATAAAGAGCAACATGACCCCTTTCTTGCAGGAGTAGTTAGCATTTGTGATGAAGCCATTGAGATGGAAACCAAGACGGGGGTCAGAACCCTTGACTTCTACCAGCTCCCTGAAACACAAAAGACACAATCTCTACAAGTACCCTCAAACACACACAACACAATCTCTCAAGTTCACTAGACACAATCTGTAGCAGTTCTCTCAAACACGCAAGACACAATCTCTAGCAGTGTCATAGAGGTAATCTCTATTAATGCAACGATGGGGGGGGGTACCAATTAAGAATACGCTAACAACCAAATTGAGTTTACTACAATAACAATCTTTTATTTACACTACAGTACTAATAACACATCCCAAACAGTAAACCAACTGACAATGAAACACTTAACTCATCTTGTTTCACAGACAGAGTCCCTGGCACACCCCAAACTTTATACAGCTAACAATAAGCCTCAACTACCATAACACTATCTGACAGACTCCCTGGCCAGTTATGACACTGCCTGATGACACACCAGCTACTCCTAGGGAATAACTCCTGCCTCCCTGTAACTCTCAGAGTCTCCTCTCTACCTAAACTTATATTACCTTTTGACAGACCCCAAAAAAGATGAATTAGCCAATGGGTATCACCCATAATTATTGCCAACCTCTGGATCATGCCTCTCTAGCTGTAAATGATTTGAATTGATAGCTGGGTTTCCCTCAAGAGAAAGTGTCAGGTTATGATGTCTTGTTTATGAAATTGGTGGCTCCAAAGAAACATTGGTCATTAATCCTGCATTAGGATTAATGGCCACCAGGCTTATCTACTACATACATCCAGCAATCACCCTGTCACAGTCCCTCAAGGGAAGTGATGTTAGCCATCTCCATGTTACATCACCAATCTACCCTTCTATGTAATTTCTATCATTCCTATATATATATATATATATATATATATATATATATATATATATATATATATATATATATATATATATATATATATTAATAACTACTAGCAGCTCTCTCAAACTCGCAAGACATAATACAATCTCTAATAACTCACTCAAACACAAAAACACAATTTTAGCAGCACTCTCTCAAAAAAAACCACAATCTCTAGTAGCTCCATGAAACACACAAAACACAATCTCTAACAGCTCTCTCAAACACACAACACAATCTGTAGCAGGTTTCTGAAACACGCAAGACACAATCTCTAGTAACTGTCTCAAATACACAATCACTAGCAACTCTCTCAACTACACAAGCCGCAATCTCAAGTAACTCTTCATATAAACACATTGTAGCAGCTCCCTCAACTACACAAGACACAATCTCAAGTAACCCTCTGATATAAACAAATTCTAGCAGCTCCCTCAACTACACAGGACATAATCTCAAGTAACTCTCTCATATAAACAAATTCTAGCAGCTCCCTCAACTACACAGGACACAATCTCAAGTAACCCTATCATATAACCAAATTCTAGGAGCTCCCTCAACTACACAAGCCACAATCTCAAGTAACTCTCTCATATAAACACATTCTAGCAGCTCCATCAACTACACAAAGCACAATCTCAAGTAACTCTCTCATATAAACAAATTCTAGTAGCTCCCTCAAACACACAAGACACAATCTCAAGTAACTCTCAAATATAAAAAAATTCTAGTGGCTCCCTCAACTACACAAGACACAATCTCAAGTAACTCTCTCATATAAACAAATTCTAGCAGCTCCCTCAAACACACAAGACACAATTTCAAGTAATCCCGGCATGTAACTCTCATATAAACAAATTCTAGCAGCTCCCTCAACTACACAAGACACAATCTCAAGTAACTCTCATATAAACAAATTCTAGCAGCTCCCTCAAACACACAAGACACAATCTCAAGTAACCCCGGCAACTAACTCTCATATAAACAAATTCTAGCAGCTCACTCAACTACACAAGACACAATCTCAAGTAACTCTCTCATATAAACAAATTCTAGCAGCTCCCTCAACTACACAAGACACAATCTCATGTAACTCTCTCATATAAACAAATTCTAGCAGCTCCCTCAACTACACAAGACACAATCTCAAGTAACTCTCATATAAACAAATTGTAGCAGCTCCCTCAACTACACAAGACACAATCTCAAGTAACTCTCTCTCATATAAACAAATTCTAGCAGCTCCCTCAACTACACAAGACACAATCTCAAGTAACTCTCTCATATAAACAAATTCTAGCAGCTCCCTCAAACACACAAGACACAATGTTGGTGATGTAACATGCAGATGGCTTCTCTAAAGTTCTATGAAACACACAATACACTATAGTTTTGTTGTAATATTGCAAAGACAAAATTGTGACATAATTTTATATTCCAGTGAAATATTAGCTGACTATGCTGCACAAATACAATCAAATGTAACTCTCCATTGAAAGAGACACAATATAAAATTAGTGTCTTTCATATAAAAAGGATAATATTATCAATGTATACTTCCTGTGGTTATAACACACTGTAATGATTTAGCAGTGTGATTGAATGCCCATTCCGTCTCAAATCAACCAAAGTAAGAAAATCTTGTTGCACTCATATTTTTTAATTCAACATAAATTTTACAAATTAATCTACAAGTCAATATAACCATATATGTCAAACCATAGGGCTGTAGCCCAAATAGTTTCTGAGTTATGACTATTTCAAATATGGCAGATTCTGTCATTTTGTAAATTTTTGGAAATCATGAAGATTTCTTGTTCAACTTATTCTCCATTATATGTAGTGACATGTAATACTATAGTTCCACTTCTGTATATTAATTCTCCCACAATCTGCCATTGAAGTTGTGTTTTTATGTGCAAAATTGAGCTAATCATAAATGATCTTAGACCCATATTTCAAAAAGCTGTGCGGTATAAAACAGTTGGAAATATACATGTGTAAATGGGTTTCCATTATTTGTTATTTACTAACAATATACTATAAATTTATGTTTATTTGATGTGTATATGTTGTAAAGTTCTATTTTCATTTGGAAATAAAGAACTGATTTGATTTGATTTCTTAAAATGATTTCAGCAGCATTGTTGTGTTAGAGTACAACATCCAAATTGCAACTCTCTGTTGTCATGGATACTGGCAATAATATTTTAGCATGTGTCTACGTACTATATTTTCAGAATACTTCAATCACTGTTTATATTGAAGCTGAAAATCACTGTTCTGTCATATTATCCTAAATTTCGCCCAAATTGGCCAAAAATATCCAATATATGTGGCAGAACATCATCCTGAAATTTAAATATGTAGTTTACCTAATAAAGGACTATGCACTATCAGGGCTTCATATTTGATAACAACATATAAATCGCTCGCCTAAAAATATGCAAAATTAATTTAGGCGAGCGATTTGTTAGTTGTTTTGTTTTGTTTAAAATTGCAATTGAAATTCACAAATACGCCACGTATAAGAATGACATGTATAGTCATAACTCATAAATGCAGCTTAGTTGGCAACACCAATATAAACTGGGGTGAAATGGCATGCTTCCATTGCATCACAATGCCCAACTCAAACTCAGTGTGCAAAAAAATACGAATTTGTCATCCGCACATGAAACAGTGAATCAATGTTAAATGGTACCGGAGATGTGCCGTGAATTTATGTGTTCAGAGCGGTTGAAAGACGAAGTGGAACAATTACTAAAATTATCGTTTTCAACGTCTGATCAACTTTTACACTCCGTGTCAACTCATATAAATTTTCGGTAGTTCAAATCCAGGTTATTATTTTCGATTCTCATTACTGCGTCAATCGGATCGTAGCGAAATATTTTTGATCCCTTAACTATTCCATAACTGTACATGTATTTTATTCAGTTCGACATACAACATTATGTGACATTTACACATAATACAAATCGACGTTAGTCCACTCATTTGATCATTTTTATAAACCGCGTGGCCAGCATAGCTTCTTACAATCTTGGTGCAGCGGGCTACGATCGCCATAGCCGGTGATGGATAATAATTATGTGAACTCCGAATATTGGAGCCAAACACTGCGTTATAAAGAGGAGAGACATTTCTAGTGAATCTAATACTCAAGAAAGTACTTGTCAAAACGAACACTTGCAGGCAGCGAGTGATTTTAACAATTTACGCGAGCGATAAATCGCTCTCTAGATTATTGATTTGCGCGAGCGATAGGGAGTGAGAGCGATTGCTCGCCTCAAATATGAAGCCCTGCACAATGAAAAAATGGTGGCCATAGGACTTGTCCCACATTCTTTTGAGGGTTGAAAGTCGTAAAATATATAAAAAGTTGACATTTAAGATTGAATTATTCTGAAAATATAGTAAGAAGATACTAAGTAAGCTAAAATATTATTGCCAGTGTCCCTGATAATATAGGGTTGCAATTTGGACATTGTACTGTAACACAACAATGTAATACAGGCTGTTTTTATTGTTGAAAAATGGGTCTAAAATCACTTATTTGCTCAATTTCACACATAAAAACACAACTTCAATGGCAGATTGTGGGAGAACTAATATACAGACGTGGAACTATAGTATGTATGTTACTATCTACATATAATGGAGAATAAACGTGCCAAATCTCAAGAGTTCTAGCACAAACAGTTTTTGAATTATTGGTATTTTATGTAGAACAAGAAATCTTCATGATTTCCGAAAATTGGCAAAATGACAGAATCCACCAAATTTGAAATGGTCATAACTATTTGAGAGACAGCTCTATGGTTTGACATGTGGATTAATAGGTAAAATTTGTTGAATTCAAAAATATGAGTGCAACGTGACTTGATTGATCTGGGACGGAATGCCCCTGAAGTCATTAATGAATAAGTTATAACTGTCTACAAATAGAGCAGTTAACCTGTTCAAAAATCAATTCACCTATTAAATGGTACAAACAATGAATCAGTGAGGCAGATGGGAGATTGATCACCAGATGTCTACAGCACATTGCAAGGTAAACACATGTAAATACATTCTTAGAGTATATAGGTCTGTTTGTCTGCGTGTGTGCGTGCGTGCATGCATGCATGCTTGTGTGTGTATGTGTGTATAGAGAGCTAGAAATATACTTTTCTGCTCTGGGAATCTGCTGACTATTCATTTGCAAATGGAGAATATTACACCAACAACCCGAATGTCAAATAAGGAAATGTCCATCTAAACTAGTGTTGGGAATTGGTAAATTTTTCATGATCGATCATAAGTTTATCTAACCGATCGATGATCGCTCACTTGCTGGACCCAGCTGATTGAGCAGACTCACATCCAGTTCTTTCTTATTCATTAGTTCTTTGTTCTGTGCCACCTCGCGAACTGGAGACAGGTTTCAAGAATATAACTTCAGTCCCTCCTTTTCATGCCAAACTTTGCTGGCACCCATTATCAACAGAGTTAATATTACTCACTGTGTTGTCATTATGGACAGATAAGTCATACAATGACAGGGAATCAAATACAAAATGTATATGATAAAAAATTATCACACAAGACTGTGATTGATTCCTTGATCTGAAGCATGAACCAATCAATCGTCCACAAAATTTATTAATCGTAACAGCACTAGAATAAACTTGGCAAAATTGGTGCCTTCATTAAAGTGGAAATGTCCACACTATATGAGAGTGGCACATGGTAAGATATATGGGCCAACCCTCCAGTCAGACGGAACGACAACGAGGACTATGGTGGTGAACAAAGTTAATCTTACGTTGTCAGTATGTAAAGGACAATCATTTTTAAGTGCTTTCAACTCAACCACAATATTTTTGTGGCAGATTCTTCGACAGGCATGTTCAAATAATTTAAATAAATGTATTTAGTTGAGCAACCAAAACATAGAAATTATAATTTTTTAGTGTAAAACATTTGATTTTTTTGTAGTTACCACCACCAATTAGCACAATTTTTACAGTGAGTCACTGGGTCACTGGTTTTGCTGGTCCGATGGCATTTTTTATTAGACTCGGGCCAGCAACCATCATTAATTTTGAACCTTGGTAATATATATGTATATATGTGTGTATATATATATATATATATATATATATATATATATAGTATCTGCACTTTACCTTTGTTTTAATTTACATTTAAATAAATCTCAGTCTTTTACCAACCTACATGCTGATAATATTGCAGACTCTTCAGTTATATGTCATCAAATTATCAGGTAGACATTGACATGGTTGACTGATACCAATTATCACAAAAGCAGTAACTGCAGAATTAATGACAATAGGATTATTGAATGATCGACTTGATCATATGATCGTATCTGCTATATACTTTGCCAAAGTTTAGTGGTTCTAGTGCATCATATTTCTGAGTTAAAGCAGTTTGAAATACGCAGTAACTGCAAATGTGTTTAATTAACCCCACAAAACCAAGGAGAAGTGTAGTATCTGCACTTGCTGCACTTTACCTTTGTTTTAATTTACATTACGGCAGTTACTGCACTTCGCCTTTGTAAAAAGGCCATGCCCTGAAAACAAAGCTACCAGCTACTGCCATATTTTAAATACATTTGATGTCAAATTTGATGAGGAAGATTGTGAAACATTGGCATCATTGTGAAGAATATGGCTTCATTGTAGGGACAGAAATTGTTACAGATGTTCTTGAATTCCCAGAGGAACCAACAGACCCAAAATCATAGTACGAATTATGCAACAGAACGGATATCTGTAAGTGAAATGTACCCACACCATGGCCACATGAATTCACCAACACTGGTCGGTGTAGTTTGTGCCCTACTCAATAGAGTATGCCATTTTCAAAAAAATCTTAATAATCTTTTGCACAAGATTCCAAATAATTAACAATCCAAATAAGTAACGATCATTTCATCGATCGAGCACAAACACATTGTAAGAAAAATTTTTGTAAGTGAAATACTGACAGATATTGAACGATGAAAACATGTTTCACAAGAATATGCTATCATCAGAAATTGCCCTCTGGTCAGTGAAATGTTCTCAGCATGAAAAACCTGACTGTGCTGCAAGATGCAAAATATTAAATGTATAAACATTACAGGGTTGTTCATTAACTTTCCTGTGGTGATTTTTGTCCGATAAAACGAAATACTTGTATTTTAACAGTCACCGATGTGCCATGTTCTACCTAATAAGCACACAGTATGCTTGAGAAAAAATTGGGCCAATGAATCAGTTCTTATAAGCGTACAATTTTTTTTTCCCGTAGACAATATGGTAAATGTCTAACATTAGTGATGTCATTTGGTGACCAGTGTAGAACAACTGAAAAGTGGTGCCAACTGTTTAACACCAGATGGTGAATTTTTTTAGTTGTTCCACACTAGTAAAAAAATTATGGATCCTGCTAATTAAGAAGGGGGTGTATTCTAATTAGGGCATATATACTTAATGTCAAATACAGTATATATGTATTACACTGGCAAATAGCAGATGCTTCAGGTTCTCAAATTACAGCAGCAGCATTATTATTTACCACGATACAAAAGGCCATCCATCATACATTAGTTAGTGCAGATAACAAAGCCAACAACGTGGACATTTATGAAAGTGCTTAGTGCAAATTCATGGTAAGTATAAATATAAATCGCCATAAGATGTGATGCGAGAGTTCGAGCACTAAACGCTGAATTTCACATGATCAAGATAAGACATGGTTGCTGATGTTTAATGTCATTTTTCTCTCTTTCAGTCTTTCCTCTTCCAGGCCAATTCCTTGTACCCTTCTTTACTCTATCCTCCTCCTCCTCGTCATCATCTTTTTGACCATAACTGTACACTATGTTTAGTGCAAGTGACGCAGGTGACAAGATTACAGCAGAATCCATGTTAGCATCAACACAAATGAATGAGACAGTTGTAGAAAGTGACGTCACAAATGAATGAGACAGCCGTAGAAAGTGACGTCACAAATGAATGAGACAGCTGTAGAAAGTGACATCACAAATGTTGACATTGATGAAGTCACTGCCATCTATACTACAGTAGTGACATGGCAAAATTCCAGTAAGTATTCCTCAAAAAGAGCTATCAACAGTGCTCCACCAAGAATAGACAAAGTTATTTCAGCATGTCACACACAAATCAATACTTAATTGTGAATTCCACGTTCTATTGTCAAACCAATCCCAACACTAAGGGTTTGGCTTGGGGTGGGGGCAGGGGGTCAATGCCCTGTACGCCTAGCTGTCATACCGATATTTTGTATCCTTAGATGTTAGTGTGGTTGTCATTATTGTTGTCATCCAAGACCCCGCCCAGTCCTCTCACTGTAATTCTCAACCCTCTCACATCTTATCAGCCTCCTCTTCCTCTTCACATTTATTCATTAAAATGCTCAAACTCTTTATTGCAGATGATGCGGCTTGTGACATTACAGCAGCATCATGAGCAGCCTTGACGCAAACTGATGGGACAGTAACTGTTGTAGAGAACGAGGATGGTCATGTATGCATTGATGGACATGAGGCTGCCAATCAAGCCACAGTGGACAATTACTATAGCTGCGACATCTTGGTAAATACACCAAATACAGTATCAACAAAGATGGTACCTCTATTGGGAAAGAGTGATGGAGATAGGTGTTCAAAGAAATGCACCCAGCTTATCCCAGAAGAGAGAAGAAAAGCAAGTATTGATGTTTACTGGTCGATGATCTATAATGAAAGAAGGTCGTGGGGTTTTCATCATGTTTCCAGAAAAACAGAGACACCACTGACAGTAGCCATGTAGGCAGACAGAACATGCGTATCATGTGAAAAGCACATCCCGTGAAGTATGCAAGCCTTTCTTCCTCACAATGCTGGGCTATCATCCCCAAAATGACAGACGTGTTACGACTGTGATGTATTATCTTCCATGTCTGTTGCAACACCACCAAAAGACAGACGAGGGAACACACACCTAGCAACAAACTTCACCAGGATCCAATCTGGGACCACATGAAATCATTCAACCCAAGTACTAGCCCCTACCAATGGGAAGACGCACCTAACACAGGTTATCTGTCAAATTATGCAAACATCCTCCTTATGTATACAGAAGCACATTGATTCAAAGTGCTCATATGAAACATATCAGAAGCTGTTCATGAAATGAAGATCAGCTTCACTAAATTAGGAGAAGAATACAAAAGATGTACCCGACATGAACTGTATGCAACGTCACACAAATATGGCACGAGGAAGAGAGGAGGGACTCCCAGAATGTGAAGTATGACGAACAGAACAAAGACGACAAGAACACAGAGAAGCAGCTCAGATACGCAGGCACCACTATCAGGCTGATGCAAGTAAAGACTGGCCAGATGATTGGTCAGTTAGGAGGGTTGACCTTCAAAAGGTTGTGATGTTACCAAGAATGTTTGGGAATAAAACAGCCATCTTTACCAAGTGTTGCCTACTATGAAACATTTGCTACGGTTGGGAAGAAATCCAAAAAGAAGAAGTAGACACAGTCAGTCGTTTGGCATGAAGGTATTGCAGGCTGGTCAGCAGTGGGGGTAACCTCAGTCCTCACAACAGTCCTCACAACAGTCCTCAAAACAGTCGTCACAACAACGTTGATGCACCACGCCGACGTAGATGTAAAACATGCAATATTTTTGGGTCAACAACTCCACTGCACAAAACAACAATTGGAGCTTGTCGTCAACTCTGGTTCGTCTTGTGGACAGTGATAAAGTTCTCCTAGAAGACATCACACACAAATTCCTTGAATCTGGTCACACATTCATGACTGCTGATTCCATCCATCATGGACTAGACGGTGAGATGAAAAAAATGGCCACGGGGCATTATGTATATGACTTCTCCCACTTTGTCGATGTCGTAGTCCAGTCCTGGTCAAGTTGATGTCATTGAGCTGTAAAATGGAAACATCCTTTCTTGGATGAGTGGCCACAGCCAAGCAAAGCCAAAGAAAGATGGCGGTGAAGCCATACTGGTCAATATGGTACAAGTGCAGTTTAGAAGAGTCAAAGATGTTATATTTCAAGGCTCTCCTACTGATGACAAATTTTAGCAGCTGGAGAGCACATGATGGGGGATACCTGATGAAAGGAAAGCAGGAGAGCACGTGATGGGGGATACCTGATGAAAGGAAAGCAGGAGAGCACGTGATGGGGGATACCTGATGAAAGGAAAGCAGGAGAGCACGTGATGGGGGATACCTGATGAAAGGAAAGCAGGAGAGCACGTGATGGGGGATACCTGATGAAAGGAAAGCAGGAGAGCACGTGATGGGGGATACCTGATGAAAGGAAAGCAGGAGAGCACGTGATGGGGGATACCTGATGAAAGGAAAGCAGGAGAGCACGTGATGGGGGATACCTGATGAAAGGAAAGCAGGAGAGCACGTGATGGGGGATACCTGATGAAAGGAAAGCAGGAGAGCACGTGATGGGGGATACCTGATGAAAGGAAAGCAGGAGAGCACGTGATGGGGGATACCTGATGAAAGGAAAGCAGGAGAGCACGTGATGGGGGATACCTGATGAAAGGAAAGCAGGAGAGCACGTGATGGGGGATACCTGATGAAAGGAAAGCAGGAGAGCACGTGATGGGGGATACCTGATGAAAGGAAAGCAGGAGAGCACGTGATGGGGGATACCTGATGAAAGGAAAGCAGGAGAGCACGTGATGGGGGATACCTGATGAAAGGAAAGCGGACATCATCAATAAGCTGACACCTTTCATGTCACAGAACAGAAAACTATTCTGGGAGACATGTGTCCAATGCACCCGATGACATGTCAGAATTACTAACAGCAGGAACAGTAACAGCTGCTTACTTTGCCCACAACTGTCACTGGTGCATGTCTAATTAAAAATGACTGCATAATCATTGATTTGGCATTGTTGTAAGGCCTTTTCTTAATAAAACACTTCACAATAAAAATGTTTGCATCATTTGTGAATTGATTATATTAGCTCGTGAGCATGTCATGCATGTCTAGACAGTGGACAAATAAAGGTCATGCTCAAGGTTAAAGGTCATGTTCAGGGCCAAGTTTTAATGGCCACAAAACTTTGCTGATACCAAGCAGTAAAATCCTGTATTCATATAAGTGATCTGATTTTTTTACTGCATTTAGCCTTTGTATGACAGACTTGACTTCAGACAGGGTGACAGTCAATGGACCACCAACACACCTATTTTAACACAAGGCCACCGATCACTGTTGCCAGAAAAGCATACCCAGAAAAATAGAAATAACTGCTTTTTAGCCAATTTGGTGAAAAGTTATTATACCATAACATTGTCATATGGGGCACCCACTGAATGTAATCCACCATACTCTCCGTTCCCTGCCTGATCAATTGTCAAACCATGTTGTTTATAACTGACAGGCAGCGATATTACAAGCTCTGCCTCTTTGGGTCGCGACCTTCTCGGAAATAGCCTGTTGAATTCAAAGTTGCTTCTACTTCATTCACATACATTTGGGCAGTCAGTATATGTTAGAGTATATATAGTTTATACTATATAACATGATTTTATGATAAAAATAATCAGACTGACTACTTTAAAAAATCGGCATCCATATCAACCAGTATGATAGTTTCGCAATACCAAAGTTGATCAATACAATAATTTATTTAAATTAAAAATAATTGATACCAGAGTTGATGCCACTTTAACACTGGTATCTTGCTAAGGAGATAAAAAAATTTCATGAAGTGTATCTCATTAACTAAAGAACAAATATTTTATTTTTAGAAACAGCAGATATATAGGAAGAAAGACAAGAAACCACTTGGCAAAAATATTTCATTATTTAGTATTTATTACTATAAATATTACTATAAATAAACACTGTTCCAATCGTTTCAGTGACCAGGAAAAATGAGCCTAGTAAGAACCACATATAGCGAAGAAGCTGAGCCAGAATATAACTTTACGAAGACATCGCATGAGGGATTGAGCTAGAGACACACCTGTGTCGGTGGGATCATAGAAAGACATCGCATGAGGGATTGAGCTAGAGACACACCTGTGTCGGTGGGATCATAAGGAAGGATGACGACACCCAATTTGTCAGACACCATATTTAACTTCAGTGGTTTGGTTGTGAATGAAACTGAAGAATACATCTACGATGTCATTCCAAACAGTGACATGAAGCACCGAGCAGAGGCGATCCTCTCTCAACCAGACACAATGATCTCTGTGATCCTGGGGATCCTGGCACTCTCAGCTAACATGCTGTCTCTACTTGCCCTGGTCAATCTGAGTACAGGGATCCCCCACGCACGCCTCATCATGAGTCTGGCTGCCTCGGACATGCTCATTGCCGTCAGTCTCATGTTGCATGTCATCAACAAGATCATGAACCCCCTCGACTACTTGGGGACTGGTCCGAGTGCAGTTCGCCTCAGATCTCACTGTCTCCACATGGTCATCAAGGCCCTCAACACAACGGCTCTTAATGTCACTCTGCTCAACCTGCTGGGCATGGCTCTTGACCACCACATAGCAATCATGAAGCCGCTCCACTACCACATGTTGATGAACCGCCGCCGCTCCATCGTCATGATCTCACTCTTCTGGGTCGTCGCGACTGTGTGTGGCTTCTCTGATGTCATCGTGTCAGCCCTCAACCCAAAGTTTGCACAGGTAACAAGTCAGTTTCAGTTGTAATTAATTACAATTGAAACATATTTGCTGAGGCTGTGTAACTGCGATGAAAGCTATGTAATTGTACTCAACCATTGTAATTACAAGTATAATTGTGTAATTAATTAATTACAATTATAACACAATTGTAAAGTGTAAAAGTGAGCAGTAATGATACATGAAGTCTTCCTTTATAAAACAATGTAGTTGAACTCAACATATCAACCATTCACATAAACCCTGTCTAAAAGTGAGCAGTAATGATACATGAAGTCTTCCTTTATAAAACGATGTAGTTGAACTCAACGTATCAACCATTCACATAAACCCTGTCTAAAAGTGAGCAGTAATGATACATGAAGTCTTCCTCTATAAAACAATGTAGTTGAACTTAACATATGAACCATTCACATAAAAACCTGTCTAAAAGTGAGCAGTAATGATACATGAAGACTTCTGTTATAAAACAATGTAGTTGAACTCAACATATGAACCACTACAACTGACCCTTTATGTAGCATTGATTTGTGGAAGCACTGTAATTGTAATTGATTCTTTTTGAGTTTTTATGACGTTGTGCAACCGTGATTATAAGCCAACTCTGGCAGGTGGAACAACTCAACTTCTGTGAGTTCGTCTACATGACTCGCTACCAGGAGGAGTACACTGTCTTCGCAATCGCATTTGCGTGTTTCGTTGCTATGGCGTTCACCTACATTGGGATCTGTGTCACTGTCTGTAAGTTGCACAAACAACAGTCATCATTCGGTGACAACTTCCGACAGAACAAGAAGGCATTGTGCACAACGTTCCTAATCCTTGGAACATTTGTCATCTGCTGGATTCCCATTTGTGCCTTCCAACTCATCATGATTGTGCAGGTAAATAGGATGGCTCCATCTAAAGGCAATCGACAATGATTTTCATGGGTTAAAGGTATGCAAAGGTAAAGATATGTTCTGTATCCATTCCTTGGGACTGTTCAAGGCACTTTACACTTCACCCCCTGGGAGGCCTGTTCATTCCATCACTTTACCCTCCACCCTCTGGGAGACCTGTTCATTCCATCACTTTACACTCCACCCTCTGGGAGGCCTGTTCATTCCATCACTTAACCCTCCACCCTCTGGGAGACCTGTTCATTCCATCACTTTACACTCCACCCTCTGGGAGACATGTTCATTCCATCATTTTACACGCCACCCTCTGGGAGGCCTGTTCATTCCATCACTTTACACTCCACCCTCTGGGAGACCTGTTCATTCCATCACTTTACACGCCACCTTCTGGGAGACCTGTTCATTCCATCACTTTACACTCCACCCTCTGGGAGACCTGTTCATTCCATCACTTTACACTCCACCTCTGGGAGACATGTTCATTCCATCACTTTACACTTCACCCCCTGGGAGGCCTGTTCATTCCATCACTTTACACTCCACCCTCTGGGAGACCTGTTCATTCCATCACTTTACACTTCACCCCCTGGGAGGCCTGTTCATTCCATCACTTTACACTCCACCCTCTGGGAGACCTGTTCATTCCATTACTTTACACTTCACCCCCTGTGAGGCCTGTTCATTCCAACACCATTTCGACTTATCTGGGAAGAATTTGACCATGCTCCAATTACTGCGTGAAGACTATTCGTTCCGATATCCAAATCTGTCTGTAGCCAGGTACTCATTTATACAGCTGAACTGTGGCAGCATGGGATGAACAAAATTGCCAAAGCTTTAAAATGGCAGCAAGAGAATTTGAACTCGGGTTCTCTTGACTGAGAGCCCAACGTTCTAACCACTACACTACCACGCCCCATAACTTAAATGCAATGCAGGTAGCTGGGGGTTTCATATAATTAAAATGCCCAAATTCTCTGACAGCATTATATAAATCCTTGCATTTTTAAAAATAATATTATTATTAATATATTTTCGTGATTTCTTTTTCATTCATCCTTACTCATGCACATTTTATTTTGTTAAAATTCAATATTCAAACATCCCATCCTGTTCCTTACTTTGACATGACAGAATGTACCAATGTCACTGACATAGTGACAGAGGTATATCAATGTCACTGACGCAGTGACAGGGTTGTACCAATGTCAGACGTAGTGACAGGGGTGTACCAACGTCACTGATGTAGTGACAGGGGTGTACCAATGTCACTGATGTAGTGATGGCTGTACCAATGTCACTGGTGTAGTGACGGGGTGTGCCAATGTCACTGATGTATTGACAGGGATGTATCAATGTCATTGACATAGTGACATGGGTGTACCAATGTCACTGGTGTAGTGACATAGGTGTACCAATGTCACTGATGGAGAAACACCTATGTGCTAAAGATAGTCTGACAAATAATTTTACTTTCTAGTTACTGTTATTAATGCTGATTAAGAGAGAGATTTGGAGTCATACACATAATTATAGGATTCCCAGAATGTCATCTGGAGATGGTCCTTTATGTGATGTTGCAGTGATGTAGATTTGCTGTGCTGCAGGTGAAGATGAACCCTGAGATGGTGCAGCGTTGGATGTACGTGCTGGGTCAGGTCGACAGTTATATGTACAACCTTCTGCTGGTGAACGCCCTCTGTGACCCCGTCATCTATGCAGTGCGCATGCGCAAGATGCGACAGAGCTACATCAGTTTATTCAAGAGTGCGTGCATGCTGCGTCACAAGAGCAGGTTGTCACGGCGAGAAAGAAGCACGAGCTTCGATCGCAAGTTCTTCAAAGTGACTCTATTGAGTTCTCGTTCAACGGAACAAACACATACGGAACAATCACAACACTGGCAGCTGCTCTGTCAGAATGAGAGTGCTGTATGAACAGAGTGTTGCATGAACTGTGCAGTACTGTCAGAGAGTGCTGTATGTACTGAGCAGTACCGTCAGACAGATAGTGCTGTATGAACTGTGTAGTACTGTCAGAGTGAAGCAGGGTTGTTTGATTTAAATCATGATTTAAATCACTCCCCAAAATTAAAAAAATCATTGATTTATGATTTTTTGACTTTTTGACCATTTTTTTAAACGCTGATTTATATGAACTTAACACAAATAATTATTTACAAGCATCGAGATCAACAAAGTTTTGTATGTTTTTTTAATACAAAAGCACAAAGTGCTCACACTTGTTTAGCTATATTGTCACCAGATAGCCTGATAGTCAAATATTTTACGACATTGTGTGTGTTTGAGCTATTCCTTTTCTGAATGCAGTGAAGCCACACAAACTTGTCTTCCAGAGGAAGTAACTTTTCAAGTCAGAAGCCCTGAGTTAAAGTCCACCTAGAGCTTGTGCTAGTTGTTACCAATTCAGTATGTTGACTCAAGTAAGACAGTCTGGGCTACAATTGTTTAATACTGTACCAGTTTGCAGTCTGGTTGGAGATCCTTAGAGTACACAGAGCCCTGGTCAGGTGCTAATCCACCCTCTCAGCAAACAATAATTACCACTGCTACAGCCTTAGACACACAGCATGCTTTCCTTTCCAAGACAGATTATGCAACTACAGGGGGTGAGGCCTTGTGGACATTGTCTAATGTCTTTATATAAGCAAAAATCATGTACCCTCTGTTAAGACAAGTACCCAAATCGATTTGAATAGAACACGTTTGAAAGAGTTTATAAATATAAACATCTATATAAATACTCTAAAACATGGAAAACAACCAAACAAACTGAACACAACCTAGAAAGTTTCAAGACCAGATGCTTGCCCAGACTTCTAAACATCAAAATGAACGGATTTATCACCACCAAGGAAGTCCTTAAAAGAGCAAATGCAGGGCCAATCAAGACAACAATACTGAAAAGAAGATGGAGATATTTGGGTCATGTCTCCTTAGAATGCTACCAACAAGAACACCAAAACAGGCTTGGTACTGAACACCCAAAAGAAACGTACCAATGAATCAATCGCAAGAGAGGCACAAACCAAGAAAATAAAGCCACAGGACCTAGAAAGAATGGCAGAAAGTAGAAATTGATGGTGTCGTCTGCTCTCTGCCATGTGTGTCTGAAAACAAGGGAGTGAGGTCAATGACAGCAGGAAAACAGCTATTATCGATAGGGAGCTAACCAGACTCGATGTCAGCATCGCAGCTCTCCAGGAAACCAGACTTGCCTCCAGCGGATGTCTCAAGGAAGAGAACTTCACCTTCTTCTGGAAAGGGAAGGAGCCCGAGGAACCCCGCTTGTACAGGGTTGGTTTTGCTGTCAAGAACTCTCTCCTTGATACTGTCGAGCCTCCCACTGGTGGCACTGAGCGCATCCTATCTATCCGTCTCGCCACTGCTGCAGGGTTTGTCCACATCTTCAGCATCTATGCCCCTACATTGGAGGCCTCTGAAGATATCAAGGACCATTTCTATGATGAGCTTGACAGCCTGATTGGCAAGATTCCCAAAGTTGAGCCGCTCATCCTTCTTGGCGACTTTAATGCCAGAGTAGGCTCAGACCATCAATCATGGCCGTCCTGCATTGGACACCACGGCACTGGGAGGATGAACGACAACGGACAAAGATTATTGGAGCTATGCTCATTTCATGGTCTTTGCATCACCAACCCCTTCTTCCAGTCAAAGCATCAGCAAAAAGTGTCGTGGAAGCTTCCAAGGTCTCATAAATGGCATCAACTAGATCTCGTCATCGCCAGACGCTCTGCTTTGAACAATGTCCTAGCAACACGTAGCTACCACAGTGCAGATTGTGATACAGACCATGCCATGGTGTGCAGTAAAGTGAGACTCTCTCTGCATAAGCTGCACCGCTCCAAGCCCACAGGTCGCACTTGCATCAATGTTGCTAGAACTGCAGACCCCCAACGAAGGGAGCAGTTTGTAGCCTCCCTTGAGCAGTCCCTTCAGGACCTTCTGGATCAGGACGCCACAGCAACATACTCAGTAATACCATCTACAATGCAGCGATAACTGGCAATAGATAAAGACCAAACCAAGACTGGTACAATGCTAACCTACATGTTATGGTACCCGTCATTGAAACCAAACGAGAAGCCCTGCTTGCATACAAACACAATCCATGCGAGAAGACACTGTCGGCTCTCAGATCTGCACGGAGCATTGCAAAACGCACAGCAAGAAGCTGTGCAAATGACTACTGGCTGAAACTGTGCGAGAGTATCCAAAACTCAGCAGACTGCGGAAACGTACGTGGCATGTACGATGGCATCAAGAAAGCTGTTGGCCCCGCTGTAAGGAAGATGGCTCCACTGAAATCCACATCAGGAGAGATGCTCACAGACCGGGATAAACAGATGGAGCGATGGGTTGAACATTATTCAGAACTGTACTCCCGAGAAACAGTCGTTACTAATGCTGCTCTCAACGCCATCAGGGACTTGCCTATGATGGAGGAGCTGGACAACGAGCACACAATCGAGGACCTGAGCAAAGCTATTGACTCCCTCTCTTGCGGCAAGGCACCAGGATGTGACTGCATACCGCCAGAAGTGATCAAGTGTGCGAAGCCCGCCTTACTACAGCACCTACATCAACTGCTCTGTCTCTGCTGGAATGAAGGAACAGTCCCTCAAGAAATGCGGGATGCTACAATAGTCACCTTGTACAAAAACAAAGACGACCGCAGTGACTGCAACAACTATAGGGGCATATCATTATTGAGCATTGTGGGGAAGGCCTTCGCTCGGGTCCTACTAATCAGACTTCAGAAACTTGCCTCACGTGTCTACCCAGAATCCCAGTGCGGGTTCAGAGCAGGAAGATCCACCATAGATATGATCTTCTCAGTACACCAGCTCCAGGAAAAGTGCAGAGAACAGGGAATGCCCCTCTACGTGGCATTCGTTGACTTAACCAAGGCCTTCGATCTTGTCAGCAGGAAGGGACTCTTCCGCCTACTTGAGAACATCAGCTGCCCTCCCAAGCTACGCAGCATGGTGGTCTCCTTCCATGAGAACATGAAGGGTACAGTTGTGTACGATGGTTCGACATCGGAGCCCTTCCCCGTCTGCAGCGGTGTCAAGCAAGGCTGTGCCCTTGCTCCAACATTGTTTGGGATCTTCTTCTCCCTCCTTCTGTCATATGCCTTCGACTCTTCCTCAGACGGTATCTACCTGCACACCAGATCTGATGGGAAGCTGTTCAACCTGGCACGTCTGCGTGCCAAAACAAAGGTGACAGAGGTATACGTCAGGGAGATGCTGTTTGCAGATGATGCAGCACTCACTGCCCACTCAGGAGAGGCCCTCCAGAGGCTGGTCGATCGCCTTGCACACGCCTGCAGAGAGTTTGGACTCACAATCAGCCTGAAGAAGACGAACGTCATTGCACGGGATGCCAGCCAAGTCCCCTCCGTCAAGATCAATGACTACACCCTGGAGGTAGCAGAAGACTTCACCTACCTCGGGTAAAACATCTCTAACAACCTTTCGCTGGACACGGAGATAAACAGGTGCATCGGAAAAGCCGCATGCACTATGGCCAAGCTGACCAAAAGAGTATGGGAAAATAAGATGCTCACTGAGAACACCAAGATGAGAATCTACCAGGCCTGTGTGTTAAGCACCCTCCTCTATGGCAGCGAATCGTGGACAACATACATGTGCCAGGAGCGCCGCCTCAACACCTTCCACATGCAGTGCCTCAAGTGTATCCTCGGCATCACATGGCAGGATCGTATCCCCTACAGCGACATATTGGACTGTGCCAGGATCCGCAGCATGCATTCACTGCTGAGCCAGAGACGCCTGCGCTGGTTGGGCCATGTACGTCGCATGGAGGACGGCCGCTTGCCGAAAGACATCCTCTATGGACAAACTCACCAGTGGCACGAGGCCAGTGGGGCGCTCAGCCCTCAGATTCAAGGATGCCCGCAATCGTGACATGAAGGCCTGTGACATCAGCCCCAAAGACTGGGAAGCAGTGGCCGAAGACCGCACTGCTTGGCATCAGGCAACACACAGAGGCATTGAAAGGGCAGATGAAAAGAGACACGAGTATGCGGCGGAGAAGAGGATGCGGCGAAAACAAAACGCAGCACTACCACCAATGTCATCCTGTTTCGTCTGCTTTGATTGTGGCAAGGACTGCCACTCAAGAATTGGCCTTCACAGCCACAGTGGATGCTGCCAAAATTTGACAAATTGACAACGGGGCGCATCAGCATCGACTCTTCGAGACTACGCTCTGCCTACAGATGTAGACACGCTGAGAGACAGTGAGAAATGACAGAGTGAAAGTAAGTACAGTACAGCCGATGTAGTCACGCTGAGAGACAGTGAGAAATGACACTGTGAAAGTAAGTACAGTACAGCCGATGTAGACACGCTGAGAGACAGTGAGAAATGACACAGTGAAAGTAAGTACAGTACAGCCGATGTAGACACGCTGAGAGACAGTGAGAAATGACACTGTGAAAATAAGTATAGTACAGTCGGTGTAGACACGCTGAGAGACAGTGAGAAATGCACAGTGAAAGTAAGTACAGTACAGCCGATGTAGACACGCAGAGAGACAGTGAGAAATGACACTGTGAAAGTAAGTACAGTACAGTCGATGTAGACACGCTGAGAGACAGTGAGAAATGACACTGTGAAAATAAGTATAGTACAGTCGGTGTAGACACGCTGAGAGACAGTGAGAAATGCACAGTGAAAGTAAGTACAGTACAGCCGATGTAGACACGCAGAGAGACAGTGAGAAATGACACTGTGAAAGTAAGTATAGTACAGCCGATGTAGACACGCTGAGAGACAGTGAGAAATGGCACAGTGAAAGTAAGTATAGTACAGTCGATGTAGACACGCTGAGAGACAGTGAGAAATGGCACAGTGAAAGTAAGTATAGTACAGCCGATGTAGACACGCTGAGAGACAGTGAGAAATGGCACAGTGAAAGTAAGTATAGTACAGCCGATGTAGACACGCAGAGAGACAGTGAGAAATGACACTGTGAAAGTAAGTACAGTACAGTCGATGTAGACACGCTGAGAGACAGTGAGAAATGGCACAGTGAAAGTAAGTATAGTACAGCCGATGTAGACACGCTGAGAGACAGTGAGAAATGGCACAGTGAAAGTAAGTATAGTACAGCCGATGTAGACACGCTGAGAGACAGTGAGAAATGGCACAGTGAAAGTAAGTATAGTACAGCCGATGTAGACACGCTGAGAGACAGTGAGAAATGGCACAGTGAAAGTAAGTATAGTACAGCCGATGTAGACACGCAGAGAGACAGTGAGAAATGACACTGTGAAAGTAAGTACAGTACAGTCGATGTAGACACGCTGAGAGACAGTGAGAAATGGCACAGTGAAAGTAAGTATAGTACAGCCGATGTAGACACGCTGAGAGACAGTGAGAAATGGCACAGTGAAAGTAAGTATAGTACAGCCGATGTAGACACGCAGAGAGACAGTGAGAAATGACACTGTGAAAGTAAGTATAGTACAGTCGATGTAGACACGCTGAGAGACAGTGAGAAATGGCACAGTGAAAGTAAGTATAGTACAGTCGATGTAGACACGCTGAGAGACAGTGAGAAATGGCACAGTGAAAGTAAGTACAGTACAGCCGATGTAGACACGCTGAGAGACAGTGAGAAATGACACTGTGAAAGTAAGTATAGTACAGTCGATGTAGACACGCTGAGAGACAGTGAGAAATGACACTGTGAAAGTATGTACAGTACAGCCGATGTAGACACGCTGAGAGACAGTGAGAAATGACACTGTGAAAGTATGTACAGTGCAGCCGATGTAGACACGCTGAGAGACAGTGAGAAATGACACAGTGAAAGTATGTACAGTGCAGCCGATGTAGACACGCTGAGAGACAGTGAGAAATGACACAGTGAAAGTAAGTATAGTACAGCCGATGTAGACACGCTGAGAGACAGTGAGAAATGACACTGTGAAAGTAAGTACAGTACAGCCGATGTAGACACGCTGAGGGACAGTGAGAAATGACACTGTGAAAGTAAGTATAGTACAGCCGATGTAGACACGCTGAGAGACAGTGAGAAATGGCACAGTGAAAGTAAGTATAGTACAGCCGATGTAGACACGCTGAGGGACAATGAGAAATGACACAGTGAAAGTAAGTATAGTACAGCCGATGTAGACACGCTGAGAGACAGTGAGAAATGACACTGTGAAAGTATGTACAGTACAGCCGATGTAGACACGCTGAGAGACAGTGAGAAATGACACTGTGAAAGTAAGTATAGTACAGCTGCTGTAGACACGCTGAGAGACAGTGAGAAATGACACTGTGAAAGTATGTACAGTACAGCCGATGTAGACACGCTGAGAGACAGTGAGAAATGACACTGTGAAAGTATGTACAGTGCAGCCGATGTAGACACGCTGAGAGACAGTGAGAAATGACACAGTGAAAGTAAGTATAGTACAGCCGATGTAGACACGCTGAGAGACAGTGAGAAATGACACTGTGAAAGTAAGTACAGTACAGCCGATGTAGACACGCTGAGGGACAGTGAGAAATGACACTGTGAAAGTAAGTACAGTACAGCCGATGTAGACACGCTGAGAGACAGTGAGAAATGACACTGTGAAAGTAAGTACAGTACAGCCGCTGTAGACACGCAGAGAGACAGTGAGAAATGACACTGTGAAAGTAAGTACAGTACAGCCGCTGTAGACACGCTGAGAGACAGTGAGAAATGACACTGTGAAAGTAAGTACAGTACAGCCGATGTAGACACGCTGAGGGACAGTGAGAAATGACACTGTGAAAGTAAGTACAGTACAGCCGATGTAGACACGCTGAGAGACAGTGAGAAATGACACTGTGAAAGTAAGTACAGTACAGCCGATGTAGACACGCTGAGGGACAGTGAGAAATGACACTGTGAAAGTAAGTACAGTACAGCCGATGTAGACACGCTGAGAGACAGTGAGAAATGACACTGTGAAAGTAAGTACAGTACAGCCGCTGTAGACACGCTGAGAGACAGTGAGAAATGACACTGTGAAAGTAAGTACAGTACAGCCGATGTAGACACGCTGAGGGACAGTGAGAAATGACACTGTGAAAGTAAGTACAGTACAGCCGATGTAGACACGCTGAGAGACAGTGAGAAATGACACTGTGAAAGTAAGTACAGTACAGCCGCTGTAGACACGCTGAGAGACAGTGAGAAATGACACTGTGAAAGTAAGTACAGTACAGCCGATGTAGACACGCTGAGGGACAGTGAGAAATGACACTGTGAAAGTAAGTACAGTACAGCCGATGTAGACACGCTGAGAGACAGTGAGAAATGACACTGTGAAAGTAAGTACAGTACAGCCGATGTAGACACGCTGAGAGACAGTGAGAAATGACACTGTGAAAGTAAGTACAGTACAGCCGATGTAGACACGCTGAGGGACAGTGAGAAATGACACAGTGAAAGTAAGTACAGTACAGCCGATGTAGACACGCAGAGAGACAGTGAGAAATGACACTGTGAAAGTAAGTACAGTACAGCCGATGTAGACACGCTGAGGGACAGTGAGAAATGACACTGTGAAAGTAAGTACAGTACAGCCGATGTAGACACGCAGAGAGACAGTGAGAAATGACACTGTGAAAGTATGTACAGTACAGCCGCTGTAGACACGCTGAGAGACAGTGAGAAATGACACTGTGAAAGTATGTACAGTACAGCCGATGTAGACACGCAGAGAGACAGTGAGAAATGACACTGTGAAAGTATGTACAGTACAGCCGATGTAGACACGCTGAGGGACAGTGAGAAATGACACTGTGAAAGTAAGTACAGTACAGCCGATGTAGACACGCTGAGAGACAGTGAGAAATGACACAGTGAAAGTAAGTACAGTACAGCCGATGTAGACACGCAGAGAGACAGTGAGAAATGACACTGTGAAAGTATGTACAGTACAGCCGATGTAGACACGCTGAGGGACAGTGAGAAATGACACTGTGAAAGTAAGTACAGTACAGCCGATGTAGACACGCTGAGGGACAGTGAGAAATGACACTGTGAAAGTAAGTACAGTACAGCCGATGTAGACACGCTGAGAGACAGTGAGAAATGACACTGTAAAAGTATGTACAGTACAGCCGATGTAGACACGCTGAGAGACAGTGAGAAATGACACAGTGAAAGTAAGTACAGTACAGCCGATGTAGACACGCTGAGGGACAGTGAGAAATGACACAGTGAAAGTAAGTACAGTACAGCCGATGTAGACACGCTGAGGGACAGTGAGAAATGACACTGTGAAAGTAAGTACAGTACAGCCGATGTAGACACGCTGAGAGACAGTGAGAAATGACACTGTGAAAGTAAGTACAGTACAGCCGCTGTAGACACGCTGAGAGACAGTGAGAAATGACACAGTGAAAGTAAGTACAGTACAGCCGATGTAGACACGCTGAGGGACAGTGAGAAATGACACTGTGAAAGTAAGTACAGTGCAGCCGATGTAGACACGCTGAGAGACAGTGAGAAATGACACTGTGAAAGTAAGTATAGTACAGCCGCTGTAGACACGCTGAGGGACAGTGAGAAATGACACTGTGAAAGTAAGTACAGTACAGCCGATGTAGACACGCTGAGAGACAGTGAGAAATGACACTGTGAAAGTAAGTACAGTACAGCCGATGTAGACACGCTGAGAGACAGTGAGAAATGACACTGAAAGTATGTACAGTACAGCCGATGTAGACACGCTGAGGGACAGTGAGAAATGACACAGTGAAAGTAAGTACAGTACAGCCGATGTAGACACGCTGAGAGACAGTGAGAAATGACACTGTGAAAGTAAGTAAAGTACAGCCGATGTAGACACGCTAAGAGACAGTGAGAAATGACACTGTGAAAGTAAGTACAGTACAGCCGATGTAGACACGCTGAGAGACAGTGAGAAATGACACTGTGAAAGTAAGTACAGTCGATGTAGACACGCTGAGAGACAGTGAGAAATGACACTGTGAAAGTAAGTACAGTACAGCCGATGTAGACACGCTGAGAGACAGTGAGAAATGACACAGTGAAAGTAAGTATAGTACAGCCGATGTAGACACGCAGAGAGACAGTGAGAAATGACACTGTGAAAGTAAGTACAGTACAGCCGATGTAGACACGCTGAGAGACAGTGAGAAATGACACAGTGAAAGTAAGTATAGTACAGCCGATGTAGACACGCAGAGAGACAGTGAGAAATGACACTGTGAAAGTAAGTACAGTACAGCCGATGTAGACACGCTGAGAGACAGTGAGAAATGACACAGTGAAAGTAAGTACAGTACAGTCGATGTAGACACGCTGAGAGACAGTGAGAAATGACACAGTGAAAGTAAGTACAGTACAGCCGCTGTAGACACGCTGAGAGACAGTGAGAAATGACACAGTGAAAGTAAGTACAGTACAGCCGATGTAGACACACTGAGGGACAGTGAGAAATGACACAGTGAAAGTAAGTACAGTACAGCCGATGTAGACACGCTGAGGGACAATGAGAAATGACACTGTGAAAGTAAGTACAGTACAGCCGATGTAGACACGCTGAGAGACAGTGAGAAATGACACTGTGAAAGTAAGTATAGTACAGCCGCTGTAGACACGCTGAGGGACAGTGAGAAATGACACAGTGAAAGTAAGTACAGTACAGCCGATGTAGACACGCTGAGAGACAGTGAGAAATGACACTGTGAAAGTAAGTACAGTACAGCCGATGTAGACACGCTGAGAGACAGTGAGAAATGACACTGTGAAAGTAAGTATAGTACAGCCGCTGTAGACACGCTGAGGGACAGTGAGAAATGACACAATGAAAGTAAGTACAGTACAGCCGCTGTAGACACGCTGAGAGACAGTGAGAAATGACACATTGAAAGTAAGTATAGTACAGCCGATGTAGACACGCTGAGGGACAGTGAGAAATGACACAGTGAAAGTAAGTACAGTACAGCCGCTGTAGACACGCTGAGAGACAGTGAGAAATGACACTGTGAAAGTAAGTACAGTACAGCCGATGTAGACACGCTGAGGGACAGTGAGAAATGACACTGTGAAAGTAAGTACAGTACAGTCGATGTAGACACGCTGAGGGACAGTGAGAAATGACACTGTGAAAGTAAGTATAGTACAGCCGATGTAGACACGCTGAGAGACAGTGAGAAATGACACTGTGAAAGTAAGTACAGTACAGCCGCTGTAGACACGCTGAGGGACAGTGAGAAATGAACAGTGAAAGTAAGTACAGTACAGTCGATGTAGACACGCTGAGAGACAGTGAGAAATGACACTGTGAAAGTAAGTACAGTACAGTCGATGTAGACACGCTGAGGGACAGTGAGAAATGACACTGTGAAAGTAAGTACAGTACAGCCGATGTAGACACGCTGAGAGACAGTGAGAAATGACACAGTGAAAGTAAGTACAGTACAGCCGATGTAGACACGCTGAGGGACAGTGAGAAATGACACTGTGAAAGTAAGTACAGTACAGCCGATGTAGACACGCTGAGGGACAGTGAGAAATGACACTGTGAAAGTAAGTACAGTACAGCCGATGTATACACGCAGAGAGACAGTGAGAAATGACACTGTGAAAGTAAGTACAGTACAGCCGATGTAGACACGCTGAGGGACAGTGAGAAATGACACAGTGAAAGTAAGTACAGTACAGCCGATGTAGACACGCTGAGGGACAGTGAGAAATGAACAGTGAAAGTAAGTACAGTACAGCCGATGTAGACACGCTGAGAGACAGTGAGAAATGACACTGTGAAAGTAAGTACAGTACAGTCGATGTAGACACGCTGAGGGACAGCGAGAAATGACACTGTGAAAGTAAGTACAGTACAGCCGATGTAGACACGCTGAGAGACAGTGAGAAATGACACTGTGAAAGTAAGTACAGTACAGTCGATGTAGACACGCTGAGGGACAGTGAGAAATGACACTGTGAAAGTAAGTACAGTACAGCCGATGTAGACACGCTGAGAGACAGTGAGAAATGACACTGTGAAAGTAAGTACAGTACAGCCGATGTAGACACGCTGAGAGACAGTGAGAAATGACACAGTGAAAGTAAGTACAGTACAGCCGCTGTAGACACGCTGAGAGACAGTGAGAAATGACACTGTGAAAGTAAGTACAGTACAGCCGATGTAGACACGCTGAGAGACAGTGAGAAATGACACTGTGAAAGTAAGTACAGTACAGCCGATGTAGACACGCTGAGGGACAGTGAGAAATGACACTGTGAAAGTAAGTACAGTACAGCCGCTGTAGACACGCAGAGAGACAGTGAGAAATGACACAGTGAAAGTAAGTACAGTACAGCCGATGTAGACACGCTGAGAGACAGTGAGAAATGACACAGTGAAAGTAAGTACAGTACAGCCGCTGTAGACACGCTGAGAGACAGTGAGAAATGACACTGTGAAAGTAAGTATAGTACAGCCGATGTAGACACGCTGAGGGACAGTGAGAAATGACACTGTGAAAGTAAGTACAGTACAGCCGATGTAGACACGCTGAGAGACAGTGAGAAATGACACAGTGAAAGTAAGTACAGTACAGCCGATGTAGACACGCTGAGAGACAGTGAGAAATGACACTGTGAAAGTAAGTACAGTACAGCCGATGTAGACACGCTGAGGGACAGTGAGAAATGACACTGTGAAAGTAAGTACAGTACAGCCGCTGTAGACACGCAGAGAGACAGTGAGAAATGACACAGTGAAAGTAAGTACAGTACAGCTGATGTAGACACGCTGAGAGACAGTGAGAAATGACACAGTGAAAGTAAGTACAGTACAGCCGCTGTAGACACGCTGAGAGACAGTGAGAAATGACACAGTGAAAGTAAGTATAGTACAGCCGATGTAGACACGCAGAGAGACAGTGAGAAATGAACAGTGAAAGTAAGTACAGTACAGCCGATGTAGACACGCTGAGAGACAGTGAGAAATTACACTGTGAAAGTAAGTACAGTACAGCCGATGTAGACACGCTGAGAGACAGTGAGAAATGACACAGTGAAAGTAAGTACAGTACAGCCGCTGTAGACACGCTGAGAGACAGTGAGAAATGACACAGTGAAAGTAAGTATAGTACAGCCGATGTAGACACGCTGAGGGACAGTGAGAAATGACACTGTGAAAGTAAGTACAGTACAGCCGCTGTAGACACGCAGAGAGACAGTGAGAAATGACACAGTGAAAGTAAGTACAGTACAGCCGATGTAGACACGCTGAGAGACAGTGAGAAATGACACTGTGAAAGTAAGTACAGTACAGCCGATGTAGACACGCTGAGAGACAGTGAGAAATGACACTGTGAAAGTAAGTATAGTACAGCCGCTGTAGACACGCTGAGGGACAGTGAGAAATGACACAATGAAAGTAAGTACAGTACAGCCGCTGTAGACACGCTGAGAGACAGTGAGAAATGACACATTGAAAGTAAGTATAGTACAGCCGATGTAGACACGCTGAGGGACAGTGAGAAATGACACAGTGAAAGTAAGTACAGTACAGCCGATGTAGACACGCTGAGAGACAGTGAGAAATGACACTGTGAAAGTAAGTACAGTACAGCCGATGTAGACACGCTGAGAGACAGTGAGAAATGACACTGTGAAAGTAAGTACAGTACAGCCGATGTAGACACGCTGAGAGACAGTGAGAAATGACACTGTGAAAGTAAGTACAGTACAGCCGATGTAGACACGCTGAGAGACAGTGAGAAATGACACTGTGAAAGTAAGTACAGTACAGCCGATGTAGACACGCTGAGGGACAGTGAGAAATGACACTGTGAAAGTAAGTACAGTACAGCCGATGTAGACACGCTGAGGGACAGTGAGAAATGACACTGTGAAAGTAAGTACAGTACAGCCGATGTAGACACGCTGAGGGACAGTGAGAAATGACACTGTGAAAGTAAGTACAGTACAGCCGATGTAGACACGCTGAGGGACAGTGAGAAATGACACTGTGAAAGTAAGTACAGTACAGCCGATGTAGACACGCTGAGGGACAGTGAGAAATGACACTGTGAAAGTAAGTACAGTACAGCCGATGTAGACACGCTGAGGGACAGTGAGAAATGACACAGTGAAAGTAAGTACAGTACAGCCGATGTAGACACGCTGAGGGACAGTGAGAAATGACACTGTGAAAGTAAGTACAGTACAGCCGATGTAGACACGCTGAGAGACAGTGAGAAATGACACAGTGAAAGTAAGTACAGTACAGCCGATGTAGACACGCTGAGGGACAGTGAGAAATGACACTGTGAAAGTAAGTACAGTACAGCCGATGTAGACACGCTGAGGGACAGTGAGAAATGACACTGTGAAAGTAAGTACAGTACAGCCGATGTAGACACGCTGAGGGACAGTGAGAAATGACACAGTGAAAGTAAGTACAGTACAGCCGATGTAGACACGCTGAGGGACAGTGAGAAATGAACAGTGAAAGTAAGTACAGTACAGCCGATGTAGACACGCTGAGAGACAGTGAGAAATGACACTGTGAAAGTAAGTACAGTACAGCCGCTGTAGACACGCTGAGAGACAGTGAGAAATGAACAGTGAAAGTAAGTACAGTACAGCCGATGTAGACACGCTGAGAGACAGTGAGAAATGACACTGTGAAAGTAAGTACAGTACAGCCGATGTAGACACGCTGAGGGACAGTGAGAAATGAACAGTGAAAGTAAGTACAGTACAGCCGATGTAGACACGCTGAGAGACAGTGAGAAATGACACTGTGAAAGTAAGTACAGTACAGTCGATGTAGACACGCTGAGGGACAGTGAGAAATGACACTGTGAAAGTAAGTACAGTACAGTCGATGTAGACACGCTGAGGGACAGTGAGAAATGACACTGTGAAAGTAAGTACAGTACAGCCGATGTAGACACGCTGAGAGACAGTGAGAAATGACACTGTGAAAGTAAGTACAGTACAGCCGATGTAGACACGCTGAGAGACAGTGAGAAATGACACAGTGAAAGTAAGTACAGTACAGCCGATGTAGACACGCTGAGGGACAGTGAGAAATGACACTGTGAAAGTAAGTACAGTACAGCCGCTGTAGACACGCAGAGAGACAGTGAGAAATGACACAGTGAAAGTAAGTACAGTACAGCCGATGTAGACACGCTGAGAGACAGTGAGAAATGACACAGTGAAAGTAAGTACAGTACAGCCGCTGTAGACACGCTGAGAGACAGTGAGAAATGACACTGTGAAAGTAAGTACAGTACAGCCGCTGTAGACACGCTGAGGGACAGTGAGAAATGACACAGTGAAAGTAAGTACAGTACAGCCGCTGTAGACACGCTGAGAGACAGTGAGAAATGACACTGTGAAAGTAAGTACAGTACAGTCGATGTAGACACGCTGAGGGACAGTGAGAAATGACACTGTGAAAGTAAGTACAGTACAGCCGATGTAGACACGCTGAGGGACAGTGAGAAATGACACAGTGAAAGTAAGTACAGTACAGTCGATGTAGACACGCTGAGGGACAGTGAGAAATGACACTGTGAAAGTAAGTACAGTACAGCCGATGTAGACACGCTGAGGGACAGTGAGAAATGACACTGTGAAAGTAAGTACAGTACAGCCGATGTAGACACGCTGAGGGACAGTGAGAAATGACACAGTGAAAGTAAGTACAGTACAGTCGATGTAGACACGCTGAGGGACAGTGAGAAATGACACAGTGAAAGTAAGTACAGTACAGCCGATGTAGACACGCTGAGGGACAGTGAGAAATGACACTGTGAAAGTAAGTACAGTACAGCCGATGTAGACACGCTGAGGGACAGTGAGAAATGACACAGTGAAAGTAAGTACAGTACAGTCGATGTAGACATGCTGAGGGACAGTGAGAAATGACACTGTGAAAGTAAGTACAGTACAGCCGATGTAGACACGCTGAGGGACAGTGAGAAATGACACAGTGAAAGTAAGTACAGTACAGCCGATGTAGACACGCTGAGGGACAGTGAGAAATGACACAGTGAAAGTAAGTACAGTACAGTCGATGTAGACACGCTGAGGGACAGTGAGAAATGACACAGTGAAAGTAAGTACAGTACAGTCGATGTAGACACGCTGAGAGACAGTGAGAAATGACACAGTGAAAGTAAGTACAGTACAGCCGATGTAGACACGCTGAGGGACAGTGAGAAATGACACAGTGAAAGTAAGTACAGTCTGACATGACACACAGTAGAAAGAAGGCTTGGGCAACGATACAAAAACTTTTTAACAATCCACGAAAGGCAGAGCAGCACTACAACACTACAGCGAACCAAGTCACCCACCAACTGCTACTAAATGGATGTATGCCAAACAAACAGCCCAAAGCACGTCTTGATTGAAAATGATACCCCAATGACCTGGGGTTTACAAGACCCTTCAATGAAACTGAAATCGAAGCTGGTATCAGTGCACTGAAGAATGGCAAGGCAACAGGTCTAGATGACATCCAAACAGAACTCATCACTGAAGGCCAGGGATTGGCTGCTACATTTCTTCAACAACTGCATCAATAGCAACAAAATACCCAAGCTCTGGCAGAAAGCAAAGGTAGCACTCCTGAAACCAGGGAAAGACCCATTTGAGGCTAAGAGTTTCAGACCCATCTCCCTGCTGTGCAATACCTATAAGCTGTTTGAGCGACTGATTTTAAACCGGCTCACCCAACACACTGACAGCAGGCTGGATTCTGTTCAGAAAACTCATGCATTGGCCAGCTGCTCAATCTGACCGAACATATCAAAGATGGCTTTGAAAGAGAACTAATCACCAGAGCAGTCTTCATCGATCTATCGGCAGCATACGACACCGTCAACCACCGACGCCTCCTCGCCAAAGTGCTAAAGATGACTGGTGACGTCCATCTAACCGACCTAGTATGCAACATGTTTGAAAACCGGTGATTTTTTCATAGTACTGGATGGAAAAAAGAGCAGATGGCGAAGACTACAAAATGGATTACCTCAAGGAAGTGTGAATGCACAGAAGGTGAATGCACGAAACAACATCCGCAAACTTGCCAACTCTAAACGGGAAAGCAGAACACCGATGCTAAGATCCAGCGGCCTTTCCCTTTGCTATTCTGCTGCCGAATATGCATGTGCTGTATGGGCAAGATCAACACATGCAAACAAGCTTAACCCTGCCCTACATGACTGCTACAGCATGATAACGGGCTGCCTGAAACCTACTAACATAGACAGCCTACATCTGCTGACTGGCATAGCTCCACCGGACATCAGGCAGACTGTTGCTAGTCGCACAGAAAGATCAAGACAAGCGGCAGATACAAAATACCAACTATATAACCACATATCTGCTATGAGCTGATTAAAGTCACGGAAAGGCTTCCTGAACTTCACAAAACCACTGAACTCATCGCCCAGCCGCACCAGACTGGAAATGTGGAAAACACGACTGCAAGAAACATCAACAGTCGTCAAAATGGGATTGCAACCGTCTGAATCCCTACCAGCAGGGTCTGACCAACCATGGCTCTGCTGCCGTTCACTCAACGTACCGGAGTTGGCCAAGCAAAGACCAACATGAATTTTTGACAATAAAAAGAGTTTTCAGTTATTGACATTTTCATATAGAAATATTATTCAACTTGCTATTCATGTACGTTGTACTGTCGAAATAAACAAGTTTTTATCATAAAACATGCCTTTTGTGTGATGCTTATCATTGCTAAGTCTTTGTTTTTGTCAAATCAAGCGTGAATAATTGGACATTATGTGATTTTCCGAGATCGATCGTGGCCCGAAAAATATGGGAATTCCAACATGGCGCATATCAGGGGAAAGACGTTTTCGCTCTGCATGATGGTAGAAACCGTTCAAAAATAGCACCGACGGCATCCGAGTAATCTCGACTACGAACGATCGCCCCTCCAGCGTCTCATGGACAAAGGATTGGGGGAATCCTGCAACGATTGGCCAAACGGCATCACGTGATGTCGGATTCCCCCGTCTGGCCAATCGTCGCCGGCAAGCAATCGCTGTGATTGGTTGTAATACTAATTTCCAGCCTGTCGCGTCATACGTTCGATTCGTTCGCCAACATTGCTACCTTCCGCGTTACATTCAATTACATCGCTTTCTAAAACAACATTATGTGGTTTAGTCAAAAGGCATTGGGTAGTTACGGTGCTGAGAAGTGGTGGAAGCTTGCACAGCTTAGTGCGCGATAGCAAAGAATCTCATGTTGAATCCGTCAATGAACTGGGTGTGTCCACAACTTTGTCTGCGACCATGCCCATGATGCAGACGAGAATGGCAGGTGGAGTAAGTTCAATTATGGATGTTTTAAAAACTTATATATTCCCGATGTATGATTCAGATATATGTGTGTATTTATGTTTTCTCCGAACATGGTTAGCCTTTGTGACCTATATCTCACTGGAGAAACGTTGATGTTGCTATTCGTTCTATGTTGACATTCAAGCCCAGCCCCAGGGTCCCACTGCACTGCAGGCACACCAGAGCCTGCAGAAGTAGAGACAAGAGGTATGACTTACAACTATATTTAAGTAACTGTACAGGGGCTCAGATGATGCTGTTGAAGATTGACATTTCTACTCAGCACGTTATTCAATGGAAATGTTGTTTATATTATAACTTACCTCTATTAGTAGACTATATTTATGTGTACGGCAATGAAATAAATTGAACCTAACATGGACATTTTTTGTTGTTGAACATGTTATGAATACTTGTGCTGTTCATGACATACATTGGTTTTGTGTAACTGTTTCCAGGAATCAAATCGGCCGTCAGCATCACAAGACGAGTTATCTCGGAGAATGTCTGAGACTGAACGGAACTTTGGTTACACCAAACTTCTGGAGGGGATGTATGTCTGGTGCTTACCAGTTGAGGATGTATACATGAACAAGATGCTGGTGCAAATATCTCAACAGTGATCATACTCTATGCAGTATTGCTGCCATGCAAGAAGCGCACTCACTCCGTCCAAGATGTTGACCATACCCTCGGCACGGGGGCGTTTTAGAGAGGGTACCAATGGCACTGTACTCCAGTGAACTTTATCTGTGCTCCAGTGTATATTTTTTGTTCTCCAATGAACTTTATCTGTGGACTGGTGTCATATTGTACAAATACGTTTTTTTGTTTTGCTAATTTTTTTATGGTGCTTAGTTTTTCATATGTTGTTATTATTTTACAGTGGAAATCATTCTGAACTCTGCCTGTTGATAGATTATTATTATATTACATTGGCTAACATATGTGAAAAGTTTCAGTCATCTAGATTACTTTCTATATTTTGAAATGTGCGTTCCCATGTACCCAAACTTTGAACGCAATTATCTCAGAAACACATTTTTTCCTTACACCTGCTGTCTCCCGTGTCATTTTCCCGTGCTACTGCTTTACAGAATTGCTTGAAACTTGCCGTAGTATATCTTGATAGTATGCTCTTGAAAACCACCAATAGACTTTCTGGAAAACATGACCTGGTTTTTATACAATGAGTCATGAATGGAATTTTTCACCTCCGTGTTTGCATTTTCGCATACAGTAAAACTTGAAAAAATCATTACAAAAAAGTTTTTAGGAAAAAAAAGTTTGGTGGTTTTCACAAGGGTTGTCTAGAGTAACTACACAAAATTTTTTAAGGGTTATCTAAGACTGGTAGTTACTGACATATTTGACACGAAAAATTAATCCAAAATGGCCACCATACCATGGGAAAACCCCCTAGAAAAATTCTGAAAAAATGCACAGTTTCAGCTCTCTCTGTTCAATAACAGAGATGTAATAAAATAAAGTACGTTTAGAGTACACCCTCGCCAATGGATGTATAATGGGCATCATGATGCTAGTAAACAATGGGTCTATAATGGGCATCATGATGCTAGTACAATGGACATCTCATTCTAAGTAGACAGAAAGAAAACTCTCTTGCTGTCAGTCAATGTTGCGACTATGACAGTTCACTTGGTCTATACTGCAGGAGTCCTCTCCAAGTCTGTCTTTCTTGGGCAAGTGTGTCCACTGCTTGGAGTATACACTTTTTTCTTAAAATTTCGCATTAGTACCTTTGAATCTAAGTTTGGGGTGGCCTCTGTTTCTAATACTTTCTGACAGTTTGTTTGGAAGTCTGTTTGGAAGTTTCTCGAAGAAAGCGGCACTTACACACTTTTTCGTAATTGATCCTGCAGTATTTCTGTTCAGAAGAGCATCCTTACCTTGCTTCAGAAGAGCATCCTTACCTTGCTTCAGAAGAGCATCCTTACCTTGCTTCAGAATAGAGTCCTTACCTTGCTTCAGAAGAGCATCCTTACCTTGCTTCAGAAGAGTCCTTACCTTGCTTCAGAATAGAGTCCTTACCTTGCTTCAGAAGAGCATCCTTACCTTGCTTCAGAAGAGCATCCTTACCTTGCTTCAGAAGAGAGCCCTTACCTTGCTTCAGAAGAGTCTTTACCTTGCTTCAGAAGAGAGTCCTTACCTTGCTTCAGAAGAGAGTTCTTACCTTGCTTCAGAAGAGAGTCTTTACCTTGCTTCAGAAGAGAGTCCTTACCTTGCTTCAGAAGAGAGTCCTTACCTTGCTTCAGAAGAGAGTCCTTACCTTGCTTCAAAAGAGAGTCCTCACCTTGCTTCAGAAGAGAGTCCTTACCTTGCTTCAGAAGAGAGTCCTTACCTTGCTTCAGAAGAGCATCCTTACCTTGCTTCAGAAGAGCATCCTTACCTTGCTTCAGAATAGAGTCCTTACCTTGCTTCAGAAGAGCATCCTTACCTTGCTTCAGAAGAGTCCTTACCTTGCTTCAGAATAGAGTCCTTACCTTGCTTCAGAAGAGCATCCTTACCTTGCTTCAGAAGAGCATCCTTACCTTGCTTCAGAAGAGAGCCCTTACCTTGCTTCAGAAGAGTCTTTACCTTGCTTCAGAAGAGAGTCCTTACCTTGCTTCAGAAGAGAGTTCTTACCTTGCTTCAGAAGAGAGTCTTTACCTTGCTTCAGAAGAGCATCCTTACCTTGCTTCAGAAGAGCATCCTTACCTTGCTTCAGAAGAGAGTCCTTACCTTGCTTCAGAAGAGAGTCCTTACCTTGCTTCAGAAGAGAGTCCTTACCTTGCTTCAGAAGAGAGTCCTTACCTTGCTTCAGAAGAGAGTCCTTACCTTGCTTCAAAAGAGAGTCCTCACCTTGCTTCAGAAGAGAGTCCTTACCTTGCTTCAGAAGAGAGTCCTTACCTTGCTTCAGAAGAGAGTCCTTACCTTGCTTCAAAAGAGTCCTCACCTTGCTTCAGAAGAGAGTCCTTACCTTGCTTCAGAAGAGAGTCCTTACCTTGTTTCAAAAGAGAGTCCTCACCTTGCTTCAGAAGAGAGTCCTTACCTTGCTTCAGAAGAGAGTCCTTACCTTGCTTCAGAAGAGAGTCCTTACCTTGCTTCAGAAGAGCATCCTTACCTTGCTTCAGAAGAGAGTCCTTACCTTGCTTCAAAAGAGAGTCCTCACCTTGCTTCAGAAGAGAGTCCTTACCTTGCTTCAGAAGAGAGTCCTTACCTTGCAACTGAGTCCCCGAAGATGCCTCGGATGTTGTCTACATGGGTAGAACTTGGGGGAGTCCGCACATCTGCTACAGATTCTCCATGCTGTAGGGAAACATCACAGACCATGTCACTCCCAGACAGTGTCATTCTCAGACCGTATCACACACAGACCGTGTCACACACAGACTGTGTCATACACGGACAGTATCACAAACGGACCACGTCACACACAGACCGTTTCACACACAGACCATTTGACACACAGACCATGTCCCAAAAAGACTCACACCCAGACCATGTCACACCCAGACCTTGTCATATCTAGACCGTGTCACATACTGACTGTGTCAGACATGGACAGTGTCACAAACGGACCGTGTCACATACAGACCATGTCACACCCAGACCATGTCACACCCAGACTTTGTCACACACAGACCGTGTCACTCCCAAACAGTGTCACAAACAGACCATGTAACAAAAAGACTGTCATTAAGACCGTGTCACATCCAGACTGTGGCACACCCAGGCCATGGCGCACTTGCACGCATACATGCACGCTCGCACGCACAGACCAAGGATACACAAGAAACAGACGTTTGAACAGGCAACATTTGATCAGGCATGTGCTATAAAGATGTGTGCCAGATTGTGGTACAACTGTTTTGCATGGTGCCTTCTAGATCATCTACATCATAGTGAATCCAAGATCATCCACATCATAGTGAATCCTAGATCATCCATATCATAGTGAATCTTAGATCATCCACATCATTGAGCTGTCATCTTGGGAAGTATAAATATTACCAACTGCAGTTGCTCAATAATTTTATAACAGAGGAATGTACAATTAAAATGTATTGAAATCATTTAAAATATACAGTGCATAGTGACCAACCTTTTTTAGTGTGAAGCCAACTGTTGCATTGTGAATAGCATACCTAGAGAAAGAAAGATTTAGAGATTACAGGTCGCAAAAGTGTTAATAATAAGAAGAAAACATCTTTCATGCCTAAATCCTCAGAAACCAAGTTCAGAGGTGCATCAAAACAAAATGGTTAGTCTGAAGCCAATCACAAAATCGCTATGCAATATTAAGTCGTCAACAGATGAATGAATATGCTAGGGAATTAAGGAGGGAAGGCAAGGTAAAAAAGACAAGTCTTCAAATGACAGCAAAATGATTTTAACAACACTATCAGGGAGTGAGTTCCAAAGAGTTGGTGCGGCAACCAAGAAAGCCCTAGTTCTGATGTTTGTTTAAACTTGGAAGAACAAAAAGTAGATCACAATTAGATGATCAAAGCTGTATGTCTTTCATGTTCACATTTCTACTTGAACTATTTAGCTTTATCAATCATAATTTTTTGAAAACATACATACAAACATACACTAGCAGACTGTTAAAGTGTGTGGTGGATTAAGGAGGGCCTCTGGATCAGGAAAACAACACAGATCATGAACCAAGACGAAGGGTCCCGACTCAGCCATGCGTGGGACAGTCTGCTCGCCCAACCATCTGGCGAGCAGAGGAAAAGTTCCCAGAATGCAGTTCCAGAAGAAGGCAAAGAATGATTGCCAAAAGGCAATGAAGTGAGTAATATTTTTAGTTGTGAACCAGGTTCAAGTTGGGAGAATAAAATAGATTCAACTTTCTTCTTCACCAAAAATGAAAACATTGTCATCAAAATCATTATAATGAAAGTCGGGAACAATTTGCTTTGTTATACTTTGTATACTTTGTGTTTGTCATATCTGTCACTCAGGGATCTGCTCATATGCTGAGGCATTAGCTACCGTGTATGATATTCTCAGTACATTTATGTGGTTTAATAATAATGATAATGTGTGGTCTTATATAGCACCACTGTCTGCCTAGACAAGGCACTCATGGCACTTCTTCCATTAGCAGAACAAGTTTTTTTGGCAGTAGCTAATACTGTGTGGGTTTTTGTAGATCGAGACCATTGGCTGTGTGAGTCCAAGACAGGTTCCATTTCCCTGGTAGGATCTTTTATTTCTCATCCGAAAGACACAGGCAAAGTGGGGTGAATGAAATTGCCAAAATTTTGATACAGCAGTAGGTGGACTCAAACCCCAGTCCTCTTGATTGACAGTAAAGTGCCTAACCGCCGAGCTACCGCGCCCTGCTGGTTTGTTATTTCCTCACCTACTGATGACCTCCATCAACTTGCGGTGCTCTTCTGTGGGACTCTTTAATGCCTTCCTCCGCGTCACAATGTTGTAGAACAGGTCCTCCACCTGCCACAATGCCAATACTAATAATAATTTTGACGTGAATGTGGTGACTAGCACCACAATATTTTCCCCACAACTTTTATTTTCTGATCATTATCATAGTCATAAGGGTAACGATTTTTGGTGCACAGGCACAGTTGCATTATGAAAGTTGGATATGAATTGTATGTGATGTTACAGCATGAAATACGAGGATATTTCTACAGGTATCCACAGGTCAATATAATTCAAAGGTTCAAGTAGGGGGTCAGGGTGAGGTGGTCTGAGGTTAAACAACATTGGTTTTGTTTAGAATCAAACAAACTGTTCTGAGATGAAACTGAAGGTTTACCAGCTAACCAAACAACTCACCGTAATTTGAGTTCCAATGTTTCCGGCACATGGCTTGACTGGACCCTTGAGTTGACTGTCGCTGTACTCTCCCCTGATACAAACACTCACACATATTGATCATCACTAGCTCAGTTTCAAATTTAAAGGGAAACAAAAATCATGAGCTATGCACCTGTAAAGAGGTACTAAAACAACCATTGGCAACTACAATCAAGAATATCACGCCAGTGGTTTACTAGGAAAACCTTGTTGAACACACCGCATTTTAATTTAATGGGTCGTGTCATACTGTTAGATAACACTATGTCATGACTTTCATAGTCTAGCAAATTTTGCTCGCCAATTGAAAATATATTTGCATACACCTATTCCAATACTTGCCAACACGATATGGACATGCTTTTTTGTCCATCCAAACTCAACTTATGTAACATATTTTGGCATTTGTTTACGAAACCAATCCTCTTTCTGAGAAAAAAAGCATGTTTGTTTGAGACTTTTCTTTGGTTCTGTGTATGCCGACCTTACTTAACACACAGTCCAGGTTACCCGATTTTCATAGAACTGCGCATGCTTCTCAGTCGCCCTGGTTAACAGCCTTCAGTCAACCGGTCAAATGACCGCAATCTTCCAATTTTAGAAAACATTCTGAGTAAACTGGTGTGATATTCTTGATTTTAGTTACACACAGTTAGTTTTATTATCTCTTTATGTGCATAGCTCCAAAACAATGATTTCTGTTTTGTTTCAATAGAATTATTTTAGTGACAGACTAAGATATTTAAAAGACAAAACTGACTGTTGGTTTGTATTTTGAACATATGTAATAGCAATAATAATTAATATGAAAGCTACTCGTAATACAATGCAATTTTCATGAAAAGTGTACGTTTTAATTAAACAAATTATGCATAAAAACACAGCTATTAAACAAAGGCTAACCACAAAATTTCAACATTACAAAAATACAGAAACAAACAATTCTAGAAAAGATATAAATGTATGTGTAATGTTTCTGCATGAGTTATCTAATACAGCAGTGACTGTTGTGGCAAGCTTGCCATGTATGTAATCTTCACTCGTCACAAGAGGCCACCACCTGCGCTACCTCTTCCTCCCATCTGGTATCCGACTGTGTAACCAGTTACCTGAGTTCATAGTAACATCCCCAACCCTAGACACTTTCAAGGGAGGGTTGGCCACTCAGGATGCACTTTACTCCCAATTTAACCAGCACAACATTTTAGCATGGATTTTAAACTGCACCACTCACATTGTATATATTCACCATAGTTGAACAATGCTTCACAGTTGGATTATGCACATCTGTTTCCCAAGCTTTACTATCAATATTTATCCAGGGAAATAAGATTAACGCACAAACACCAAAATAAAAGTAAGTACCTGTGTGCACATTTTGAATCTGCAGTCCGGGTTGCTATGGTAACGTGTGCAACATGACTGATACTGGCCAGCGCTTCACCACGGAAACCATAGGTTGCTATAGCATTGAGATCTTCAAAGGTCTGTAACTTACTCGTAGTGAAGCGTTCGCACACAATGTCCATGTCTTCCTTCTGAAAACATGTGCGACCAATTCACTACAAATATGTGAAAATAATAATAAATAATAATGGCTGTTTTGCATTTGGAAGCATATCTAGAACAGCTTGTTGCTATGGCATGACTTTGGTTTTAGGCGAGCAGCAGTTCCCCTACACACACCCACATCATACATCATTTGAAAGCTTAATGTCTCCCCGTCAAAGTTAGGTATGATGTCGTGCTGTCAAGTGGTGCAGTAAGCATGGAGCGAAGGTGAAACAAAGTCACCCTCAAACGTTTTTTTTAAATTGTGCTTTTCTGCAAAATGTCATAAAAAGATATTGCGTATCTACTTTATTTCACTATACACAGCCACATCATATATCATTTAAAAGCTCAATGTCTCCCTGTCAAAATGAGGTATGATGTGGTGCTGCCAATGGATGTGGTACGCGTGGAGCGAAGATCAAACAAGTTCACCGTCAAATGATGAATTTTCAAAATTGTGCCTTTCCGTAAAGTTATAATAGCATCTTCTCATTGTTTGATAATCGTACATATTTCACTGAAAAGTTGATTTCCTCACAATTTTTTTGCACTCAATTGATGAAATAAGTATCAGTGATTTAGAATATCGATATTTTTCGCTATGCTTTCTCAGATATTTGTCAAAATGTCATATACTATTATGTATAGCAAATATAGGACCATCGAATATATAAGATCAAAATTAAGTCAATTTGTTCAGACTACCAGATACATTCAGTTTCTACTAAGACCTGCAATAAAAACGTCTTAACAGCTGTTCAGTCGAAACTGAATAAACGCACACTCACAAACACACACGGAAATTCCCGATGTTGTTTTTCTTTTCGTAAGCCATAATTTCGTGTAACACCATAAGGCATTTAGCGTGTTCGATTGCTGCGAAATTATTCATATATTAGGTCGACAGATGTTTGCTAGTTGGTTTTGTTACATATCAATAAGTATTAATGTTGGTACGATACATTATTTGCTGACATGACAACTCGTGAAATATTTGCTGTTCAGGATCGAACACGAGTTATCCACCAGAGGCGTCACTGTTTATTTTGGGGAGCCTATATTATAACCACACATGCTACGTATCAGAGGATTATTGAATTTTGCAACATTTTGCTATCTCTAGGGCCTGCTATTCCTACAAGTGCTCATTGGTGTTTAAGCGGTGTTCTAGCGTCGATGACAGAGCCGTCGACGGCGCCACGTTTTTCAGTAAAATTTACTCAGCTGCTAAGCTTAGGCCTAAGAATTTGCCTTCAAAATGTTAACTAAAATGACAAGTGTGTTGCTTATTGCTTTGTTTTCTGACATTAACTGGTTACTGCATAACCACGAAGACGCCAGTGTGTGGCTTCACATTAAGATCGCCTTTGATGGAACAGCAGCCGGCCTGCGGCTGCTTGCCGTTGCAGCTGCCAAATCTTGGCTTCCCAGCTGTGACTGACAGGTTAACCTCGACGTTTTGCACTGGGTTACTGACCATATTCCTGAATAGCGAGGTGACCGGATTAGCGGGACTAATGTCTTATCTTTTACTGTGGAAATCATTTGGGACTGTCCCAGGGTGACCATAATGGCGGGGTGACTGTATTACCGGGGTGACCATAAACTGAGGTTCCACTGTATATGACATTTTGACAAATATCCCAGAAAGCACAGCGCAAGATATCGATATTCTAAATCCCTGATATTTATTTCATCTATTGAGTGCAAACAAATTGTTAGGAACGTAGCTTTTCAATGAAATGTGTGCGATTTTTGAACAATGGGAAGACGCTATAGTAACTTTGCAGAATGGCACAATTTCAAAAAGTCATCATTTGACGGTGACCTTGTTTGATCTTCACTCCACATGTACTACATCCAAGTAAATACATAACCATAGTAATTGCATAACGTTTTTCAGAATACCACAATTTTAAAAATTCGTCATTTGGTGGTGATCTTTTTTGACCTTCGCTCCACACTTACTGCACCACTTTTCATTCTGACCGGGAGACATTGAGGTTTCAAATGATGTATGATGTGGCTGTGTGTAATGATATAAAGTACATACGAATCCAATATCATTTTATAACGTTTTGCAGAATACAACTTCAACAACTAATCGTTTGAGGGTGACCTTGTTTGACCTTTGCTCTATGCTTACTGCACCATTTGACAGCGCGTCATCATACCTAACTTTGACGGGGAGACATTAAGCTTTCAAATGATGTATAACGTGGGTGTGTGTAGACTCTGTAGAGGGGGCCATTTAAGTCGGTTTGTTAGGTGGTGCTCGCCGCTTGCCCATTTGTGTACAAAAAGTTTCTTCATGATATTTAAATAATTTATTTATACAGACTATTTTGGTAGTATATGTTCATTCAAAATCTGAAGGTCATTGGTACACAACAGTTATCAACTACTATTATTTTATGCTCCCAAGGACAACTTTACTAACACATCAGTAACACCATGAAAATATAATACAACTAGATTAAAAATAATTGGCTTTTAAGGGTAACATCATTATAGTTGTATATTATATAAATCTACATTTTTTCACACATCCTTGTATGTGCTGTGTAATAGTGAATAAAGTGTCAAAAATGTTCTGCATCTACAGAACACTCCACTCACTCGTATGCCGGAGCCATTGTCTTGAATCTGCAGCAGCTTGAGACCTCCCTGCTTCACAACCACCTGGATACTGGTCGACTTAGCATCCAAACTGCAACACACACATAAACAGTTATCTAGCATGACACAGCAACATTTTCTGGAATGTTCAACAAATAAATATCATGAATGTATAACAAAGTCTTCAGTTGCCCTACAAATTCAACAGATGCTAGGTTACCTAAATAAACATCTGCCTCTCTCAGCAAAAACTAGGAAATGGAGTACTGCCTCTTGCCTGTTTTCAATCATCTCTTTGATGGCATTTGCTGGTCTCTGGATCACTTCACCGGCTGCTATCCTGTTCACTACAGTCTCATCCAGCTTCCTGATAACCTGGGCTTCTTCCATCACTGCAGCTGTGTCTTGGATCGAGGTTATGATTCCAATGCTGCAATACAGTGTTGTGGTTTTTACTGTTGTGTCAACTATTGCAAACAGCAAAAGGCATCAGGCATGGGATAATAGTAATATGTAATAGTAATTGGTAATAGACTTTTTTTGTAATAGTAATACTAATAATAGATGAGATTTTTTCAAAAGTTATAGTAATAGATCCTAAATTAATAAATAATAGTCTATCACTTTTCTATTAAATCGTCTGCTGCAAACTTACAAAATATCAGGTTTGTCTGCATGTTATTCCAACTGCTAGTAACTGTAAATAATGTATAGACAATGGCTAAGTCATTACATGTTATTCCAACTGCTAGTAACTGTAAATAATGTATAGACAATGGCTAAGTCATTACATGTTATTCCAACTGCTAGTAACTGTAAATAATGTATAGACAATGGCTAAGCCATTACATGTTATTCCAACTGCTAGTAACTGTAAATAATGTATAGACAATGGCTAAGCCATTACATGTTATTCCAACTGCTAGTAACTGTAAATAATGTATAGACAATGGCTAAGCCATTACATGTTATTCCAACTGCTAGTAACTGTAAATAATGTATAGACAATGGCTAAGCCATTACATGTTATTCCAACTGCTAGTAACTGTAAATAATGTATAGACAATGGCTAAGTCATTACATGTTATTCCAACTGCTAGTAACTGTAAATAATGTAAAGACAATGGCTAAGCCATTACATGTTATTCCAACTGCTAGTAACTGTAAATAATGTATAGACAATGGCTAAGCCATTACATGTTATTCCAACTGCTAGTAACTGTAAATAATGTATAGACAATGGCTAAGCCATTACATGTTATTCCAACTGCTAGTAACTGTAAATAATGTATAGACAATGGCTAAGCCATTACATGTTATTCCAACTGCTAGTAACTGTAAATAATGTATAGACAATGGCTAAGCCATTACATGTTATTCCAACTGCTAGTAACTGTAAATAATGTATAGACAATGGCTAAGCCATTACATGTTATTCCAACTGCTAGTAACTGTAAATAATGTATAGACAATGTCTGAGCAGTTACATGAAAAGACCAGTAGGCTGATAATTTGATGCAACACCAGCTCAATGAAACAATGCAGGAGTAGCAAGCCAGTTAGTAGTTGTTAAGATGCCCCATGACTTCACACATTTCTAGCACACACAAACGGCATGGTTTCAGATATGTGCAGACAGGCAACAAATGTTATCGTAGAGCAGGAACTACAACCTGTATCGAATTCAAAGTAACCTTTGATTTGAGCGGAACTTCTGAGTTCTTTTTTCAAATTGCCAATTGCCACATGATAACATTGCCACACAGACCCTTTATTAAAATTTGGACAAATGTTCTTACCTCAGATCTTCAAATGGTGTACAAATGTATATTTAGTTAGTACTATAAAGACTAAGTTCATAGGCAATTCTAGGGTTCACAGACCCATCAGCAAAATTGTTAATTGACATTCTGTGATAGTAATAACGACACAGTAATATTAATATATATCCTGGTAATAGTAATAGATAAAAATTAAAAAAATCATTGATTTTTGATTTTTTTTACTTCTGATTTTTTTAATCACTCATTTATATGAATTTAATACAAATAATTATTTACAAGCATTGAGATCAACAAAGTTTTATATGTTTTATAATACAAAAGCACAAAGTGCGCATCCTTGTGTAGTTGTATTGTCACCAGATAGCCTGATAGTCAAATATTATATGACATTGTGTATGTTTGAGCTATTCCCTTTCTGAATGCAGTGAAGCCACACAAACTTGTCTTCAAGTCAGAAGCCCTAAGTTAAAGTCCACTTAGAGCTTGTGCTAGTTGTTACCAATTCAGTATGTTGACTCAAGTGAGACAGTCTGGGCTACAATTGTTTAATACTGTACCAGTTTGCAGTCTGGTTGGAGACCCTTAGAGTACACAGAGCCCTGGACAGGTGCTAATCCACCCTCTCAGCAAACAATAATTATCACTGCTACAGCCACAGACACACAGCATGCTTTCCTTTCCAAGACAGATTGTGCAACTACAGGGGGTGAGGCCTTGTGGACATTGTCTAATGTCTTTATAGAAAAAAAAATCACGTACCCTCTGTTAAGAAAAGTACCCAATGAGTGTGGACACACTCTGCCGCTGTCACTAACCCATGTCCCAGCTATGGGCAAATAGCAACGCTTGGAGAGGAGATGGGCACCACCATGCGGATCATGCCCTAGACACACCACATGATGACGATCAATACACAGAACAAACCGGATCAGTCGCAGCCCGGGGTTAACAATGACCGCGCCATCTGCCCCTCTTTCCAGGCACAGACATAGGAAGTGATCAATACTTGGTGATGATGAACTTCCATCTACGTCTGAAAAAGATTGCAGAAGCATTCCAAGTAATGATAGGTGGAAAATTTACGCCTCTTACCATCCTAGAGGAAGAGAACACCGATGCAGAGAACAACAAATTCAACAATGCAGTGTGATCCTCAGCAAACACCATGATACGAAGGTCACCACCAAACTACTTGACATGTGTGACAAAAGAAGAGTACTGAAAAGGGGGAAGAACAGCCCCGGAGGAACTGATAAATATAGGGAAATCAACAAAGAAATCAGAACAGGCACGAAAGAAGCCAAAGAAAAATGGATAGAAGAACAGTGCAGCGAAATAGAAGACAACCTGAACAAGAACAATAGCAAAAGAGCATTCCAAGTCGTAAAAGATCTGACAAGTGAGAAGAAAGGAAGAATAAACACCTTCCAAGACATGTCAGGAAAGTGCCACACGGAAGAAAGAGAGATTATCAACTGATGGAAAGAGTACTGCAACGAGTTATACAAAAGCCAGACCAAAGGAAATGCAGCAGTATTGGATTGTCTTATGAACACCGAAGAGGATAACTTCCCAGTTCTTCATGAAGAAGTGGAGGCTGCATTTAAATCCTTTCTAATCAGCTTTCTCCACATTTCCCTGTTCTCGACAGCCCTCTGGGAGTCAGCGAACTCCATTCCTGTCCACTCTTTGATGTTGTCATCCCACCTCTTCTTCTGTCTACCTCTTCGTCTCCCCCCTCTTATGGTACCTTGCAAGATAGTCTTTGCACGGCCAGATGATCGGGATACATGACCGTACCACGCTTCTTAACTGTTGTAAGAAGGTCATCTTATGGTCCGATGGCTTGTTTGATTTTGGTGCGGACAGCTTCGTTAGTAACATGGTCTTCTTTGTATGATATGCGCAAGATCTTCCGAAAGCATCTCATTTCCATGGCTTGTATCCTCTTCTGTAGATCTGCTGAGAGGGTCCATGTTTCAGAAGTGTACAGAAAGATGGACATGACAAAGGAGCGCATCAGCCTTATTTTCGAACTGACAGTGATGTTTCTGTTGTTCAATAAGGGTTTCAACCTTGTTAGTGCTGCTGTTGTCTGTGCAATCCTGGCAAGTATCTCCGGTTTGGAACCCTCATCTGTGATAATTGATCTCAAGTACCTGAAGCTTTTTACTGTCTCAAGTCTCTGTCCATTAACTTTGACCTCTGTGCTGATGCCTTGTGTGTTGTTGGTCATCAGTTTTCTCGAGGCGCTCCACCAAATTGGCTAGTTCTTGTTCATCTCCTGCTAAGCTGTCGATGTCGTCAGCAAAACGAAAATTGGTGATTGTCCTGCCTCCAATGTTGACAGTGCCTTGATGGTTTCCTAAAGCATCAGTCATGATCCTTTCCAGAAAAATGTTGAAGAGCGTTGGGATAGTAGGCATCCTTGTCGAACTCCGACTGTTGTTCGAAACCAGTCTCCTATGCTGCTGTTGAAGATTACTGCACTGGTAGCATTGGTTCAGACAAGCTTGGAGCCAATGTTGTACTTCCTCATGGTTGCCCATAGGGCCGCATGCCATACCTTATCAAAGGCCTTCTTGAAATCTATGAAGACATGATACAGGCTTTGCTGATGTTGAAGGTATTTCTCGCAAAGGATTCTAAGGTTGAAGATCTATTCACTGGTGCTCTGTCCTGCTCGAAAACCCGCTTGTTCTTCAGCGATGATCTCTTCTGCCTGAGGTTTGAGTCTGTTGAGTAGGATCTTCAACATGGCTTTGCTTGGGTGGCTGATGAGGCTGACTGTTCTTTAATTTTGGCACATCTGTAGGTTGCCTTTCTTGGGAAGTGTGATGATCAGTGACTGAGTCCATGGGGTGGGCCATTCTCCTGTCTGCCATATCTTGTTGCAGATTGTTGTAAGTGTGGTAATCAAGGCTTCTCCCCCTAGCTTGAACCAGTTCTGCTGGTATGTTATCAATTCCAGCTGACTTTCCTTTTTTCAGAGACTTTACTGCAGCCTCCACTTCCTCACGAAGAATGGGGTAGTGGTCCTCTTCAGTAGTCTGTGGACAATTTAGTACTACTGGGTCTCCGTTGGTGTTGTGGCTGTACAGTTCTGAGCAGTATTCTGTCCATCGATTGAGGATCTGCTGTTCTTCTGTCAGGCATTTCCCTGATTTGTCTTGGATAGTGGTAGTTATCCCTTTCTTCACTGATCTCAGGTCTTTCACTATTTGATAAGCCTTCTTGCTGTTGTTCTTGCTCAAGCTGTCTTAAAATTCACAGCATTGTTCTACTATCCAGTTATCTTTTGCTGTTCTCATATCTTGTTTGATCTTCTTGTTGACTTCTCTGTATTTTGCTGCACCTTCAGGATCACATTTTCTCCTTTTCAATTCCCTTCTTTTGTCACAGAGATCTAGGATGTCTGCTGTGACCCATGGTTTCTTTGTCTGATGGTGTTTTCCAAGGATCTCGCTGGCTGTGTCGGTCACTATTTTGTTGAAGGTGTCAGCAAGTTCACATCGGTATCTTTGTCATCCAGTATGATAAGGGGTGCAAATTTCCCACTTATCATTGCTTTGAATGCTTCTGCTACATCAGGATCCTTAAGTTTCTCGATGTCAAATTTGATTCTTGTTGGCTTTGGTTTGCTGATCCTCTTCAGGCGAATGTGGAAGGTTGTCATCAGCAAGTCATGATCACTTCCGATATCTGCTCCTGGATAGCTTAGTGTAATGGCAATGTTCACTCCTGTTTGAAAGCGCCATTTCACCAAGATGTAGTCGATCTGATTGTGATGTTTTCCATCTGGGCTGTGCCAGGTCCATCTTCTAGATGTTTTGTGTGGGCCAAATGTGTTAGCCAGTATCAGCTCGTTGTACATTGCAAATTCGAGGAGCCTGTGACCTCTCTCATTTGTTTCCGTGTTGCAGAAAGTTGGTCTGCGCATTCTTTCCCACTTTTGCATTCCAGTCTCCTAGTACAATAAGATTGTCTTTCTTTGGCGTTTCCTCTATGACTTCTTGCAGCTGGCCATAGAAATCTTCCACTTCACTGTCGTCATAATCAGATGTTGGGGCATAAACTTGTATGACTGTCATAATGAAGGGAGTTTCCTTCAGGCGGATGGTGATGAGCCTGCTGGAGATAGGGCGACAACCCATGACAGTGTTCACGATGTCTTTGTGAACAAGAAACTCAATGCCATGTTCGTGTTTGTCCTTCTTGCCACTGAAGTAGAACTTGTGTCTTTCTTCGGTCGATGTTTCATCAAAGCTTTTCCATCACATCTCGACGAGTCCAAGCAGATTCCATCTGTATCTCTCCATCTCATGTGTGAGTTCTTTCAGTTTTCCTGCAGCTCTCAATGTCCTGACGTTCCATGTGTCGATGGTGATGTCGTTTCTTCCACGTATCTTGTTGGTAGGAGGAAGGAAGGGATTTTGTCAACTCCAACTGAATTAATACAAGCTGGGGAGAAGCTGTGACTAACATCCTCACTGAAATCTGCAACAAGATCTGGCAGACAGGAGAATTGCCTATTCCATGGACCCAATCAATGGTCATCACACTTCCAAAAAAAGGCAACTTACAATTGTGTCAAAACTACCGGATAATCAGCCTCATCAGCCACCCAAATAAAGTCATATTAAAGGTCATCCTTAACAGACTCAAGCCACAAGCAGAGAACATCATCGCTGAAGAACAGGCCGGCTTTCGAGCAGGACACAGTACTACCCACTTTGTCTTTGCTGGTATAGAATTTTAATGTATTATAATATCAAACCGAGGTTATTTGTGATAATTTTGAGGTTCTTTTTATGAAACGTCTGCGTGACTGAGGCTTCTTTCAATATCGCCCATAGGCAAAAATTAGGCATAGAGGGCAATCAAGCTGCATCATTCTTCTTAGACATATTAGTCACGATGTACCACTGGTGGTATAACTAATAATTTCTTTATTGTAATGCATTAATAAAACCAAGTTTGTTTGTGATAATCTTTGTTTGTTTGCTCTGTTGCGGAATTATGCAGAATTAATACAACTGGGAATTTAATATTGCAAACAACTACCCCAAACACTGTCGCATAAGTAAATGCAAATTTGTTTGTGTAGTTTAAAAAAACGGACACAAAAGTGGCTGAAGGACATCTATAAAAATGGCTAAAAAGTAACAACTGCGAGGTATAAGTATTGCTTTGGAATAATATACTAATCTACATACCGGTAGTTTAATTTTTAATATACATGTTTGACTGTAATCATATGAGTCGGGCATTCCGACCAAGGTATGGTTTACGTTTACTCCATACAGAGATGATCACGGAATTTATTCCTGAAGTAACATGTTGATTTTAACACTAGATTAAGGGAAGGAAATGAGCCATCAATGTTAGATTTAATTTTCACAAACAAGGACTACATGATCGAGAACCTAAAATGTATTGCTCCACTGGGGAAAAGTGATCTTGTTGGTCTGGTATGGACATTCATTACCGACTCGGCTATAGATTTTTTGCAGTCACCCGGTCGCCAATGACGTCCAAAAATGACTACAGTGGCCTGCACGGCGACTCGAAATATTTACAGAGCTGCAATATTTTTGATGCAACAAAAATAAACAGAATGTTAATAAATAACAAACTTCTCAGAAGTGTTGTCCTGGCTATATTGCATTTATGCTAACCATAAATCATGTGTTTGTGACACGTTTGACATTGCAAGAAATGTTGCAGAAGCAATAACAATATAGAGCTTTCATTGTATCATTTAATCAACCACATCGATGCTCAACATGTAAATGAATGGTCTACACTGAAATAATAACCGGTCATGTTAGTCTTGGCTCTGTGTGGCGCCACTTTTATATATATTAGCAAAATGCCCATCCCCAGGACAGGATAATGTGGTAGTTCATACGTGACAGTCATGATAGCAATGTTTACCAAATGCCTCAGGCGAATATGCCATCAATACGCTCGAGATTTTTTAAGGGAATGTCAAACGCATAACCAGAAACAACCATGTCACGCACGTGATGCAATATTCATTGCATGTTCAAAATGTTGAAGGTCGCGTGAATTTAGACCCATGGATACTTGTGTTGGTTGTTGAATAGTAGAATATCTGCTTTCTACTTTCTTTTTATTGTGTTCTGCGAACTCGGGCCAATATGTGGGCGAGTGCTTTCTACTACAGTATAATTAATATAAACCGCTCATATGGTGCTACGTGCTCTCAAACGGTTTACATACCGAAGCATTCACCCCGCACGCACGTGGTTTCTGCGATTGTTGGAAGTTAACGTTTTACGTAGCAAACATTTGATTTACCATAAAAAACACTAAGAACCCTTGATATACGGGGTATTTCGAAAAAATAAAGGCGTTACGTTTCGTTCGTGGGGTCGTAGATTAATCCATGAAAGTTTGGCGCCCGAGGTGCAAGCCGTCTAGGAGGAAAACGTGAACATAACCACATACAAACATACATACGCTAGCTCGATTATAGTTAGATATATTCGCTTCTGGTGAATTAATTGGGAACATGGTTAAAGTTTCTCTAGGCTGCGGTAAAATGAGGTCCTGTGTAAACTGTTCAGTTCACAGGACCTGATGTCCTGTGACGCTTGAAGACTTTTCGTGTAGACTGTTGGTGTACCATGTTATGAAAGCAAAACAATCTGTCACATGTGTACAATTGTATTTTATCCAGTATTATGTATTACAATTTACATTGTATTGATCCTGCCTTGAAAATAAATGTGTCAAAACTGTTTTTGATGTGTTTTATTTGTTGTTGACGTCATTCATACTTCAAAGTATTTACCTTCTATCATTTACTTTCTATCATCAGAGTATTGATTAGTAAGTGGGCTACCTAAGAAGCTGTCGGGCTACTTCACTTTGCAAGGTTGGTAGCCCAACTGGCTACCTTCCATGACTTGCTAAATCTCACCCCTGTTTACATGCATTTCATTTTGTCTGTGTGTGTTGTAATTATGGATATTTTTGTGTATAGCTAACCATTGTAGGTACCCAGGCAACTTATTATGTATAAATTTATAATAAAATTTTAGTTCTTGAATTTGTAAAATTCCTGATAATTTTTAGGAATTTTAAACTTTTTAAGATAGGTTCAATGTATGCATTACACTGACCTACTTAAATTTATCATGTATTGCTTTATTTTAGAGTTAGATTATTCTGTCACATTTAAATCCCCATGCCATTATTCCATAGCTGAAGTGTGGCAATATTAAGGAGTTATATAATATAATTTTGACATTTATAGGCAGAAAATGTTTCAATTTATTAAGTACACCTAACGTCTTCGAGCATTTGTTTGAAATGTGATCAACATGATTTTTCCAGTTTAGATGTTCGTCCATGGTTAATGTAGCTGGGATGGCTATTATATGCTTGTCTTGAATTGAGTAGTTTCAGTAGAAGTTTTTAAGATAAATTAACCATTTCTTCACAGATTGTACTTGAAATACTATATAATAGATATTTGCTGGTTTAAGGACATGATTTAGTTAGGTAGATATAATACTGATGTGTACTAGAATCACAGTAACAAGACGATAACATGTTCCGCTTTCACGGCGAACGAACATAGCTGGTTCGAACATTGTAGTACTCGCAGTCGTTACTATGGAAACATCATCTGCATTTCTAAGAAATCAGGGGGATTTCTAAAACTGTTTTTTTAAAGATGGATTGGCGAAATATGAAGTTAGTGCCAGGTGATTATTTGTGGTGTCAACATTCAGTTCAATATTTCTTAGCCTGTTATGAAGAAAAAAATCATCTGACACGGTAGCTGCCCCAACTACCTTAAACTTAATTGTGTGCATTCTTTCAATGCAAATGTTATCTATCTTTATCATGAGAGGCAATAATTTCTTGTGTGCTGTTTTAAACAACATATATTTTGATTTCTTTAGATTTAATGATTATTTATTTATTTTTAACCGCTCACTTATTTTTGACAACTCGTTGTTTATTGTATTTACAATGTATTTTCATTATAGTTAGTTAATTGACGAATTGTGTATGACAGAATAGTACCGTCAGTATACAATATGTAGTTAAACAACTTACTGGCATTTGGGAAGTCGTTTATATATATAATAATGAGTAGAGGTCCAATGACTGATCTTTGCGGAACCCATGTTCATATGGGTAATTTACCTGACTGGATTCCGTCAAACTCAACATACTGATAACAATTTGTAAATAACTTTTAAAGAGATCTGAAGCTATTCCACTTATAACATAAACATTTTTTTAAATACCATGATCAATGGTATCAAATGCTTTTGATAAATCTAAATATATATTTAATGGTATTTCACTGTTGTCCATGGTAGATTGGTAGTTAACTCTATCAATTAGTTCCATTGCTGCCAATTCAGTTGAATGTTCGGTCTGAAAACTATACTGACTTTCATAAAACAAATGATGGTCATTAAAAAATTCATAGAGTTGATTATATATAATTTTTTATTATAATAGTATTTTTGAGATAACAGGCAAAAGTGAAATTATTGATCTGTCATTTGTAAATTGTGTTTCCTAACTCAATAGTTAGGAAGACCGACAGAGTCTTAAACAAGGGAGAGGACGTTATAGTTTGCTTGCCTGGGGCCAAAATAGAGGCAATAACTGAGAGGGTAGAAAACATTGTGGGTTTGGGCAAGGGTGGATCTGTTTTAGTACACGTAGGGACAAATAATGTAGAGAGGGAGGGTACAACTGCCATAGTTAGGAAATACAGAAATTTGGTCAGAACACTAAAGCAGACGCGGGTTGAGCAGGTAATACTGTCAGGGATTCTACCAGTTATAGGAAGGAGGGGTCATAGATATCGAAATTGCCGGGGATGGCAATTAACATGCTAGTCGAGAAGCTATGTAGAGAAGAGGAAGTGGGTTTTGTGGATTTGTGGGGAAGTTTTGTTGGAAGGGCTGATATGTACATGAAGGATGGGCTGCATCTAAGTGGAAAGGGGGCAGCAGTATTTGCGGAAGGGCTAGCAGCAGCAGTAGACAGTGGCATGGGTAGCATAACGAATATTTTTGGTAGTCAACACTAATTAAACTAGAAGCGCAGGGGGGTTACTTAGAGATGCCTCAAGCAGGACAAGAGGCCGCTAGTACAGATAAGCCAATAACAAAATGTCCGAAAAACATGTCTGAAGCAGGTTATAGATGCGTGTGTTTAAATGCTAAGGGTATAATAAATAAGAAAAACGAATTAAACATTATGGTAGAAGATACTGACCCTCACATAATTGGTATAACCGAATCATGGGCCAACACAGACATTACAGATGCTGAATTAGGATTGACAGGATACGTAATGTTTAGGAGAGATCGAATAGGAAGAAGGGGAGTTATTTTATATGTTAAAGAATCTATTCAGGCTTATGAAATAAAATTAGAAAGCGAAGCAGATTACGATGAAGCTGTTTGGTGCAAAATAGTTTCAGGAAATAAAAAATTAACTATTGGATTAGTTTACCGAAGTCCAAACATAAACGAAGCGGATAACACAAAAATACAAAATGCTATAAAGGAAGTTAGTAAAGGGGAATGTATCATAATGGGAGATTTTAACCATGGACACATACAATGGAAATCTCTAGAGAGTACAGGGGGTGATGACCAACAATTTTTATTTTTAATTCAGGAGAGCTTCCTTACTCGGCACGTGCTAGAACCAACCAGGGGATAAAATGTATTAGATGTAGTTTTATCATCACAAAAAGAATTAGTCGACAATGTAAAAATACATGAACCATTGGGTAACAGTGACCACAATCAAATACATTTTGACATCAACGTAAAATCAGAAAGTAAAAAAACGTATAGGAGAAACTTCCACAAAGGTAACTATAAAGATATGAGAAAATACTTAGCAAAGCTAGATTGGAATAACATGCTGATGAATAAGACCGCAATTGAATGTTGGAATATTCTAAAATATGAAATTGAGAGTATCATCGATAAATTTGTTCCCTTGAAAAAACAAGGAAAATGGTCTAGAAAGAAACACTTGTCAAAAGAAGCTATTAGAAAAATAGTGTTTAAGCAAACTATGTGGAGGGTTTATAGGCGTACCAGAAAGGATGAAGACTATGCAAATTACAAAGAGGCACTTAACCTAGCTACAACTGAAATTAGAAAATCTAAAAGAACCTTTGAAAAAAGATTGGCAAGTAATATAAAAAAATGACAGCAAGAGTTTCTATGCTTATGTAAGGAGTAAACAGAACGTTCGAGATAAGGTCGGACCACTGGAAAACAACAGGGGAAACATAATTTCAGAGGGGTTTCAAATGGCAGAGGTCCTGAATGAGTATTTCAGCTCAGTATTTACCACAGAAGATATCAGCTCACTTCCAGTTCCATTTACTAAATTTTAGGGAAATAAATCAGAACATTTAGGGCAGTTATTTGTAACTCCTGTAATGATAGCAAACAAAATTAAGAAGATGAAAGATAATAAATCACCTGGAGTTGATGGGATACCACCAAAACTGCTTAAGGAAATTGTTGAGCAAATTAGTACACCACTTGCAATTTTTTTTAACTTGTCACTAGAAGAAGGAATAGTTCCATCAGAATGGAAAGAAGCAAACATTACGCCACTATTTAAGAAGGGATCGAGGAACAAGCCAGAAAATTACAGACCAGTGAGTTTAACATCAGTTATATGTAAGTTACTCGAAACATTAATTAGAGACCACATAGTGGAATTCCTTGTAAACATAATTTAATAAATACATTTCAACATGGGTTCCTAGTGGGTCACCAGTGGATGTTGTCTACTTAGATTTTCAGAAAGCTTTCGATAAAGTGCCACACCAAAGATTGATACTTAAACTAAAAGCCCATGGTATAGGTAATGATGTAATCAACTGGATAGAAAAGTGGCTTACACACAGAAGACAGAGAGTAATAGTAGACGGTGAGATTTCAAACTGGAAATCGGTTTTGAGTGGGGTACCACAGGGATCAGTGTTAGGCCCTATACTGTTTTTAATATATATAAATGATCTAGAAGATGACATATCTAGCAAAGTACTCAAATTTGCAGATGACACAAAAGTATTCAGAAAGGTTACAAATGATACAGATAAACAAAGTTTACAGGATGATCTAGATAAATTAGTTAAATGGTCAGAAGAATGGCAAATGTTATTCAATTTTGGGAAGTGCAAATGTATACACATAGGACATGGAAACATGGACTAAGAATATAAAATGGGGGATGCTGTACTAGGTAGAACCACACAAGAAAAGGACTTAGGAGTAACATTTAGTGCTGACATGAAAGTTTCAGAGCAATGTGGGATTGCTACTTCAAAAGGAAATCAAATTCTAGGGCTAATTAGGAGAACTATCATGTATAAGGAGAAACAGCTAATTGTACCCCTGTACAAAGCAATAGTTAGACCACATTTGGAATATTGTATTCAAGCATGGAGGCCGTATCGTAAAAAGGACATAGACAAGCTAGAAAGAATACAACGAAGAGCAACCAAAATGATTCCAGAATTGAGAGACCTTAGTTACGAAAGTCGCTTATTACAATGTGGTTTGACAACACTAGAGACCAGGAGAGTAAGAGGAGACCAAATAGAAGTATTTAAAATAGTGAACGGTTATGAAGATGTTCATAGGAATATGTTCTTCAAACTTAAAGAAGGCAGTAGAACCAGAGGACACAAAGCAGCATTAGTTAAGGAGCAGTGTAGGTTGGACATGAGAAAGTACTCTTTCTCACAGAGGGTGATAAATGAATGGAACAAACTGCCAAATGATTGTGTTAATGCTAGTAGTGTGAATATGTTTAAAAATAGAATTGACAGATATTTGATAAGGGTGGGCTACACATAGATGAGAAAATTGTTGGACTCTCGATAAGCCAATGGCTTCCTTGTCCACTCTGCCATCTGGAACTTGTTGTTTGGGATGGCAATCTTGTTAAATATCATCACCACTTTTGAATATTGGGATTACTTCCGAGATTTTTAACTTGTTGGGAAAGGTTCCTGTGTTAAGCAAGTAATGTTACTTTTGAGTGCCAAATAGGCGTCCCTATACGTGTATTTATTTGATGACAAATGCCACCCTATACACACCTTATTTGGCACTATACTATTAATAAATTTAAACATTTGTGCCAGCCTATATTCTCCGATAATCGTGGCAAATTATGCAGGGTATTTTTAGCAGAGCAATCGTTCTCACTCCCCATTGCTAGCGCTAATCAATTATCCATGGAGCGGTTTACCGCTCGCCCTGAAATCACTTGCTCCCAACTGGAGCTGCATGTGGCTCCCTCTGATGGCTAACTTTTCATCCTTTCGAACGACAGTCGTGAATTTAGTGGGATCCTGTGCTTCTGAGGATCCTAGATTTTCATCTTGAAGCGTTGGACCGTTAGATTTCCATGATTAGATGAATCGGTCAGAATCCTTAATTCTCGGGAGATTGACATGGTATATTATTAGTTAAGACGCCATTATCAACGCGTTAACCGACCATAAATGGCCACCGTGCGCAGTGCCTCAAACCGGTCGTAACCGGCTGATGGCGGTTTCCCCTGAAACAGGCTTGCATTTTCAATCCAATAAAACGTTAATGTCCATTTAAAACCGGAAAATTCCCCGGTTTTTAGCAGATATAAAATGGGGTTACTATATCAGCAGTGACGCGAACACGCATAAAGTTTATGCATGTTCGGGAGAAAAAAAAACGAAAATACCCTGCAATATGCGTAGTTTTCTAGAGACGCCTTGCCCTTGGCTTCACATCGAGTAAAAAATAGCTTCGGCGCTAAAATATACAAATATACTAGTGACTTGTTCGCACTGTACTATATTTTTTTGGAACAATTTGCCCCCCTATACTGTTATTCGGCACTATACTATTATTAAATTTGACTGATTTGCCACCCTATACTGTTATTTGGCACCCGAGAGTAGTGGCTTAATTAAATATTGTTTTATGCTGCTTAACAATTGTGAAGAGATGCCATCATAACCACAGCTTGTTTTAAGAGGCATCTGATGATGTATCATCATTGGGGTTCTACAAGGATCAGTATTGGGACCTATTCTCTTTTATTCTTATTAGTAATGTAAAATGTTTGCCGATGACACCAAATTACTCAGAACACTAAAAAACAAATCTTACTGAAACCTTACAAGCCGATTTAGATAATTTAAGTGAGTGGAGTAATAAATGGATGCATATAAGCAAAGATTATCCAAATTCCAGTACACAATGACAACCGAAAATAATAATATGGTTTTAATGGAAACTGTTCAGAAGCCTCAAGGATCTAGGTGTTTGAAATGTGAGAAATAAGTTGTTGCTGCGCCCCGACAAGCTATGGTGTTTCTGTGTTCAGTAAAGAGAGCTTCTATTCACTTTGACAGAGAAATATTCAACACTTTTTATAAATTATTATGAATATGTTAGACCACATCTGGAATATTGTGTACAAGCCTGGTCAACTTATTATGCTAAAGATAATGTAATGCAACGTATGGTAAAAAAAATGGTTATATGAAATTTAAGGAATTTTCACGAGGAAAGATTAAAACAACTAAAACTAAATAGACTAGAAGAACGTAGATTACGAGGAGATTTAATTTAGACTTTCAAGTGTTTTAACTGGGAAAGAGAACGTAAACCTATATCAGTTTTTTTAACATTAATCAAAACAACCTCGAAGGCCACAAAAACAAACAGCAATGTATGAAGCTAAGACTATGTAGACGGCGATTTTTCAATCAGAGTGGTAGATGTTTGGAATTCATTGCCTGACAATATTATATCTGCAAGCCCTACGAACATAGAATCGACAAAGACTGGTGTAAGATAGGGGCGAATAATAAAAGGCTAAACAATAGCCTTGCAAGTGCTCCTATGTTAGCCCCAGAAGGGGCTGTTTGGAGTAAAAAAACTGAAGAATGAAGTGTCCATTACTTGCAAGTGTACTGATCGGACGTTAATCCCGCTGAGCGATAATAGATGCTGATACAAATATTTTACAAACTTACATGATCTTTGCAAGATGTCATGTATCTCTTAGAACAATCTTGCAATTACGTTGATATGGTCATCTATATGCAAACACAATTTTAACGTATCATTAACAACATTTAACTGCAGATCATGACATTTGATGCGTTCCACAAATTTGGCGCCAGCTTTCTAGGCTTGATTGTCGCGCCATGTACATGTAGTGTATAAATATACTTAAACCAGTTTCCAACAGATGGAACCTCTGTTCCTTTCCTAAGTGATATTAGTCTCGCTTATCCTACTCTCGCTAGGCTGGTGAATTCACCGAGAAGAGAATCTAGATGCAAAACATAGAGTTACTTCATTAATCTCCCCTATAGACTAGAGCGGAAAGCCAGCTGGCTACCGGGAAGCAGGCGTGGACCACCGGCCGGCATCTCACTGCATGGCAGAAACATTTCCAGCCACTGCCATAACATCATAGGGTAGTACAGTTTAAAGTGTGAACATAACTTGACAAATATAAGTTTTAGCTTGTGAAAGTATTTAACTTGAACATCTGTCATTGTCCTCTGGCTTAGGCCTAGATGGGTAACACACGTACGTGGTAGACTATATAATATGCAGGGTATACGTCACAGGGATGTTGACACTTGACTAATAGTTTTTAATGGGGTACATGCATGCAAGTATGCATATGGGGTGATATTCTGATTATTACTGATAAAGATGATTGCCAAATGCAGATTCCCGGATTTGACCATGCAGTTGCAGTCATTAGTTGATACATGTATAGAACACTTTAGAAAGTTCAGTTTTGATCATGTTTAGTGGTGCTACTGTACGTTATAGTTAATATGTTACGAAATTTGATAAGTGCATGTATGGATTGTGCATGTACTAATTAAGGCATTAGGTAACTGTGTCTACAGTTAAGCCAGTATCAGGTTGGTGCCCTCTCTCCCTTTGAACTTACAATAATTAGGAGGTGGCTGGGAGAGGGCTGATCTTGACCATTCCCTAGAGACATGTGCATTAGGTGCATGGTGTCCAAGACTTGTTTGTAAACAACAGTCGAATGACAGCTAGGCTAGTCAGGCAATGCACATGTGAAATTTACAACATTGTTGACTGTTGAGTTTATGCTATTAGGGGTTTAAACATGTAGAGTACTAGTATTCATTAATACCTACATGTATGCTAGGGAATTTATGAATAAACAATGATATTATTATATATTGGTACTGAATAAGGTATTTTACAGACAATATTGTGAACAGCACCAATGTGTTGGAACTATGGTACTTAATATATGTTTAAGTTGACGTTATCTTACACTGGAGTGGACACTATAATATGCAAATAGCTTCTGTTAGTATTTGTACAGGCTACTCTTGAGTGCCGAATAACGTGCCTATACGCGTATTTATTTGATGAAAAATGCCACCCTATAGGCTATACGCACCTTATTTGGCACTATACTATTATTAAATTTTAACATTTGTGCCAGCCTATATTCTACGATAATCGTGGCAAATTATGCAGGGTATAATTTTAGGAGAGCAATCGCTCTCACTCCCTGTTGTTAGCGCTAATCAATCATCCAAGGAGCGGTTTACCGCTCGCGATAAAATCCCTTGCTCCCAACTAGAGCTGCACGGCTAAGTTCTCATCCTTTCGAACGACAGTTGTGAATTTAGCGGTATCAAGTGCTTCTGAGGATTTTAGATTTTGACCCCGAAGCGTTAGACCATTTAATTTTCATGATTAGATGAATCGGTCAGAATCCTTATTTTTCTGGAGCTCGACATGGTATATTATTAGTTAAAACGCCATTATCACCGCGTAAACCGACCGTAAATGGCCACCGTGTGCAGCGCCTCAAATCGGTCGTAACCGGCTGGCGGCGGTTTCCCCAGAAACGGGCTTGCGTATTCAATTCAATAAAACTTTAATGTCCATTTAAAAACAACAAATTTCCCGGTTTTATAAAATGTGGTTACTGTATCTGCGGTGATGCGAATCTGCACAAAGTTTATGTATATTTGGCAGAAAAAAAAAAATAACCCGCGATCCGCGTAGTTTTCTATGGACACCTTGACTTCACGTCGAGTAAAAAAATTGCTTCGGCGCTAAAAAAGACAAATATACGAGTGTATTTTTCGCACTGTACTATTATTTGTTTTGAACAATGTGCCACCCTATACGGTTATTCGGCACTATACTATTATTAAATTTGACCGATTTGCCACCCTATACTTTTATTTGGCCTATACGTTTATTTGGCACTCGAGAGTAAGTCCTGGCTCACTCCTGATTGTGGCCAGGTGTCTGTAATACCGTCTTTATTAGTGTGTATAATACCGTATTTTATACAGTGTGCCACCTTTGGTCTTTTATTTTAGGGCTTAGCTTTTGTATTAATTCTGCTTTTTTTATTGGTTATATTTTGAACTTTTGGTTGACATTTTGTACTTTTATGTGGAGTGTAAATTGTGCAATGACTGAGAGGTTTTGTATCATTTTAGTAGTTAAGCTGTAATAAACGCAATTTTCTCTTACAAACTAACCTTACAGTGGTCCATTCTTAATTTAGATACAAGCTTACCACCTGCAGCCTACATATTATTATAGTGATTTAACTGTCACATCAGTGATAGAGACATGTATTTTAACCCATTGTACATTTACTGCACTCAATAACTGAAGTTATTTCGTAGATGCTGGTATGATATATGATGGAGACTGGGTGCTGTATCGTATAAACACTGCGCCTCCAGTGGGTTCTTGCCATGCAACAGCATGGATGTCATTGGCCTGTGCGGCTGTGCCTGCATCACTGTATCATGTGTCAATTGCTCAGCTGTCTTGTTTTACTAACGGGTGTTCTATTTATGTCTGTGATGCAGAGTTATCTCGCTTATCCGATTCTCGATCGCGTTCATGATTTTACCGATAAGAGAGTCTGGCTTCATGGACGTGTTCTGGTTGTTCCCATGAAACGCCAGCCGCCAATCGGCATCAGTATCGAGATGCTACATTAATTTTTTTCCCCTGAGATAACTTTTCAGTCGGACAGTTGTGTCAATATAATCAATGTTTAAAGTTAATTCGAATTGCTTCGTATAAACTGATAAGTCTTTTTTATGAATTAGCAAAAAATTGTAACTTTACATTATTAACTTTACATACGCATATATATATATATATATATATATATATATATATATATATATATATATATATATATATATATATATATATATATATATATATATATATATATATATATATATATATATATATATATATATATATATATATATATATATATATATATATATATATATATATATATATATATATAGAATCTGGCCGCATACTAAACAATTTCCGTCACAATGAGAACCCCACTCTGCGTCCAGGCGAAGATGTGTGCAACAAACGGTGGCGCCACAGGGCGGAGCCTGGATAATCGAGGTTGGGGACAAATCTGAGCTGTTTTCACACTGGCCGTCATTATAATTTTTCTTGGAAAATGTTATCTCCGATTTTGTTTATAATCTTTTTGAGTGTATTAAGCATTCATTGGTTTTGTGCAATCGGCACACGCACCCAAGTAGGCCCTACATATGTTGCAGAGGAAAGCGCCACAGTCGGATTCCGTTAATAATTATTATGCTTCAATACATGCTATCCTATTGACAGGAATGAAAGTAACACCACCCGTGTACACATTACACCTATACATATCCTCCTTGCTAGTTCGTAGCGACTGTCACGATAACAACATTAAAAAATCACATAAATATCCATCTGTGCTTTGGTACTTTGCATTTGGTGCTGCCAGTCAATATCTTGATGGCTTCTGGAAAGCCATCTCTCGAAGCTGCGACGTAATTTAACAAGATTTAACAAGATTTGCCATCCAAGCCAAAGGCCCAGATGGCAAGTGGACAAGGAAGCCATAGGCTTATCGAGAGTCCAACCATAGGCTTATCGAGAGTCCAATAATAGTGGCAGTTATAGCAACGTCTGACGACGACTTGCCCTTGCATCACGTAACTTCGGACATCCGAAGAAAATACACATGACGTTGTGAACAGCTGGTATATATATATATATATATATATATATATATATATATATATATATATATATATATATATATATAATTATATATATATATACATATATATATATATATATGTGTGTGTATATATATATATATATATATATATATACATATATATATATATATATATATATATATATACACACATATATATATATATATATATATATATATATATATATATATATATATATATATATATATATATACACATATATATATATATATACACACACACATGCTTTATTTGTATAATTTACGTTGGCATTGTACTAAAAGTTCATCCTACAAAACTCATCCTGCACACCTTCCCAATGGGTACAACAGGTCTCTGACAAGTCTACACGCTTAATTAATAAGTCGATACACTTAATTAATATAGACTTATATGCCAATCGCAACCAGTTTTGGGTAAAGAACATTCATCTTAGTTCCTTTACCGCTGTTCAACTAACCCTCCCTTGGGCTTTGTGTGGCTCAACTAGCCCCGTTTCGACAATTAAACGTTTTTAACTAACTTCTAATACAAGTAATACAAACAATCTTCTTCCCTGTGCATAGGTAAACCAGTTGTAAGTGCACAGACAATAAAGTCTGGTCACATGCGTTGATAGCGCACACACTAGTAGACATCAATCACAATCACCATAAGTTTCGAAAAAAACATTAAAAAAACCTTTTAACTCACATTTTTTTACCTATTGTACTTCAATCGTGTTCCAATAACATGTTCAATCACTGGGTGGTACTATGTAACTGTCGCTGCTTTAGTTTCTTGTGAAATATAGGTAGGTCAACTAATCCACTGGCTCAACTAACACTGCCTTCCCCTATTCTAGCCACCCGCTGAAGGACACTGTTCGACCAAGCATGTTGGCATTACGTCACAAGAGAACGAAGTCCATAGATGAATAGTTGCCTGTGTGCGGTCTATCACGTCCTCCAGCTCAGTCGTGGCGACTGCATTAAAGTGCGCTTGTCTATACGACTTGTTTGCGTTCGGTTCAGTCTGTCCGGAAGTAGCCAACACACTCATCACACATTAATCGTGACCTGCATTCTACTTATTACTGGGTCTTGTTTTGACGGTTTGATGGTGTTGTTAGCATCTTAACTGGTAAAATTACAAAATACATAACTATATTTTACCAAAAATTAGCCAATGGTTGCTAAAGTGAAGGTCACCAGTTCGGGCATCCTTTTTACTTTCCACTTCACGACTCGTAAATGCGACGTGTATGCATGATATGTCTAACGCTATTAACAAGTCGTGAACTCGTAGTCACGATAAACACGAGCAAACTGAAACGCAGCATTATTGCATGCAGTGTCCATGTTTGTCCTCGTCTGGCGTCAATGTAGACCGTCACCGAGGTGTTTCAGCATCTGACGTCGCCATAGACTGTCACTGCGGTGTTTCAGCATCTGACGTCGCCATAGACTGTCACTGCGGTGTTTCAGCATCTGACGTCGCCATAGACTGTCACTGCGGTGTTGCAGCGTCTGACGTCGCCATAGACTGTCACTGCGGTGTTTCAGCATCTGACGTCGCCATAGACTGTCACTGCGGTGTTTCAGCATCTGACGTCGCCATAGACTGTCACTGCGGTGTTGCAGCGTCTGACGTCGCCATAGACTGTCACTGCGGTGTTGCAGCATCTGACGTCGCCATAGACTGTCACTGCGGTGTTGCAGCGTCTGACGTCGCCATAGACTGTCACTGCGGTGTTGCAGCGTCTGACGTCGCCATAGACTGTCACTGCGGTGTTGCAGCGTCTGACGTCGCCATAGACTGTCACTGCGGTGTTGCAGCATCTGACGTCGCCATAGACTGTCACTGCGGTGTTGCAGCATCTGACGTCGCCATAGACTGTCACTGCGGTGTTGCAGCGTCTGACGTCGCCATAGACTGTCACTGCGGTGTTGCAGCGTCTGACGTCGCCATAGACTGTCACTGCGGTGTTGCAGCGTCTGACGTCGCCATAGACCATCACTGCGGTGTTTCAGCGTCTGACGTCGCCATAGACTGTCACTGCGGTATTACTGCGCTTGGTTGCTGACGTGTTGCGGTGTTTCAGCGTATGTAGTCGTGTTTCAGCGTCTGGTGTCGCCATAGACTGTCACTGCGGTGTTGCAGTGTCTGGCAGCCGGTGTGCTGCAGTTGCTCGCTGCTGGCCGGTTGGCCGAGCGCATGCGATGCAGGGAGCGAGACACACACCGCTCAGGCCCCGGCGGCAGCACGTACGGCGGATGGAGGCTGACGTCAATCGTCGACTCTCTGAGCATGCGCGACTCAAACTGAGGCCCGTCGGTGTCATCAAACTCGTCCAGCGCCAGTGGACTTCCGGTCTGCAGCTCTGGAGGCGGCGTCATCACTGGAAGCTCTGAGCCCGACCTCTCCAGCGTCTAAAGGGAACAAACTTACATGTACTGAGACAGAAAATTAAGTATTTGGGATTCTTACGTCATTATTCTGTGACAGGCCGGATGATTCTTGTTGGTACTGGCCATGTAGGCGATTCCCAGCAGGAGAGCTGAAAAGATACTAACATTAAAGCAACTGTCAACAAATCTTAATCACCACCAGTATGCCTTCAAGTGTAACATGAACATTATTGTAAAAAGACTTGAATCGATTTGACTTGACACGACACCGCCCGTAATACGTCAAACCTGTTGAACTTACTACCAGTCGTCCCTTGTCACCCCCTTTCATCAGTGTAGTGCCCTTTTGGCACATTGTCCCAGAAACGGTTTTTTTTAATGAAAATTGTGCCCTTTGCTTTAAAAAACTGGACTTTTTTGGGCCACCACTTTTTTAAATTGGAAAACTGTGTCGTTTGCTACCCTTTGAAATTTTAGCCAAATAGTTAACCCTTTTCTGGAACAATTTGCCCTTTTTGATAACGGACACGCACCTTTTCGTGACTGTTCTTCCATGCTGCTTCCTTTTAGGAAAAAATCGCCTTTTACCATTAATCCGATTATTATTTTTGCCATTAATTCGAATATATTATGTGCCAGTTAATATTTATTTCACACGCTGTAAATTGTATTAAAAGTTAGGCACTGTTTTCTGTGTTATCTGTCGTTGTAGTTGGTTGACATTAAGTTTTAAGCAATCTAATTTATGTATATCGTTTTGTACACGATGACGGAAACAATACGTTCGTCGCCGTCGTCGAACGTGCACAGTGGAGATTGGCAACGGGGACCGCGACATTGCGCCAGGCTGGAAATCACTGAACTGGTGCGGAAGAAAGTGAAGAAAATTGACCGACAATGCGTTTATGATTTGAAGGTGTTTGGCTATACGGTGCGCTCGAGGTTCTGAAGCGAGGTGCGTGCAGTTTCGTCCAGCCCTATTAGGTCCCCGATAAACTGGTGACGTGGTCTGCTTTTCAGCGCCGCGCTCACCCGATACTGATGGTGCCAGCCCCATTTTGCCCGTGTTCTAAATGAACCGACCGTCCCAGTTCGGGCGCACCAGTCGTGGCCGATTGGTTGGTCTGGTTGTATTAACCACTCAACTTCTCAGATAATTTAATGTGTCGAACCTTGAGAGACATCAGCTTCAGAGTCACCAGCTTCCAAAACAAACTTAAGCTCTACGGGCAAGAGAAAACGAGGAAGAGAAGACAGGGTCGCCAGAGGAAAATGATGACATACAGGAATAGACACATGTAAACCTAAAGACTCTGCTTAGCACAACAGAAGACATATATTTAAAGCTGGCGAAGACTCTGTTGAAATGACACCCTACGACCGTCAATGTTTGAAGATGAGAATATTGACCAGTGTTTACGGAACAACCAAACAGGCTGCCACGGTGGCATTACTTTACCGACCTGTACAAGACGGTGTTGCCGGTTTTGGCGTTGTGCTCTCTTCGTCGTCAAACACGGTTGGCCCGATGGCCTTTGCAATCTCTGCAGCTTTGTATGCAGCGCCATCTGGCTGACAACACGCTGCTTGTAGCGCCGCCAGCGACACGTCTGTAAGTAATACTGCACCAGAGCAGCATTGGAAGGATACCTGGCAAAGTGAACGCACGTTGTCATGTGACTGCTGTTGACTTTAATGTGGCACTACAGAAAATATAGTATTTCAACACCGCTTTCCAAGAGCAAAGAGACGCAAATAAATTGATGAAAATGCATTTCTTGAACCTTTAAAATTAGCGGGTTTATGAGGTTTTATACTCACGGGTTCTTGTAGGCGAGCCACTTAGCATGAGCCAAACCATCGTGGTTCAACGACTTCATATATAGGTCTCTTCGTATGCGCAACACCCGGGCACCATTGCTGACCAGAATGAGGCTGCTGGTGCTGCGTTTCTTTTCCTCTGACGATTGTAAGATTCCTATTAAATTCTGAAGATGACGATTACATCATAATGAACGTTGATAATAATAAAAACTAATACAGTAATTGTGATGACTATGAAATCGACAGTGATACCGAGAAGGGTAAATTAGTGTGTGTTTTTATGCTTTTGCGATGTTTATGTATATCTACGTAATGGACTATTTGAGTATCACAAATATACATTTGTGCTCGCATACACATGCGCGCACTCGAACGCACGCGCAGACTCGCACATGCACTCGCAAGGGCAGACGCGCACAACCACGCGCACACACACGCACACACACACACACACAATTGTAATGCCATGAACGACGTACAAACTCTTGCGTTGCCGCGAGCTCGCCTATGACCATGTAGACGTAGTCGGCCTTGTCGTCAGGCGTGCGGCGTCTCTGCATCAGCGAGTTGAACGTCATCGGTCGATGCGTCGTCACACCTCGGCACACAGTCACGCAGTCGTCGTTGTCGTTGGAAGTGAAGATTGTGGCGCGCTGTATAAGTGTGAACATTATTGAGAATGGTGAATAAACAGACGATGGCAGGTTCTACTATTACAATGGGGTGTTCTCATTATAGATGGCAGGTTCTACTATTACAATGGGGTGTTCTCATTATAGATCAGAGCTGCTTTTTCTTCGAGTTCAAGTCCAAGTGCCAGTCGTCGTCAGACTTGGGGCCGAGTACATTTTCATGCGAAAAGTACAAGTACGAGTACATTGGTGATGGCTGAGTACGAGTATGAGTACATTGCACAAAGCTGAATACGAGAGTACGGGTACATTTCCACGAGTACTAGTACATATTGTATGATATTATAGTAACCCTGTATAGTAATAATAGCGTATTTTTAAATAAACATTGTGAATTAATTTATATAATTCGGGAAGAGTTGACGGCAGTTGATCAGACATTTTTTATGAGGAAATCTATAAAAAACATCTTTATGTTTGCGACCAAACTGGAGGTTGTATTCCATTCAAAGGTGCGATTCGTATTCAAATGGAAATGTTCAAGGTATGCATTCAAATATGGGTTAAAATGTATTTAAATTGAAAAAACTTTTTAAAATACATTTTGTAGCACAACATAACAAGAGAAAAGAAATATAACCATTAAATATATGTTATTTGAATCAATGAACACTGTTAGGCATGTTGTGGCTGGGAGTGACCACAACTAATGTTTGTTGAGAGGGTGGGTTAGCACCTGCCAATGTCCATGGCTGAATATCCCCTTGGTACTTTAACCACACTACAAATTCTGGTGCAGGCTGTCTGACTTGAGTTACCAAACTTCTTCAGAAGAAGACTCAGCTAGCAATACTTAGAACTTTCACTTGTGAGAGCAACATAGGCATTTTATGGCTAACTGATGAATGACCCTTTCATTATGGGCTTACTGGACTTTCTGGCTTAATTAAACAAACACAAGGCCTGGACTGGTAACTTGTACAACTAAGGATATGAACTAGTTGTCTAGCAGAGAGGTGAACATATTGTGCACTTTTTGATAAAAGTAAGACACTTGGCTCGTCTATTCTACATACCAAGGGAACCATTTTAAAGATTGGAGGCATTCCAGATTTTGCTGCGTTCATAAATGGTGGCCATTTTTTTAAATGACCGCCGCATTCAATTTCCCCACATCTTAATAACTGCTTCACCTTGAGCTATAATTTGGGTGTCTAATATAGGTGTTATGGGTCACATATTTCAATTATTTTACTTTTGAACTTCTCCGACATTCATATCCGCCATTTTTAAAGATGGCAGTCGTCAATACAAATGTCACGATATCTTATCAACTACGTCACGTAGAGCTGTAATGCTTATGTTTTTTCATAGATTGGTGGGTAGCAATTTAAAAATAATTACTTTTACCCTTCGCCGACATTCATATATCCGCCATTTTTAAAGATGGCGCCCGTCAAAGCCTATCATTCCTATATCTTAAGAACTACATAACCTAGAGCCACAAAGTTGATGTAAAAAAATAAGTTTTTTAGATGCGATGATTTCAAATATATTACTTTTGACCTTCGTTGATTTTCAGATATCCGTTGTTTTAAAAGATGGTGCCCGACAAAGCCTTTTATCCCCATATCTTAAGATCTACATATCCTAGAGCCTTGAAGTTGATGTCAAAATATAGGTTATTAGGTGCGACGATTTTAAAGGTGTTACATAGATATTCTCTAAAACAGGTAAAGTCACTTCAAACATTAGTGTAATTACGTTATAATGATGCTTACCCCCTAAATCCACACCAAGGATTCCCAAACAGTTCACACATCCCGCTGACATCCATCGCATGTGCACAGCATCGTGAAGCATAGGCTGGCTTTTAAACACCGACACTGTCCTCTGCAGCCTTTCGTGCAGACACTCTTGATGATCGCACGACAAACTGTACCTGCAGGTGGAAGTGTCATCCACTGCACCTCCCATTCAGGCACGTCCCCTCTCGAGTCCAGCCGAAATATGCTGGAGTGGGCAGGTGTGGTGCTTTCAGCAGGGCCTGGCCCCAGACGTGGCCAGCCTGGTAGCCCACTCGGAGCAGGTGTTGCATGAGGGCATCCCGCGTTGTTGAAATCTTCTCGATCTCCCTTCCTTTCTGCGTGAAGAGGACCTGTCAGGCGCGGTTCACATAGTCCTCAGAACTGCCCCGGACGTATAGTACAACAACGATGGTTGGTAGATAGCTGCCAAGGGAGTGTCTACAAGAGCACACAGTCCAGGCGTTACACTACTGAAAGATTCCATGACGCCCAAGCTGTGCGTTTGCCTCTTCCAGCGAAACACGATGTGGTATCACACTCGGTCAGTGCATGGAAGACAGGCAGTGCCTTGCAATTGTCAACACCAAGCACGTGTGCAATAGCAGTTGCATCGACGTATCGGGATGATTTCCCTGTGCCGATCGCTACCACAAGACTTTCACAGCCAAGTCTGCGAGCAAAGCTGACAGCTTGTATGACAATGCCAGTATCAATAGTTCTTATGACAATATTCTGTCTTCCCTGCTTGATACCATCCGCAGCATGCAACAGCATCCTGGTGTCCGCCTCTTCGTGTGTACACGGTGATAGCCAGTCCACTTAGTTACCTCTGAGCATAGCACCTCGTCTCCATGTGTGATCACCACCTTGCCAAGAAATGTTTCGGCAGTCACTCGTTCACTTAGCAGGTGAAATAGTTATGTTTTGTTGTCATTTTCTCGCAAGAACTCTGGCTAGTTTGCAGAGAACTTCTTTCGACCCTCAACTCGCCTCCTTGTCCTGTTCCCTCTTTTTCTCTGTGTGATGATCTTGAGGCTGTCAGTTGTGTACATATCGATAACGATGTCAACACGACAAACATAACCGACGAACTGTCTCCTGATGTGTTCCATGAACATGGATGCATAGTTATCGAACGTTTCAGACATAGCAGGCTTGAGGATGTTAACAAGAGCTGCGCCGTCAATGATGATCACGTAAGCTTCCTTCTGCGAGCAGGCACTGTCATTGTGCGGCACCAGGTCTTCTAGGCACTGAAGCAGGTCATGTTGCCATAGTCTGACAGTGACGGGGGAAATTAATGATTCTCATATTGGAAAATCATCGAAATCAGCATCGCGTACTTAGACAATGTTGAAAACAAGTTGCGGTCATGTTTTAAGGACAACAACTGTTGTTGTGCATGTGATGTTCGTTTCTCAAGATGTTGACTGAAGAGACGCAGCTTGTTCTTTGGGATTGTTTCGTTGACTGTGTTTGTGCGGTTCACCAGACGTTTCTTAAAGAACTCATGTATTGGTCTTCTCCAAGTCTCTTCATATTGCTGACGGAATCAAAAACTGCTACATCTGCCACCGCACTTGTGTCAAGAACTAGGAGATCTCCACTGGTATCCCAGAAAGGGCAGCCCATCTCCTTCATTGTCGAGATCAGAGACTTCATATCTTTGATCTAAAGCCGCCTTTGTGTCTAAAGAACATAAACAGCATTCTGGTAAGAATCACTGTTATAAGCCGTAGCCACAAGAACGGATAGATGAAGCTAGAGTAGGTGTATGTCTTAATTGGCTGCCATTTTACAACGCAGCAAAATCTGGAGTGCCTCCAATCTTCAAAATGGTTCCCTTGATATGTAGAATACATGTGCCAAGTATCTTGCTTTTATCAAAAAGTGCACAATTCCGTCATTTATCTTCACCTATCCGCTGGACTATAGGGGTTTCTGACTTGGAAAAAAATCAAAAGATGCTGCCTCTCTAAGCGAAGTCTTTGTGGTTTCGAGTACGACTACATGACCATTATTTCTACGAGTACGAGTACGAATATTAAAAAAATGTACTGAAGTACACGAGTACACGAGTACCGAGTACTTCGGCCCCAGGTCTGGTCATCGTGCAAGTACACGAGTACACGAGTACACGAGTACACGAGTACACGAGTACACGAGTACACGAGTACACGAGTACCGAGTACACGAGTTCCGAGTACTTCGGCCCCAGGTCTGGTCGTCGTGCAAGTCCAAGTCAAGTTTCAAGTAGTTGTCCGTAAGAAGGAGTCAAGTTCCAAGTCATCAGGACGCAACCCCAAGTAAAATCTCAATTCTATTCATGAGGCTAAGTGTCAATGTCACTCATGGTGTACCGACAAAGTTTCCTTCATAGCTCAATTAAACACACTATACATTAATTGGTTTAAGTCCTTTTCAAGTCTCAAATTAAATTCTCAAGTCTTTGGCTATCAAGTATCTCCCAAGTCCCAAATACTCAAATTGTGTGAAATTGTGACTCGAGTCGTACTTGAGGACTCGAATGCTATATCTATTTTAAATGTTTTAATGGGTTTCTCGCTGAATGTTGCACCATGGTAAATCGTTAGTCAAAATAAATACGTGTTAGTCCAAAACGGTGAACACCTGTCCGCCTCAGTCATCCGCACCCGCCATCCGCACCCATAATCCGCACCCGTCATACGCACCCATAATCCGCACCCGTCATCCGCACCCATAATCCGCACCCATAATCCGCACCCGCCATCCGCACCCATAATCCGCACCCGTCATACGCACCCATAATCCGCACCCGTCATCCGCACCCAGATTTTGAAGTTTTAATATCATCTTCGAGAAACTCCATTCTCTCAGAGGTGACGGCCCGAGATCGGCCCACGGCCCTGACTACCAGCCCCCCGCTCCCCGCTCCCCGCTCCCCGCCCCCCGCTCCCACAGCCCTCACCCAACTGACTACCACCCCCCGCTCCCACAGCCCTCACCCAACTGACTACCGCCCCCCGCTCCCACAGCCCTCACCCAACTGACTACCGCCCCCCGCTCCCACAGCCCTCACCCAACCGCTGTTGAATGGCATCCGCTGAAGGGCTCGCGCCTAAGGAAACGGAGAAAGGGGAACTCCACGGGTTCGATGAGACTTCGTCCGCCATTAGGGATTACCACAGGCGGACGTGGAAGTGACGGCTTTTTGTACGGACTTACTGACGACTCTTCGCTTTTTACGGCTACTGGCCCGCTTTCGGCTCGCCTACTCGGCCGAAGCGCAACCACGCCGCCATGGGCATCGCCACCCCAATGGCGGACTCCATGCCATCTTACCCCCCCAGAAGGGGGAAGTACTGACAGCCAAGCTACTGGACGCTCCCGCGCTCATGAAGTGTTCCACCCCCCCCCCCTCGGAGGTGGAGAATCGGTGCACGCACGTCATACCCCCTTCGCCACTCCTCTGGCTTAAACTACACGGACACGACCATGACCCCGTGCCCGCTAGCTCCCTTCGGTGACATTGGGTTCGGTCGCAAGAGACGGAGTTGCCGCCAGCCCGGCCCTCCACGACTCACTTAGGGTCTCCTGAGGGAGGTCCCTAATTTTGTTGTTTGGTAGCCATTAGTGAGTCACAGACCCGCTCGAGAGAGCGGGCCTTGTGCTCAGCCTTGCGGCTGGGCACGTCAACCGGTTACCCGGTTGTGCGCACCCGTCAACCGCACCCGCCAACCGCACCCGCCATCCGCACCCATAAACCGCACCCGTAATCCGCACCTGTCAACCGCACCCGCCATCCGCACCCGTAATCCGCACCCGTATTCCGCACCCGTAATCCGCACCCGTAATCCGCACCCGTAATCCGCACCCGTAATCCGCACCCACCATCCACAACCGTCATCAGCACCCGTCATCCGAACCCGTCGTCCGCACCCGTCATCCACACCCGTCATCTGCACCTGCACCCGTCATCCGCACCCGTCACCCGTCATCCACACCCGTCTCCGTCTTCCGTTGTTTTACGTTGTTTTAACACAAACTAGCTGCAACGTCGTCCGCTTCGGCACACAGGGGTCTGGGAGCGGTTCGTCTGTGTTAACACGATGTACGACGTACTACGCCTGTGTTAACACGATGTACGACGTACCACGAATGCGTAGTGCTGATGACGGTTCACCGCGTTATGCTTTTTAATGTAAGTTACATAAAATGGTTTTTTTTTCAGTTAAAAACATTTGTTTCACTTATTGAAATTTGTTGATAAACTTAGAATGGGACTGTCTGATATCAATGTTCCGAGCATGCAAGTATATATATTTTATTTAACTGACTTACCCTCCCGTCTGCTTGCTTGACATATTCTAAGCCCATAGACTCCAACATGCGCGTCTTTTGGACGAGTCCCTTGTCTAATTCTGTGTTTTCTGACGGTGCTGCAATTCACGATCACGATCACAACAGCATGAGAAATCGTAATAAAAGACACGCCTATTAAGATAAGCTATTAAGAAAATTCAAACCAAACAACATATATGGAGGTCTATATGCAAGTTGCATCGGAAGAATGATAAGGTAATCACAGAGTCAAGACATATAACAACATGTGAAATGAGAATATATATATTCTAACGAAATTTTGAGTAAACATGTGCAGCTAGTGTTAAAATAACATATCCATTTCTAAGAAATTAACCGACAGTTCGAGGTAAGTTTGGAGACCACAATTAACAAACGTTCACTGTCAGTACCAGACAGGCACATCATCATCATCATCATCATCATCATCATCATCATCATCATCATCATCATCATCATCATCATCATCATCATCATCATCATCATCATCATCATCATCATCATCATCATCATCATCATCAATCCCGTAACCCGTAGTGTCGTTGGGGCACCACCGATGACCTCGAAACCAGCTGTCTCCACTTCTTCCTGTCGTCTGCCGCCCTTGGTGTCTCTGAGAAGTCAAGGCCTGTCCACTCTTTGATGTTGTCCTCCCATATCTTCCTCTGTCTTCCTCGTCTTCTTGCTCCCCTAACGGTGCCTTGCAGGATGGTCTTTGTCATGCCGGATGATCGTGAGACGTGCCTACGCTATTTCAGCTTCCGTCTCTTTACCGTCGTTAGGAGATCTTCATAGGGCCCGATGGCTTGTTTGATTCTTTTGTGGACCTCTTTGTTGGTTACATGGTCCTTGTATGAGATGCAAAGGATCTTTCGATAGCACCTCATTTCCATGGCTTGTAATCTTCTTAGTAGTTCGGCTGTAAGAGTCCATGTCTCGCATGCGTATAGAAATATTGACACGACAAGTGATCACATTAGTCTGATTTTGGATCGAAGGGTGATGTTTCTATCTTTCCATATTGGTTTCAGTCTTGTCATCGCTGCTGTTGTCTGGGCAATCCTTGAAATGATCTCAGGTTTGGATCCCTTATCCGTGATAACTGAACCCAGGTACTTGAACTTGGACACTGTTTCTAATCTTTGTCCATTCACTGTGATCTTCTTGTTGATGCCATTGGTGTTGTTGGTAATTAGCTTGGTTTTCTCACCACCAATTTCCATTCCACAGGACGCAGATGTATTGTCGAGGCGGCTCACTGGGTCAGCTCCTGTTCATCCATGCATTACCCATATAATAATAAGAAGAAAAAGAAAACTTCTTTTGCGCCTAGCTGCCAAAAATGCATTATAGGTAAACAACAAAATATTCTCAAGGAACGACATCTAACACCTAATAATTAGACTTGCCGTTTTTGTTTGGTTAAAATCCGTATTGTTTTTTTTATTCTTAATTATATCCATATAAAATGTTCATTAGTTAATCGGCCTATTGTGACCAGATTTCCACCGAGTGTCACCATTTATCAGGTTACAAAATATCATAAAGCCCATAGCATAACTTCGTTGGTAAGCCACTTTGTGGAACGTTTCTAGCCGCTTATTTACCAGATCGAGGGTTTTTAGGGCCTTTCGAGTTTTTTTAAATGCCTGCTTTTTTGTAGCCGAAAGCGCGACCCCGCCGCGAAAAATACTAGATTGCGTAAATACGTGGCCTATTATCATAGGTGCCAACATTGAGTGTGTGATTGATAACATAAATCAGTAAAACCGCAAACGAACCTGTACAATTATCTACGTCCGCTGCTTTCCCAGGCATGTTCAAAAGGAGCTCTCCATGCAAACTGGGATGTAATGACTATTTCTCAACAAATATTTGTGACAGTCGTTCTTCAGATGTGTTTTGATCTTATGACCTGTTATTCTCATGCCATTTGACAAACGCTAGCTGTATCCCGTAGGGCAAAAATAAGTCGTGTTCAAAACGTACAAAACGACAAAGAATGTCACGTATGTTCCCAAGACTATCAAATTTAAGAAAATTCGTAAGACTTGGGAGCAAATGGTAATAATTGGCACCTACGTAGTATCGTTCCATAAAAGCGGTTTGCCGACTCATGATATAAGGGGCTTCATCAAATATACCTACACTCCAACATAAAAAAAATCCGCTAGGTGTCTCCGGAAATCTGCCTTGTGAATTTTCCGTAAATTTAAAGCAAATCCGTACAAATACGGGA